>JARFJB010002165.1:460000-525000 GCA_036346205.1 Vesta saturnalis | reverse complement strand
TCAATGAAGAATTAGTGTACGTCCGCTATAAGTGTTTACGGCGTAATAAACAAGGCTACTGGTGGGGATAGAATAGTAGCTGTATGGTTGATAAATATATCCATCGCTGAAGAAGACGATATCAGTGTTAGGTTTTTGATATATTGCATCAAACCGGTTAAAAGTTGTTGGAAGGAAGGACAATAGCCTTCTTTGCAACTAACAGAAAGTCACGTTTACAGAGCTATAAATATGCGAAAGAAACGAGTTAATTCAAATATAACCTTTACTGATAAAATAACATTACATTTTACGTACAATGCTAGTAAATGGATCATACTCATTAATACACCATGCAATATGCCGAAGTATCGGCAGCAAAGGCCGAAAATGCTTCAATTTCCAATTTCAAATCAATAACTACGTTATGAACACTCTCATTTTGCAGAGTACAGTTAATTACAAATATCGGCTCTTAAACTGTACGTAACTAAGCCGCCTAGAACCTTGCGGCGAACTATAATAATCATTTCGAAAGTTTAAATATTTTTCTTAAGCGTACACATCTACGGAAACAAAATTTTGCTGTTTGTAAGGATATTTTTTATTATTAATATTTACTTGTATATTCGAGATATCTAAGTGCTCGAATTTTGGCGCACTTTCTTCCCTGTTATCACGCTTTTTGATATGAAAAGCAACCAGTAATCATTGAGGACGTTGAAAGCCCGTATTTCTCTTCACCTCCCAAACCATTTACGTTGATGGCGGTAAGGATGGATATATGTATAAATCTCGGGCGTGAAACGCAACTTGTATTAGTGAATTTTTATTAATCTTCTGATAGACAACTCCATACCATCATTTGGAATTACATACAGAATGTTCCAAGTAACTTTCGTCAAGTCAATCTTAACATCCGTTTCGCCTCTGTAGCAGTCCACGTCGGTCTTGGAGCGAACCAATACCAGCTCTTGACGTATATTGACTAGAGGTTTCGTATAAACCTTGATACGTGTAAATTTTGGTTTATGAATTTATGGTCTTTAAGTTACGACTCATCTTGTATGTTGTTGGAAAATGACAACATTGCCACTAAAAATCGTTTTAAAATTTAAAAGGTTTCAAACATGTGATTACTTTAAAATCTTTGGATTGGTGAAAATAATCAGGCTATTGTTTTTTTGGTTTTCTGGTACCTTCAGAGAAGAAGGAAAAGGCCATTTTGGCAAAAAGAAATTGAATGCGTAGTTAGAAGCACATGAAAAATTTGAAAAAGGTGTTCCTAAAAATTTGATTGAATTTTTCAAGTAAAATTTTAACTCAGCATGTTGCTGGTTTTAATCTTTTCCATATAAATAAATCCTGTTGGGATTTCGAATTTTAGTTCGGCTTTAATTTTTTTGTTTCTACTACACCTTAGCTCCATTCAAGAGGTAAGCTACTCACTTTCTTTTCTTATTTACTAGACATAGCTTTGAAATGCATGCGTACATGGTTTGAAATTTTAATACAGCATAAAGATCATATTTTATAAAATTTGGGTATCGATTTAAATTCTAACACAGTTATCTTATATAGGTTCTTTTTGGTCCTTTACACATTCACTCAAGATTAACATATTTCGTGCTTCCATAAGGAATAATTAAACCGTTTCTGACAGCACATTTGGATATCATTCGTCCGAGGTGTGAAATATTAGTTATGGGTCTTCGAGCCTGAATGGAAAGTCTACGATTACTCCTTCTCATAGTATCTTCCGCATTAACTGAAGAAATATACGTTACACCTACGACTAGTTTCTGATAAGTATTACTGTTACATGCATACAAAATTTACCTATGGTGAGTGACTTTTGATTGCTTTTCTACATAACGAGGCTCTTGTTATCTGTACTTTACTGAAAGTCTTATAACCATTACATTACTGTGCTTGCTACTTGTATTAGTGTGTTTCCGCAATTATCTTAATCCTAAAATTAATGCTTATACTTTACTGTGAAACATTTTCGTAGTAATCGAGAGTAATAATATACATTTGTACCTGTAAAAGATAATTTGGGTTATTCCAAAGTTTCGCTTATACTTACATTTAACTTTGCAATAGAATTTGTATTTTATCTATCAACTTTTCTTATGTACTAGCTTTATTCTGATAAATAACCGTAATTGTTCAACCGTTAGAACTACCTGTGTTTACTATACATGCAACAGCTGTTTGGTGGACTGAATGCTACTCGTTGAGTTTAAATATACAATGTATGTCAAAAAAAATTATGTTAACTGTTGGGGTTTCAATTACTGTGTAAATCAAATTGAATATTTATTTATTATCATTGGGGTTGTATAACATTTGTTATTTTTTTTTTCTGATTACAATTTTTATATTGGTTTAGTATAAAACTGTTTGAAGTAGGATTTACTAATTTGAATCTTTTGTTGGTAGCCCTATGCTTACCAATAAATGGGTTATTTTGTGTTGCGCTTTATTTAATTCTTGTACTGCAATTGCCAAATCGGTAATAAACTTGGCCTTTCTAAATTTTCTAAATGCTTCATGCTTATTATTTTGCCTGTAATGCTCATAGTAATTTTACTGAAGAATATTTTGTGCTTACATAAGTAAACAACAGGGTAGACATCTAGTGCTAATTTTCGTTTTATATTTGGGGTCGATTTGCGTCCGGTTGATTGGAAACTGATAAATTAGTCCAACGGAGAGCTCTTCGTGGAATATCGGTATACAAGAATTCAATTTCGGATAATTATAGATATATGTTTGGGTATTCTTTTCTTTTAGGGTCAACACTAGATGCCGAACCGTATTGTGTCTGAGTAGGTAAATTTTAAGTAAATTTCATAGTTTGTTTTCAGTTGTGGTGGAAAGGTAAGTTGATTACTGCTGGTTTAGTTCGTAGATATATTGTCTCTGATGTATATTGATTAATGTATTGGGAATCTTTCCTGATAGAAGTGTATTTAGGTCTGCGAGTTGGCGCTATAAAATATTTTTGTATTAGATATTTACGAATATTGAATTATTATTATAACATTTATACTATTTTACGTTGGGGTATATTAAATAAGTGGTGTTAAACGATTGTAAGTTCTTTCATTAATCCTGTGATCTACGATCAACTTCCTAGCCAGTCCTTTGTCAGTGTGGACTTAGTTCACCATTTTCTTTTAGCTGTCTCTTTTGTCCTATGTGGCCGTAGCCCTTTTCTTGATAGAGGGGAGATAAAAAATTAAATCAAGTGGTGCCCTTTTTAAATTTTATGTATCTCTTTTCTCCTGCCAAAACGCCCATGCATCCAAGTGCTTAACAGACCGACTGAGCTTCCGGCTAATTCCTTATTCCTTGTTACAGCACCTTAGCCACAATTTTGTAACAACCTTTTTTTGTGGTTGTATTTAAAAATACGTTAATCTAAGATCATTAATTTATTTGGCGTAAAATTAGAGGAGTTTTTAATTATTTACATGTAAAATTGAGAAAGGCAACTTAAATTGCATTTCATAGAACATATATTTTGGGTGTAATATTATATAAATAGTTATAGTTCCCTTTCTTTTAAAAATTGGACTCCGATCATTGTATTTCGCGCAAGGCGTGACACCTCTTGAGGGGGGGCATGTGCAGAAGCGTTTCTGAAAGCCTCTATTTTTTTACTTCACTTGCTGCTGAATGTTAAAGCAGAAGTCATTGTTATAATGGTTTTTACTTAATTTTTATATTTGGTGCCATCAGAATTTTGGTGGTAAGTTTTTTTCAATTCATTATATTTTAAGCTTAAGCATTTGCTCTTTCCAGGCACTCCCGTACACTTACGTACACTCCCGTACACTTACGTGCACTCCAGGCACTTACGTACACTTACGTACAATCATTATAGTACTTATATTATTCCCTTATACTCACTTAAGGCACTTATTTGCTTACTTACTTACTCATACTTATATTTATATTTTAAATGGCTATTAAGTTACTTATTTACACAAGTTTCTCTTCATTCAAATGAATTCATCTTAAAATGCAATTTTAATACAATAAAACATCAAGAATACAATAAGTTTAGTGGAACGAAAATTCCTTCAAATATCTAGTTGATCGCGTTGTTACAAGAATACGCAAGGAAGATGTAGAAACGCTTTCATACTGATTGACCGTTCCGCATCCATAATTAAACACAGGAAGCTGTCTATAGAAAATCATTATACTGAGGAATTTATGTGGTAAATTTTATATTTTTTTAAGCTTAGCTTTAAAACCTTTTCTTACCTCTACTTAACCATCCATATATTGGGTAAATAAACTTAATTGCACATTGTTAATTTTTGTTATTTATAGAAAATTATTATTGTTCATTATTTAGGGTTTTGTTATTTTCCTGGACAAAGATAATATGGCGCTCGAGCATGCATTTAATTATACATTGTTTTTTATTAATAAGAGAAGGGAAAATAATTAAGCAGGTGAGAAACAAGCCGCATTTCAGGTGTATTAACAAATCAATATAGTAGAACCCTCCCTATATTTAATCAACCGATTGTGGACGAGACGGCATATAATTAGTGGTGAAAGGTTAGTAATTCAATTTGTTAAAAATTTGTATTTAGAGATTACATTTGGCGTTTATTCAATGTATAAATTACATCACCATTTTGTTATTATTATTATTATGTTTATTGTTATTATACTGGCCATTTAAATTTTCTTAAACCTACCTCACCATTACAATTTTATTTTTATTATAATTTCTACCAATATCCTTTTGTGCACGTAACAACCTCTGCAAATCTCAACACGTACTTCAGCGGTATGAAAGCGCAAAAGGTGGTCTTGGTGCAGTTTAACATTTGAAGAGGCTTGTTTTGCGGACTCCATCCTGAATGCGATAAACATGAACTTTGATCCGCGGTATATGAGCAAAATCCTTTAATGGTGCTATTAATGCCAGGTAAACGCACAGTTTAAATCACCAGATCGCCTAAGAAGAGGAAGAAGGGTGCATTGTTCATAAAATTATACTCTTTGTCTGCTATCGTAAGTAGCTGTAATTAGGTCAACTTTTGGAATAACCGGATTAATCTCATCGGAGTTGTGTGCATTTGTCGTGTACGGATAATAAGTTCGATAATAGCATTCCACGCTCATATCCTCGCACCTGACCCAAGTGAATAAACTGTTCAACGCTTCTTCCATAGTCTTAGTACTTTATACCCACCCGAGATAGTGCAGAAACTGAACTTCGTCTTCGATTAACGATGTGCTCGTGCAGATAGAAACGTACTGCCGAAAATCTTCTTCAGCTCCAACCTAATAGTCACTTTCTCGTTACTAAAGTCTACTAATCGACCCCTTGATCAACCATTTTCAAGGTGATGTTATATATATATATATATATATATATATATATATATATATATATATATATATATATATATGTTTATATGTTGTATAAGTACAGGTAAATAAACGACTGCGTACGGCTCCTTGTTTAATTTACAACCTGTTTCAACGTGTACGTCAAACTCGAAGATGGTGTGCGACTGCTCACTGTTCCTATATGCACCTTCAGTTAAATTACACTCCACATGTATATGTGTAGCATTAATTATTTGAACACCCATCTCAGGAGGTGAGAACCCGAGAATGCGTCCCATAGACTCCACCTGTCGAAGTCCACGTTATGTATAGATCTAACTTAGCATTTTAGCCTACTATTGTTTGTTCTGCGTGTTATGCAGGTTAATATTACGCTGCAGAAATCCGTTAATGTACACAATTTCATATACACCACATGGAATCGTAATGTCTTTATGTTTACCAGTTTGCGTAATATAGTAAAACTTGTTAACCTCATAAACACTTCGTATGGAATTGCAACCGTAGAATCCCACCAATCCTAATCCATACTGGTAATTAGGATCAAGTTCGGTTGTCAGAAACTACGTTGCACTGAGCACGTTTCCCGCACCTGTCAACGTGACCGTTTAGGACATGAATGCAAATAAACAACTAATATTGCAAGCCATTTACTATATAGAAAATCTAAACATATACATGTATCATAATTCTGCTCCTTATGATAATTATGTGTAATTTCACAACCTCTTGAATATCTAATTATTTCAAGCGGTAGTGCTAAATCTCTAAAGCTGTCGTAGTATATGGCTTCATCACCGCGTTTCTTGAAAGCAACCCAATGAACACCTCTTCCTGTTGACAAGATTCACGATAGAGCATTCATTAAGCATGCATATTTAAATAGGAATCGGTTAATGCTCTCCGTGGCATGTTTATGAGCTTTTTGGATACACCATCAAGTATAAAGCACGATCCCTCTTATAAGGTTTCAAATAAAGTCCTCTGCCGCTCCTTAGAGACACCGCCTGCATTACTTCATTATGAGGTAGAGCCTCCTCCAATTGCTTCTATACCCTCGGAAGCGTCGTTGACAGCGTTAGAAATACCGCTCGCACCATCGGCAATAGCACCTGCAGCCGAAGAAATAAGGATATAAGGAATGGACGGAAGCCACCAGTTTTAGGTATCGGAATGGTTGTAGACTCTTACACCTTCGTTTTTTCACCGGCAACCTTAACTGCCTTCCTAGCAGCCGCTAAACTGACATCAATGAGTTTCTTCAGATTGCCATCTTTAAGCAGACGTTTGAATAGGTTGTGAAACTTCTCTAAACGAGCACCTCTTCGTTGTTTTCTTAGCGCCCATACCCAGCGTGGATTTAATCTTCATAGCGTAATTTATTTATTAAGGTGTTTAATATTCCTATCCCTGGCTGCATGTGAGCTGATCAGTATACTATCAGTAACTGAATGATCAAGCTTATAAAGCAGCCTGAAGAACTAACTGTGGACGGCCACGATTTCCTGAAATCGTATCTTATGGAAAAGTATGGCCGACTCTTTCCAGCATCAGAGCTATTATTTGCGGACCACAGGAAGACCAATGTGATCATTAGCTTATTTAAGGCACCATATGGTTTAAAATTTGAAAATGTATACGTTTACTCCAAGTTGCTTGAGAAGTCGAAGTATAAATACTTATAGCATGTACTTAAACCGATAAGAGGTGTTAGATATGCGTTCCACAACAGAGCGGATGTACTTATGCCCGAAGAGATAGCTAAGAATCCTATAATAATCTTCCACGACTTCCCGTGTTTCCATCAAGATATAATTTGCGATTGTTTATATTTATATTTGTGTAGAGGTGGGCCTGGACGAACGAGTACAAGATAGACCTTGGTTATAATTATAAAAGGCAATTGCCGAGTGTTTCCATACTCCCGGGTCCAGTGACCATAAAACACCTCGAATTTTATTTTTTTATTGTTGTATAAGATCAATGTGTAACCTAAGAAAGGAACATATTTTTCTAACGCACTTAAACTTATATACCGGTCACGATGATATGATCTATTTACAACTTACCCTTGTAAGGCTTTGTTTAATTAGTTTTTTGTGTCAGTTTGTTTAAGTAGAATTGTTTGTCTGCGAACGTATTTCGCTTTACATGTAATTTATTGTAATTTTACGTATGTATATTGTGCTTTATTAGTCAGTATGTGTAAATTTCTCACCTATTTTGTTGTTTGTCCTTGCATTTACCTTATTATCACATGTGTAATTTTCCTGTTGTTATATTTTACATGTACCGAAATTTGCCTTATTGTTTTATTTGATTATTTACTTAAATATCGGCCTGATTGGTTTTAAAGGGCCACATGTTTGGTAGGGTGTGACTACAAGGGTTTTTTTTTAATTATGTTTGTGCTTTTTATTTTTTTTTTCTTAACGTTATAATTTTGTACGCACTTTAACTTAATTTAATGGTGTTTTGTTATGTATTTAACCCTTTCATGGTTTTTTTGTGTTATTTGATTTATTAATGTACTTGATCTATTACTTATTTATGAATAAAGTGCGCTTTATTGGTGGTTGTTCCTCACAATAGTACCTTAACGGGTTAAACCATCATTGCGCAAAGCTCGTTAATTTTAATTGGAGTAGTTTCATTTTTTTACCTGCCCCGCATGATGCGACACTTCATCCAGCCTATCTAACTCAAATAGCACAACGTACCTACCACGAGACAGCCACTGTTTTGATCAGATGTTACGGTCGAAAATGAAACTAAAACGGCAGGTAACAAATAATTGGAGTGCACCGGACTAGCACGGTGGGCTAGAGGGCGTGGCCGTGTTTGAATTTAAAAATACTGAAGGTGGTTTGTTGTATTGTCGAAAGTCGCAAATAAGGGTACCTCGTAATTATAATAAAATCGAGTAAAGGGCACCAGACTGTTATTAAGACGAAATCTGTAAAAATACGCTTGGGCACACGTAGATAAATCGGCCTTCAACAGTCAAAATATCCCACTTACCTTACGTTGGCTACCTCCAGGTGCGCGTCGGAGATGCTTTGAAACTTTAGCTCTAGAACAAATCTTAAAAATATCCACACGCTCAAATACCAAAGCAGCGTGTGCGCAAGTCAGCTGCTGGGTTTCAATGACTTCTTTAACTTTATGTACCCCCAACGCTTGTGAACAAAATAATTCAAACACAATAATAAAAAAAAATATGAACGTTAAATGTTACACTTAAATCTTATTAACTCAAATTTAAATACTACTAATCTTCAAAGCTCTGTCATTAATTGAACTCCAAACTAAAATAATAAGACATACACTAGATAAACGTCATTTGAAATTCCTCTGTGTTACGTTAAACAACACAAAAGAACTGTATGAAGCTGAATGGTTACTTTTAAAATGAATCAATAAAAAAAATAATGCCATAAAAATTTACCTCTCAATTAATCATTTTGGTTTGAATAATAAAAAAGACACCACTTTCGTAAATTATTGCTCTCGTTGGTCGGGAGGAGATCACAAATTAACACCATAAAATTCAATCAATCGTTCGTCTATTATATCTAAATATATCTCAAAAAGCACACAAACACATATATTTATTTACAATGGTTTCGGTTCGATTAAAAATCTTAAATACTAGAAAACGGGAACATAAAATGGTCAACCTTGTAAGCTTACCAGATTTAATTTTAAATTACGGAAACGGAATTACCAAAATATGGTTAAAATTCAAAACATTACGCAACCAAATTGGTCACTAAAATCAATTTTACCATCCGAAATGTTCACATACATAAATTTGCAGTACATTTAATTAAATAATAATAAAAAACGAAATACCAAGGGTATCGCAAATAAAAGCGGTTCTTCAACCTTTAAATTGAGAGAC
Organism: Vesta saturnalis; assembly: GCA_036346205.1. NCBI lineage: Eukaryota > Metazoa > Arthropoda > Insecta > Coleoptera > Lampyridae > Vesta > Vesta saturnalis. The sequence goes on along the minus strand of JARFJB010002165.1, from coordinate 515,729 downwards.
GGGAAAGCATCAAATTCCGTAAAATAACACCAAAACAAACGACAGCGTTTATTCGCTCGTCAACAAATATTTTCACCAAGTTGACAAAGTTATGATAAAGCATTCACAATAAAGTACAATATTGGGTTACCACCGAGCAGTAACGAAAGCAGCGGGAACGGCTCCAGTGTACCAGTAGAATGTCCTCGATCGGAAAATCAATACGCAATTTCCCGGTCTTAATTTCGATAGCGATACGTTGAACTTAATCGGTCAGGTCGTTATGTGCACAAAACTAGTAGATTTTACACACGAGATATTTACACACTTTAATGTTCCATTAAATCAGTAGCTCTGTTTAATATTATCACGAACAATGTCTATTTACAAAAACACAGGGTTCGAGCACACAATATTCCACCAAAAACAATTATTCAAGTCAGCAAAGCGATAAAAATCTCCGTAATTCAGGAAGCACTGGTTAAACACTGACCTGATTACGAAAACGTAGGTCTAGTAGACCACGATACATCACATAAAGTTCTCCGGCCTGGTGAATCAACAATAAAATCCGCACAGGCGAACCGGACCTAAGTTCACGATACATTCGATGGGACCGGGAACATCGACTGTAAAAGCGGTGCCTACCCGCATACCAAAACTTCCTTCACCAGATCAAGACCAAGACTGAGCACATACATTCAAAAATTCTTCAGTTACGCCATATTCGATTTTAAAAACGACAACCAATCATACTACTCATACATTCAAATTATAAAACGCGGTAGAAACGATATGCCCCTTCGCGTAAAGGATCAAGAAAGATTGCGTCATGTATTCGCCTTCACACAAGAAATTTGCAAGGGTTGCTATTCCAAGTAGGCAACGCTTATCTACTCCACAGTGCATATGCACATGTTTAATGAGTTCATATTGTAATCCAGCTAAATACTGCCTGCTCCTATAATGATGATTTTTAATTGAAAGTGAATCGGTAAACTGTACTGCAATAGACCAGAAACTTAATATGAAACCCAACTTGGAATTTTATCTCTCAATAACAAACGGCGTTTGTTGTTGATCTACAACGTGATCAATCTCAAGTGTACTGTAGTGGTATGACAAAAATTCCTAGTTGTTAATATTGTTGTGTTTTGCAGTTGGATGCTTTGGATTTTTAGTGTGGTTTTAGTCGTTTTAGTTTATGTCAGTTTATGTCATATTATACCTTCGTTTCTCACTTTTGTATTTTCTTGAGTTATTTACAAACTGTCTATATCAAGACAAATTATATATTCTGAATTTCAAATTGTGATATCGAATTTAATCGTCATGCCGTTTTCAATCGAACACGACACATTCATTGTTGTGGCTCATTTTCGTAGCGGCTTCCAAGATGGTAATGGGCAATGGCATTATTCATTGCAATCATGCATCGATCAATTTACTGTTGAGTACCCAAATGAAAATATTAGTTACGAAACATTTAGTCAACATCGTAATCAATTGATAGCTCGATTCATGGAAACTGGTAGTGTTTTAAAACGCAAACGTGAAGCTTCGGCTACTGTCTTAACAGAGGACACCTTAGCAGATATCCAAGCAAGAATGAATGCAAGCCCCAATAAATCTTTGCGAAAACTATCTGCACAAACACGTATGAAAAATTTTACCATACAAACATAATTTTACATAAATAATTTTTAGATGTATCCTATGGAAGTGTCCACACTGCAGTAAAGAAGAATTTACATTTGTATCCGTACAAGGTTGTTACGTGATTAAACGGGGAGCTGGAAGAAGGAAATGATTCTCTGCTCATTCACAGATAGTGAGCACACCGAACTAGCTCAAGAATGTCGGTTCGGGCGGGGTGAGAGAAGAAAGGATGTTAAAGATGCCGGCGCCAAGAGCCGCTCCCCTATGTAGAGATAGGATTCACCGCTGTCCCGACTCTTGGACAGTGGTGCAGGATGGAATGAGCAAGGAGATTGTAGGAAAAGGGAAGTACAAGAGGAAATAGGAATAATAACACTGCTGTAGTGAGAAATAAACAATTATATATTTTATTTTTCAACATAAAAAAAACTAAATAATGCAGGATGTGGATCCAATTAATCCACCACAAAAGAAATATATGTAAATAACCTAAATGTACCCAAAAAGAAATAGTAAATACCGTTCGCAAGTAAACTAAAGCTGTTCGACACCTGCGAACTAGTAATTGTTTAATTAATCCTAGAGAAACACAACTTAAATAATTCCCCTTTTCAAGGGAAGGCCTTCCTTTGTATAAACTAAAAGAGAAACATGTTTTAACGCCTTTACAAAGCGTAAATTATTACCAAATAATTAAAAAAAAACAAACAACTTGCGGTGGTTTACACAAAAGAAATACCAAATTTTATACCTCAGAAATCATTTTATCTTTTAAAACAATAATGAATCTAATATCATGGAAATTTAATAAATGCGTAAATTTCAAGAGGGAAAGAGGAAAAAAAGATTAATAATTAATGTCTACACCAATGCAATACAAACATATGTTCATATAACGGTAGTGAAACTACTTTTACGCATCCAAATTAAAGTGATGCTGCGCACACACAAAAATGGCAGCCAAAATAAGTACAGTTAAACGTTACTATTATAATTATAAAACAAAATGAGGGAAGTAAATAGTGGTAAAAGAACAGGTAATGAAGGTCACGTGGTTGTGAAGTGAAAGATTAAGGATACAGCAATAAGGATATAGTGATAACAGGTATACAAATATAGGTTAAGATGTTATAACAGACTAATTGGTTTAATTATTTTTAGTAGGTGTACTTTAGCATTACTTATCTAAAGATTTACACAATAATTATTCAGTTAAATCTCATGTGATAATAGAAAAAGGAATGATCTAACCTTTATATAAGCAAGTCGTAATTCTGTACAGTCGATGCAGAAGTTGTCACGATCCGGTTTGATTTTAGTTACGATTCCAAAGTTAAACCAGAATGTAGATATATGGAGGTATTAGTTGAAGTTAAAGTAGAAAATTCGTTGAAGTTAAAGTAGAAGGTACTTCGTTGAAATTAAAAGGACCAGGTAATTCGTTGAAGCTAAAAGGAGAAGGCAATTAACATTATGTAAGTAAATAATCTTTATTCGTTACCCCTTAGATGGAACGGGCCAAGTGAGAAGCTATCGAAGTGCTTTCCTTTCTTTACGAAAGCATCAATAATTCGTGTTTTGATTAAAACGTCTTCAAACGCTAGGAAAGAAGTCAATTATTACTAACAAATTAGAGAAATTCATTTGTAACTTACTCGATCTTGCCGCATGTTTCTAAAACCGCATGTAAGCGAGCAACAAAACTTGCAGATAATAATTAGAAAAGCACCAATTGTTTTATTGCAAAATATGCTTCTTGAAGATATATCCGATTATTTATATCGTATTATATTATAAGGAATTTTTCCAAGAAGGCATCAAAATTTTCAGCTTGGCAAAATGGACGCCACAGGAAAGAAAGAAGACGTAATTTTTATGTTAAAATTGTATTATTCAAAATCTAATGTTATCAATATGTTATCTATATCAGTAAATGCCCAAAAATTAAAAATTATGATTTCTCCACTAACGCCATCTAGAGAGGACTTCTAAAAGCTTGTAATATAGTTCACCTTAATTACCTATATTTTAGGATACGTCACTAGAGGGAGTAAAATGCAGATTTTAAATAAAAATTATTTAAATGTGAATTTATAACGTTTGAATAACCAAAGGTACGAAAATTTATATTAGACTAATACTAAAACGTAAGCATTTCTAGAAAGAAGGTTTGAGTAAATATGTACAACTTGTACAGAAATTTATAGAAAAGTACCAAAGTAACTTAAATATCCAAAACACAAATTATTTCGTTACAAGGTGTCGGTATTACAACAGTTGCGAGATAGGGATTTTCAGCTTAGAGTAAACTACTGTCAATGGTTCAACAATACGATGAACAATGATTCACTGGATGTATCTTTTTTCTGATGAAGCTTGGTTTCATCTGTCCGGTTACATTGCTACCTACCTAGGGTACAAGGCTCTTCGGCTAGCTCTTAGGATTGCGGAGGCAAGTCGTGGGGAAGGATTTAACAGAATAAAGAATAAAAGAGAGGGCGCCAATCGTCTTGAAGACGATAAAATAAGTTGTTTTTATTAGTAAGTAAATCAATTTTAATAAGCTCAAATTAATAATTCTAATAATAATTCAAATAAGGTTTCCCTTATTTTCCTAAACATAAGTATTCTTTGGCACACACTAAAGACATAATCAGCATTTGTAATGGTGGAATTACCAATAAGGGTTACAACACAAAACTTAGGATTGAGTTTGCTTAAAACTGACCCTGAAGTATTTAACCAAGTACTTGTTTTATACTCGAGTCATAATAACTCATAAATTTAATCAAATTGGAAAGTCCCTTATTTAGTAAAAGAAATATTCACCTATTTGTTATAATTAATTCATTACATTAAGAAACATTTGTAATTTGAATTTCTGTTATGGATCTCTAAAATACTCTTCTATAACCCAATAGAACAGTTAGGCCTGTGATAAGTAAGGTAACATTTCAACCATATGACTGGTTACTCGGTATTAAATTTCTATCTATTATTTTGTCAAAGTCATTAATATAGGTGTGCAATAAAAACCTTTCAGTAAGCATTAAATCCTAATTAATACAATTGAAACATCAAAGTACACATAAGGCAATAATAATCAAAATACTTTAAAGATACGTAAAACTATACATAACCGGAAAGCGAGTGGCTATCATAGGGTCAACCTGTGCGGTTTTGGTCAAGGTCTCCTGACTGGATTCCCTGCCAGTTATCTCAGGTGAATCTTCCGAGACAGCATTACCAAAGTTCCTCGTAATAAATTTATGTTTCTTATGTGGAAATATAAGTAAAGGAAATCGCAAACCCAAACATGACGATCTATAAATATAGTATAACTAAAAGGCAAGAAATTACTTCTAAAACAAACCTGTTTGAATACAGATCTTTGAAGGTTACTAATCAATTTTCAATTCTATCAATTATACGATATTTCCAATGATGTAAAAGTAGAAAATATGTCGGTGAGCTACGGCTTTATATAATTGAAATGGGAGAATCAATTGTCTCAAAAACGATAGCTAAAAATGAAAAACATGTTACCTCGTGGTAGGAGGTTATGTAATACGCACCTCGTTGAGCAGGTAAAATAATGATTCACCAATAAATCTGGTTGTGGATAATTTATATTTATAGCATAATTAATCCCCAAATACCAGGGATGCTTCTTAAATTAACCGAAATTTAATTCTTTTTCACCCTCAACTGTCATGCTGTTAAAGCAAAAATCACTCGTTTTACCTGCCTACCTGCGGCCAATTTCCGAACTATATTCTATCGAAGTTAAAACTGTAGAAAACTATTGATGTTGAAAAATAGTAGCTCAATGATGGTTAGTGAAAATACATTAATTGATTGACGATAACAGAATCTAATGATATAGTGAGTGTGGACACTAAGTTTTAATGTTTAAAAAATAATTAACCGGTTTCGGACCGTAACACACCCTCCCCAAAGGAGAACCTAGCGTAATCATAAAGAAAACGAAAATTAAAATCCCAAGACAACCCAACCCCTAGCAAAATCAAACCTCCTTGAATTTTAAAACCCTAACGAAGCGGACTAAACGCGACACCAGGAAACCACGTGCGGACGTAATTCACCAGAGCCAACAACATTCACCACCCAGAAGTCATTCGTACTAGACGAGCGGACACTGGCTCCAACTCCCACCTGAGCCTTCGGCAATCTACCGGTACTAGGTTATAACTAAATAAAAAATAAAATAAAAATAAAACACAAAACTACTATGTTCTCCAACCGTACTGTTGTTCGGTGCTCATAAAATCAGAACGACCCTCAGTGGCATCACAAGAGCACTCCACTAAATTGGAAGTAATACCATGTTCATTAGGAATTAATTTAAATAGTAGTCCATCTTTACACGTCCAGTCAGGATAGGAATTAGGAACAGAAGAAACTTGTTTTAACATTTTCTGATACCAATGATCAAAATCGCCAGAAAGAAGTTCCAAGACATTAAGAGTGATCTCGAAAGAGCATCAGGTACTATTAAATTTGTTGCGGTGGACAATAACAAAGTTATATTGAGAAAGGCGAAGACTCCATCGTGCTAATCGACCAGTGGGGACTTTCATGCTCATCAACCATAGAAGACTATAATGATCCGTTGTAACGGTAAATTCGGTCCCTTCCACATAAGGTCTGAACTTTTCCATACCAAAATGACGGCAAGGCACTCTTTTCAGTAGCACTATAATTACGTTCGGGTTTGCTGAGGTCCGAGAAGCGTAATTACTCGTTCATCGTCACCTAACCCTTGTATCAAACACAACCAACACCAACGTCAGAAGCATCGCATTGATGTTGAATGGTAGAGAAAAATCGCTAGCAAGTACAGGTGCAGATGTAAGGGATTCCTTTAAGGTGAAGGAGTTTTCGGCCTCAGAGGACCAAGTAATAGGCTGTTTACGAGATCGACCTTTGATAAGTTCAGTTATAGGAGCAGAAGTGTAGAGAAGTTCGGCACGAAACGGCGAAACCAACCGGCCAAGTAGAATCGTTTAATTTCTGTAGTGGTAGTACGTGGAAAGTCACGAATAGCAGCGATCTTTTCAGGATCTGTATGTAATCCAGTTCGGTCAACAATGTAACCTAAGTAAGATAAGCTAGGTCTGCAAAATTTACTTTCTCCAAATTAATTTGAGATTAGCGTCTTTAAGGCGTTGTTGAACGATTTTAGTAAGTCCAGGTGTTCTTAAAGGAAGAAGACCAGGATCAGTCGTCAAGATAAACAAACAGTTTCTTAATAATGACCCAAAAATATTATCCATCATCCTCTGTTGCGTGGCCGGTGCATTGGCGATTCCAAAAGGCATGACAGTGTATTCAAAAGACCTCTGCGAGGAACGGTAAAAGCAGTCCTTTCGCAGGAGCTTGCAAAGTGGTATTTGCCAAAACGCTTTCGCAAATCAATAGAAGAGGTAACGCGCATCTCGGAGTTTATCCAAGATATCCGAAAGATATGAAGAGGATAGGCATCCTTTCTAGTAACTTTGTTTAACTTCCGACCATCGAAACAAAGGCGGTAATCCTGATTCTTTTTACCAACAACATGGGTGAGGACCATGGAGAATTAGAAGGTCGGACTATGCCGGCTTCTAGCATTGAATCAAGTTCCCTATCTGCAAATTTTTGCATAGTAGGAGATAAAGGAAAATACCTCTGTTTAATAGGTTCCGCATCACCTGTGTCAATAACATGACAGCCTTATTAGTGCGTGTCAACTGTTCATGTGCCACTTCACCAAATGAAGATATAACCTCATCTAGAGCTAATCGTTGTTGAGCATCCAACTCGTCAAAACTGCGAAGTGATGAAACAGAAAACACTTCTTGCACAGAAAAAGAGACGGTATTAAAGTTTATTCAATCCAAAAATTCGGCAAGCGTCAATTCCTAATGTTAACAACGGGTTACACTAGGAGTAACAAGTACACGTAGTGTCCTACTGACAGTATCAATGGTTAGTAAATCCACTAGGCCAATGACTTTAAGAAAGTTACCATCTGCAGCACGAACAGTCAAATCGATCATGAATAATTGTAGACGAAGAAGTTTAATTAGAAATGTGCCTCAGTACCCAGGATCGATATACTAGCACCAGAATCCAAAAGAGCATTAAAAGGAGTTCTTTAATACAAACAGTGACATAAGGTCGATTATCAGGTGGCATAGAATTAAGATTACTGCAACATCATTAGAAGGTTTATAAAATTTTTAACATTAATAAGCCATGATTGCCACTCAGGATCAGCCTTAGAAAGTTTTAAACACGAGGAGGACAGGCTGAAGCGTCTTCCGTTGAACTTCTTTTTGGAGAGCACTTAGACAAGTTGAGTAACAATTCAGGATGACCACATACAAAACAGAAAATTTTAATCGTTTCTGCACATGTATGGAAAGTATGACCTAATCTTTCCAGTTGTAACATTTGGTTTAGGTTTCATTATTGAAGTAGAACGTTTTAGATGGAAACAATTGTAGAAGAATTTTTGGTTTTCTGAGGCTGTTAACAACTTTCACTTGGCGAGAAACTTGAGGATTTAGTAAAGGAGAAGGCAATTAACATTATGTAAGTAAATAATCTTTATTCGTTACCCCTTAGATGGAACGGGCCAAGTGAGAAGCTATCGAAGTGCTTTCCTTTCTTTACGAAAGCATCAATAATTCGTGTTTTGATTAAAACGTCTTCAAACGCTAGGAAAGAAGTCAATTATTACTAACAAATTAGAGAAATTCATCTGTAACTTACTCGATCTTGCCGAAGAAAATTTTTCTAAAACCGCATGTAAGCGAGCAACAAAACTTGCAGATAATAATTAGAAAAGCACCAATTGTTTTATTGCAAAATATGCTTCTTGAAGATATATCCGATTATTTATATCGTATTATATTATAAGGAATTTTTCAAGAAGGCATCAAAAATTTTCAGCTTGGCAAAATGGACGCCACAGGAAAGAAAGAAGACGTAATTTTTATGTTAAAATTGTATTATTCAAAATCTAATGTTATCAATATGTTATCTATATCAGTAAATGCCCAAAAATTATAAATTGTGATTTCTCCACTAACGCCATCTAGAGAAGACTTCTAAAAGCTTGTAATATAGTTCACCTTAATTACCTATATTTTAGGATACGTCACTAGAGGGAGTAACAATGCAGATTTTAAATAAAAAATTATTTAAATGTGAATTTATTACGTTTGAATAACCAAAGGTACGAAAATTTATATTAGACTAATACCAAAGAGTAATAGAATGTAAAGAGATGTAGGTTTACGGGAAATTACGTATCAGAAATACAGTCACGTCCGCGTGAGGGCTCTAGCCGTTAGCCCTCTGTGACTCGAACTAAACAGATTGTATTTGTACAGGTGAGTGACGAAATTACAGGTACCTTTACCATTTTTGGCGTAGTGCAGAAGCACATTGTTGTCAGATTGTCGCAATATAGGAAAATACAAGGTATGTGGATGTATAACTTTATAATTACATCTATAAAAAATATTCCTATAGTTTAGTTGGAAAAAAGTTCGTAATTAAGAAAGTATAAGCATAGTAATGTTAAAAATTATTTCTCAACATTTAATAAAAATAAAAATACCCAAAGTCTGCTACAACAAATTTGTTTAAATAACTATAATTGTTTCGGACCTATGCCTTTATCTTAAATAAATAAATAAATTGATGACGAGTTCACTTACCATTACCTTTGTTTCTTTTAGATTTTACTTGATGATGGCCTTTTTAATTAGCTTGTTGGTTAATATAAGCATAAGGCCGAAACAATTGTAGTTATTTAAATAAATTTGGTGGAGCAGATTTTGGTTATTTTTATTTTTATTAAATGTTATCAAATAACTCAATTTTGAGGATCAAAAATGGATCAATTTAATTATTCATTATTTGTGTTTGAAGTATGGAGAATTAATAAAAAAAATAATAGCTAACATGTCAAATTTACCATTATTGGGGTACCGACTTAAAATTAATTAAGTGTTTGCTGTCGAAAGGAAAATCATTCAATAATTATTATATCAAAGAGTATACTCTTTGATTATATATTAGGAATTTTAACAAACGGGTGGCATATTAGCTACTTCCCAATCAGCAAAGAAATAGATATTTAAATAACGTTTCAAAAATATTAAAACTGCAAGTAAGTAGGTTATAAATATTCATAAGAAAATGTTTTCATTGTAATATTTTAAAAATCACTATAAAATGTTTTTGTTTAATTCTACTCGGTCACTTTATCTCAAGCGAAGCTCACCCTTCTTTCTATACCTGCTACGCAAAACAAAAGAACAGGATGTCATACAGGTATTGCGGCAAGGTCATAAAACAAGTTCAATTGTTCTTCAGTTATGACTTGCTGCATTTTTGCTATCTTTCCGTCTTTTACGAAAATATTCATTTTCATTCCGTTGTAAAATAAATTGTGTGCTTTTAATTGATTCTTTTGAAATACATGTATGTAGCCGAAATAGCTCAGTTGAGAGAGCGTTAGACTGAAGTATGGCTTCTAACTCGTGCGTATACATTAACTGCGAGCGAACTCACAAAACCCACAACGACTTAAGTTTCTTTCGTTTTCCAACAGAAAAGTTTAGGCGGAATATATGGTTAGCGAATTGTGGAAATTCTAATCTTTTTTCAGTATCTGAGGACCAATTACGTGAAAAAAAAGTGTGTGCCATGCATTTTAGCGACGATCAATTTATGAATCCTCTAAAAAATAGACTTATTCATAGTGCTGTCCAGTTAAATTACAAAATCGGCGAAATTAGCGAAATCGTCATTCCAGAACAAAGCTTGCCCATATCACCTACAAAATTAACGTTAAAACGAGAAAATGCTCCAAAAGTTTACGGTAAATCGCCGTTTTATTCAGAGAAAATAGTTACTCAATCATCTCCAAGTGTACTTGATGGCAATATTTCTTTGGTTGCAAACTAACATTTCACAAGATTCTTCTTTAGTGAAGGTAAGTTAATTAAACATAAATTTGGTATATTGAGTATCAAGTAAGTGACGACGGCTATAGCGAAGCCTCTGATTTGGCCAGGCCGGTACAATTAAATGTTCGTGATGCTCATACTCTTTTTTGCTCGATTGTATTAGATTTACCACAATTGAAATTATTTAACTTCTACTAAATAAACGAAAAGTCAAAAGTGACGTTTATATTTCGTTTTATTTCGTCCAACTTGTCAATAAGACATTTGTATAAATTTTACATGGCCAAGATGTTAAAAACCTCTTTAGTAATGAAATAAACTAAATGTAAAAATAAAAAATACAAAATTCAATATTTTAACTTCCACGTTGACATGAAAGAGAAACATTTCATGGCAACTTTTCTGAAACATGTACAATAGGCACAATTTTTATATATTATTTGTTGACTGTTTTACAAATGATGTTATCCGCAGGCTTGGATCGAAATGCTATCACCCACCAAACGTAGAAAACGATCAAATTCAACTGTATTACATCACAAAATTGCAAAATTACGTAAAAAGGTAGTTGCAAAAAATTCAAGTATTCATCGGCTGCAAAAAAGATTTACGACAAAAGAAAGTCCTCTAAGTGTGCTTAACCTAAAATCAAAAAGTGTTCGAGTTTTGTTAATATGCAACTTTTCCATAAAAAAAACCAACCTTGGACATATGAAGAAAAGGAACCTGCTTTGAATATGTACCATAAATCTCCAGCATTATATCTCTTTATGAGACAGAAATTACAATTTGCACTTCCATCAAAATCTACGATAGTTTCTTGGTTGCGGTTAGACCAATTAAACACAGGGACCAACACTGAGCTTTTTACAAAGCTGGCCGTTAAGGTGAAAACTATGACCAATGATCAAAGGCAATGCGTCTTGTTATTCGATGAAATTTATTTAAAGAAAGGTCTCGAATACAACGTCAACCAAGACATTATAGAGGGCTTCGAAGATTTGGGACGTCTGGGACGAAGTAGCAAGATTGCCACTCACGCACTGGTATTCATGGTAAGAGGACTTCTTCCAAAGTGGAAAATTCCTGTCAGTTTCTATCTGTCTGCTGGTTAAACTAAACATCAGTCGTTATCTGCACTGATTACTGAAAATATTACAGCTCTCCAAAGGATAGGGCTTAATGTACGCGTAATTACTGGAGATCAAGCAGCCACAAACAGAACAGAACGGCAACCGTATTTTTTTATTAATAATTATAAAATTTTTTGTACATACGATGTTCCTCATTTAATTAAAAGTGTACGAAATAATCTTTTAACCAAAGAATTTTATGTAGATGGGAAAAAGGTTTCTTGGACCGATGTCGAAAAGGCCTATGACATTGATAAAAAAGCAAATACAGCTCGAGCTGCTGTAAAAATTACCGACGCCCATATAAATCCCAACACTTTTCAAAAAATGAGGGTAAAGTTTGCAACGCAAATATTTTCTAACACTATGAGTGCAACTATAAAGACTGTTGTTGGGACAGGTCAATTACAAAGCGAGACTGCACTTAACACTGCGGAATTTTTAGAAAAAATGAACTACATATTCGATTGTTTGAATAGTAGGATTGTTAATGATCGCAACCCTTACGCTTGCGCGCTCTCTGTGAAGGTATCTCACATTGAAAATTATCTTAAAAATTCTATATCCTGGATTAAGTCCTGGCAAGCCGTACCGCTAATAGCAGAATAAAGGAAGGTATTTACTGTTTTAAGGGCTAATCTTAACGATTATTTCCATTCTACAACTGTGGGACGACTTGAAACAAGAAGGGTATCAATTTTTATTGACCAGTCGTTTGAATCAGGATCCACTGGAAAATCTGTTTGCAGTGCTGCGTTACAGAGGAGGTCATTCTTCCAACCCTACGGCTAAAGCATTTCGTCAAGCCCTACAGTTCAATATGCTTGTCAAATTACAACATCCCACTGAAAATTCTAATTGCGAAATTGATGAGGATAGTGTGGTGAACTTAGTGGATGTAGATGGATGTTTAGGGAAAAATTCCGACCAAGATTTCGTTAATAAAGACGTAACTGAGGACTGTAATACGGATAATGATGAAAATGAATCTGACGCTGAAACAGTAGTAATTAAAAACTACACAAATGCAAACTTAGAAACTTGTGCTGTTGTATACTTTGCTGGCTATGTGGTTTATAAAACACTGAAGCGTTTCACTGTGAGAATTGTGTAGTATGTGCAGCGACGCTAATTTAAATCCAAGTGAACTTTATAGTCCAAAAGGATTTCAGTGCTGGAGAATGCATTTCACATTTAAAAAGGCCATCTAGTGTAGTGATAAAAGTAGTAACAATATTGCTTGAGAACTTTGAACTTTATTTCAAAAATAAACCATCCTGCAAAGGTTTTAAAAACGTTTGTTGATACTAGTGTTCGTAAAATAAGTAGGTTATTACCGGCTTGGTTACATGAAAAGACGAGTGTTACCAACATAAATTATATTTAATCGAACATTTAATTAAATGTAAACTACACAAGTCCCTTAAATGCATATCACACGATTTAAGGACAACGAAAACACACGTAACAGCAAACTACAACACCTAAATAATGTTTAAATGTATACACCATTCAAGACTAGGTTAGCTAACGCTTGATAGAAAATGATCGCTCATGGACACACAAATGCTAAACTGTTAGAAAGAGAGGAAATGAAAATTGTCATAATCCTTTCAGAAAACAGTTACTGTTAAACATTTAGGAAATTAATAAAAATTTATTTCATTATGTTATTGTAAATTTGCTGTGCTTTTGTTCGTCTCAGCATTGCAAGTTTACGCAATTCTAAATTATGTTTGGTATTAAATACGTATTTCTAAATGAAATTGCCTATTTTTTATACTAATCTCAAATCTCGCCCTTTAGACGAATTTTCAGGGGTTGCAGTGCTATAGAAATATTTAAGGTAAAGAGCAGTAATAAAATTTGTTCTTTGGTAAAAGTTTACAAGTAGGTAGGAATTTCTGGCAACACCGCAAAAGATTAACATTTTTAATGACATGTTTACAAGTAGATTTCGTTGACCTCGAGCACTTTAAAGTTTTGTGTTCAAATATTCCACAAAAAATAGATATGCAACCCAACTTACTTGAAATCAGATTGTATACCTTTTAAAGCATTACGCCGCATCTCTTTACATTCTATTACTCTTTGCTAATACTAAAATTACTTAGAAATATTATGTAGTTCAGGTTATAAACAGAAACAACGTAAGCATTTCTAGAAAGAAGGTTTGAGTAAATATGTACAACTTGTACAGAAATTTATAGAAAAGTACCAAAGTAACTTAAATATCCAAAACACAAATTATTTCGTTACAAGGTGTCGATATTACAACAGTTGCGAGATAGAGATTTTCAGCTTAAAGTAAACTACTGTCAATGGTTCAACAATACGATGAACAATGATTCACTGGATGTATCTTTTTTTTCTGATGAAGCTTGGTTTCATCTGTCCGGTTACATAAATAGCCAAAATTATCGTACGTGCTCTGCAGAAAATCCACATGTATTTCGAGAAACTACCTTACACCCTATCAAGGTCGGTGTCTGGATAGCAATGTCGCGACAACGAATATTTGGACCAGTATTTTTCGATGGCACAATTACTGCGACAAGATACATTTATTAATAATTTGGATGATCGTGAATTACGAAACGGGTATTTCCAGCATGGCTCCGCTTCCCCACATACTGCACAGGCTACAATTCATTATTTACGAGACTTCTTTAAAGATAGAATCATTAGTGTAAATCATTGGCCACCGAATTCACCAGACTTGACACCGTTAGACTTTTTTCTTTTTGGTTATTTAAAAAACAAAGTGTTCAGCAGAAGATTGCATACTCTTCAAGAATTGCGAGATGCTATAACTCATGAAGTTCATAATATTGGTGCCGAAATGTTACAAAATGTATTTGCGAAGATGCAACGTAGGGTGAACTTATGTTTACAATTTAATGGCGGTGATTTTGAACATATGCTGTAAAGCAAAGTGTGATAACTAATGTGTACCTAAGGAGTAAAGACATTGTCATTCCATAAACATGTACTGTAAATTTTATTTAATTATAATGAAATTATAACATTTAAGTACTTAAGATTCATTATTTTGTAATGATTTAATCCAATCATTAAATAATATTTTATTTATTTTGTTGTATTTTATAGGGATGCAGTCTAATCAAATACAAAATAGTCATTATTTAAATTAAGATAATATTTTATAATAGGTATAAGTTAATGACCTTCATACACATTTGAAACTGATCGTAGTTTTTACTCGAACCATGCTCTAGAGTAGCTACAGCTTCTTACCAACCTATCAGTGGTACCAACTTAAATATTTTGATCACGTGGTATACACTTGAGATTGATCACTCTGTATCATTTTCATTTAACTTTATGAAGACACATAAAAACAACAAATTTCGTTATCGTGAAAACGAGAACTGAGTAATCAGAAAAAGAAAAAAAAGAAAAAAATACGTATACGTATACAGGGCGTTCAAACACACATTACACAGATTTGAGGTTTGCGAGTAATTAAATATCAGACTTATAAATAAATTCTAATGTTTTAATTATTACCAGAAAAGTCAATGTAAGGCAAGCAATTAATTTGAATAATAGTAACATTATTGTCAGGAAAGTCACGATAAATCACTTAGCGACTGGTTTGTTCTTGAGTTTGCATTCTTGCGAATCAGTTCAAATTACACTTTTCAAGATTGGGTACCTGGAGGACGCTACAAGGTAGAGGAATGCTTTTGAAATCGCAGAATAGACTATTATATTAAACGAACAATGTGCCGTCGTTTCGTTTTGCTAAATGTATGGTTTATTAAATAAAGCTTAAAACATGTTTTGTAAAAAACTGTGAGAGATTTTTATAAAATTAATGATAAAATAGAGCAAGGTGATAACGTTCACCACATTTACATACATTAGAAAAATATCCCATTACAAAATAAAATCATTTATGACACAAAACCTAGAGTACCATATTTAATCGAAGTTACTAAAGAAATAAAATACGTTCACGTGCTCACATGAATGGACATGTGCAAACCTAAAACTGACAAAAATAACTTTGTTTTTTATTTTAAGAAGGCTATTTTAAAAATAAATTCGATAATCGACTTGTTTAAACATGTACAACTGTTCATAAGAGCTATTTTTAATCCCAGTAAAATGTGTGGGATAATTATAAATTAATGATTTTTGTTCGTTTTCCCAATTATTGAAAGAGTGATTATTTCTTCTTGTCTCTTCTATAAATGAATTAGCAAAGTATTGTGAAACAAGCACCGCGTTTTGGGAATGTGGAATATCCAAACTGATTTTAAATTCAAACATATTTTTTTCTGGGTGAAATTGAATTCCATAAAATGGATAATATTTTGATTCATAACTTGATATGAATTCTAGCCCATTTACATCTTTATTTGTTGACAGCACTACCCATTCTTTATCTAAACCAAACGCTTTTAAATTCTTTTCAGTCACACAAAATTGATGATAATTATAAGTCACATTTTCTGTACTTAAAATGTTTAGGATCTCTCCAGAAGCGTTTTTAAACATCTTGCTGAAGTCAAAATCTACAACCGTGTTTTTTAATTAAATTTTGTGGCAATACGGACATACCTTGTTTGAATTCTAACGGAAGAGCGATTTTCTTTGACAGACATGTTTCTCTAATCTCATGTTTATTTAATCCATACGCAACCTCAATTAAAAGCTCCATGCCTAAGCATATTCCCCAAATTGGGTAATAATCACCCTCACGATTTTTATCAACAGCTGCGTTGTATAACATTTGACCAGCTTCTGCATATCCACAACTTTGATTAAAGTAAGTAGCACCACCAGGAAATAACACTCTGAAAATTACCAAGTGCCACGTTTGGCAAATCATATTCCACACTACTTACCCATTTGTATGTTCAACAACTTTGCGATAGTAGACTTCATCTTGCCCAATCCTAACATCATTATTGTAACTACAATAAAAATAAGAGTAGAGCTAAATACATACCAAATCGGGATTACACGTGCACCAGCACTTTCTAGAAGTTTAACGTAGGAGGCTGATATGAAGCTGTCAAATGTTTCATTTGGAAAAAGATGCTGCACTGAGTAAGTTTCCTGCGATAAAATACCAATAATCGGTATGTTTGTAGCTGAGACTATTGTGCATAATACAAAGAGAAATATTGTTGCTATCTCCATTTTCTGAAATTATTTATTATCGATCCAATTGAGAAGTCTAATAAATATTATATATTATCTCTCCTATCTTAAGTTGAAAATTCGTTCTGAAACAAAACTATCATTGTATGCTAATTTAATTATTATTAGACAATTATGAAGGTTATTTTTACGATATCATTGCACATTGATCAGTCAATAATTTACAATATTTAACCCTTTATTTCATAATGGTTTCAAAACAAAACCGCAAATTTAGATATTTTTACATTCCAACCCACATATACAAATGTAGGTATAGAAGGTTATGCAATCGACTTTTTTTATTAACGCTAAATGGACTTATTAGCTCATTTTGCAACGTTTGGCAAAGTTTCGCCAGAATCTGTCATAATGCCTGCCTGTCTATCTTGCTACCACCATCCCCTCCACTTTTTTTACGTCACAAGCCCCTCCCTTTGAGACACCTTCCCTTCCACGTTTTACACGCCCACGTGGGTGGCGTATTTTCTATCGGTCGTTTTTTGTCGGCTTTTTTTGTACTCGCCTACTTGAGGGGCGTATTTAGGCCTTGAGATTGAGCTTAGGTCTTGGAGCTGGAGTGGGGTCGGGGCAGGGTTCTGATTGGTTAAGCTGAATTTTTCAATGACTTAATTTGCTAGTTTTATAAGAAGGCCTTCGTCGCTGCCATAAAAATTGTATTGTAATAAAGAAGAATTAATAGATAAGATGATGACAAGTGTTTTTCATAATAAAAGATTTAATTTAATTTAATTTAACCTATTAACATGTATCAAGGCTAGTGATTTTTTTTCATCATGGATATAAAAAACCTTAAAACATAACGATTATGTTCTATGCAGTTTGATTTAAGCTGTAATTTTCAATATCCGAGGCTAACATGTATTAACTAATTTCTATCTAACATGAAGTTTAAATACAATTCTGATATAGATAACTGTTTTTACAATGTGATTTTTCGTAAAGGATTTATTATAAAAGCGGCTGCATAATTGTTATTATTACATTTTCTTTTAATTTCTATTTTGTAAATTGTGACCTTTATCTATATACGAATTTATAACAACAACATGCAATTAAGACCACTTTCACCTTGTATTGCATAAAAATTACAGACGACCTCCAATAGTTGATAACACTATTGAATTGTTGCGCATATATATTAATAGTTAGAAACATACAAATTGTTCACGTTTCATTTTAATAGGTCTATCAACTATTGAAAGGTCGACTGTTAAAGTATGTTTCTAATGACCTTTTACATTAACTGCAAGGTTGTTAAAAGGAGTCCTTTTACTATTCATGTACAGGTTGTCCCATTTTCGTATGTTTTACGGGGTATCTCGCTTATTTTTTAGGTTAGAACCTTGCGGTTTTCGCGACACCGTGCTACTTTTTAATGAAACCAAATATGCACTAATCAAATTTGCCATAGTCATCTTAGTTTTTGTGCTACAGGGTGATTTTGGAAAAATTGCATTTTCAGTCATCCCCTGTAACTATGTTATTGTCAGACATATTAAAAAAGTAAAAACTGATTTCAGATTTTCTTTAGAGGTCACAGTTTTTGAGATATTGACATAACCTACTTTTTTTTAATGGGACACCTTATATATTTTTTAAAAATCTTTTTCCCCTTGCCAAGAGCTTTTCAAAAATATAGCATAGTCTATATTTATTTTTATAAATAACGTGACAAAATGATTTTTTCTATAATTTACATTGATAAAAAACAAAATAATTAATTAATCACAAATATTGTTCAAATTGCAGACCATTATGTCTCCTACAAGTTTCACAAAGTTTATAAATTCTTTTAATAGCATTTTCCAAAATAAATTATTGTCTTCGTCATCCTGCAAAAGCATTTTCCGTTGCAATTTTTAATTGTTGCATGTTGGCATATTGCCTTGAATAAATCTTATTCTTTAAATACCACCACAAAAAAAAATTCAAAATCGAGAGATCCGGTGATCGTAGTGGCCATCGAACAGGTCCATTTGTCCATCTCCTGGGAAAACGTTCATTTAGCCAGTTTTGTGTTATTCTAGCATTCTGACCTGGAGCCAGTGGAATATCTTCTAAAATGTTCATAGTTTTTTCTTGTAGAATTTGTAAGTACCCATTAGAGTTTAGGTTTTTTTCATAAAAATTGTAAACTATTTTTCGGTTAAAAATAAAGCAGGAGACATTAAATCCGAACCTACCTTGACGCTATCTAGGAAAAATCACGTGGTTGTTTTCTTGACTCCAAAACCGCGAGTTGTGTCTATTAAGAATTGTGAACTTGTGAAATCTGACCAAATTATTTTTTTTTCAAAATTATTGTCCTGAGTTTTTTCATGTTTATAAACCAATTGCACAACTCCAATCTACGTTCAGCATCACCAGGGTGCAGATGATGAACAAGTTTATACTTGTAGGGTTTGAATTTATGTTTTTTTAAAATCGTTTTCACTTTTGTTTTAGACACACCGGTCTCTTCATCTATTTTCCTGCACGAGGTTTCAGGAGTGGCTTGAACAACTGCTGAAACGTTGATCTCTGATTCCTCGTTCTCTTTGTTGTAAACTCGGGGTCGAAGCATCCATGTTGACAAAGATTGAATTTTAATTTTTGAAATATCCTTCTGTCGGGTTGTCTTCTTTCGGGATATCTATATGACAAAATAGGTATATAAAATCAATACAAATTCTAAGGTAAAGATTAACTGACCTGTTCAGATAGAGTTCTAAGGCTTGGTGTGCGTTTTCATTAGATAATATGAAGCAGGTAATTCATATCATGTTTCTCAAAGTTTTCAAATTTTTGGTTTCGAGCCATATTAAAAAATAATTAAACAGCAACAACAACAAGAACAAGAACGATAACAATAAACAAAAACAACGAATAACAATAAATATCAGCACTAAATTTGGGAAAATGTAACCAGGAATAATTTGAGAGAAGCAAGTACCTAAATAATGGCAGAACGTTAATTATTTTGTTTTTTGCGTTACCATGGTTACCCACGGCTATCCACTATTATCAATGTAAATTATAGAAAAAAATCATTTTGTCGCATTATTTATAAAAATAAATATAGACTATGCTATATTTTTGAAAAGCTCTTGACTAGGGGAAAAAGATTTTAAAAAAATATATAAAAAAAAGTAGATTATGTCAATATCTCAAAACTGTGACCTCTAAAGAAAACATGAGTACGCCACTGGATTCTACGTAAAAAAATCTACAAATATCAGTTTTTACTTTTTTAATGTGTCTGACAATAACAGAGTTACAGGGGATGACTGAAAATGCAATTTTTCCAAAATCACCCTGTAGCACACAAACTAAGATGGCTATGCAAATTTGATTAGTGCATCTTTGGTTTCATTAAAAAATAGCACGGTGTCGCGAAAACCGCAAGGTTCTAACCTAAAAAATAAGCGAGATACCCCGTAAAACATACGAAAATGGGACAACCTGTACAGGTGATACTTAGAAAATATTTTCTTGAGTAGTATGATAAAGCTCTGTAAATACACCAAACACGTACGAAAAACTGTTGGGGTTCATTAGAAACAGAAAAAAGAAGTGTCGTGAGATAGAGCATTTTTTAAAAACACATATACTGAATTAAAAAGAAAGAAAAACAATGGGGTTGTCTTTGGTATTACAGGACTCTTGATTAAAGCAATTAAAGCACTAAAATCTCTTTTTTCAGAGTAGAATGGTTGAAAAACAAAACATTATACAGTAACTTGATTATCTCATCATTTAGAATTAAGCGCATAGTAAAAACTTATTTACAAAGAATCAAGCATTGGTAAATAATTATTTAATCTAAAATATAGAAACATTAACGTATAAAGTCCACATCCATCGGAATGGTAACCCTACAGTATTGCTTTACTGTATCGGAACCATCTAGAATTTTTCGTAACGTAAATGGTATCCTTGCGGTGCTCGTCCAAAGAAATCGCCATATTCCACACTACCATTCTCGTCAATGTAGATAGTGGTCCAATGCTGATCTGGTTTGTTTGCAGGATCCGTATTTACAATAATTGTACACGGTCTACGTGCGTGCCTGGACAGATGATTAGATGCACATACAAGTCGGATCACATTCTTGGGGCTATGGATCGATTTCAAGCATCTCAACGCTTGTATCGCATACATCTTTGGAATTGGTACATGTCCAGTTTTTCAGTAATAAGGCGTTTGCCAATGCATACATAGGCTCAACGACGTTATGGTTTAAACAACTGTATACTTGCTCCCTTTTTCAATTTTTTAATCGGCGGGCAGCCAGTCCCGTCCAGGTTTACTATTGATTTGTTGAGAAACCTTACAAAATGTTGTTTTTCACTGCCCTTAACGTGAATTTTGTTAAAGGGCTGCAGTACTCTGATCAGCTCCTCACGGAAATCGTTGTAGTGTACATACCCCGACCACCATCTCAGACCGCGATATTATTTCCACAAAAATCGTACCTGGCTTGACATGGGTTTCGATATAAAATATTTACGAGGTGGCTTTATCAGTATCTGTAATAAAGCTCCATGATCTGTAACCACTACAATTTCTTTAGGTATTAATTCGTTGTTAACGCCTCTAAGCCCTTGTACGTCCAAGTATGCGTCCATCCTCTTTCTCTTGCTACTGGATACTGAAGCTTGAGCAATTTCTATATGACTGATGTAAAAAACATCTGTAGCTGAAAGATTTAATAATAAAACATTGAAACAAGAATTTGACGCTATTTTACGATGATAATGAGCGAAATGCATTTTCTAGTCATGATTTTCAGGTTGATCAATTTCCAAAACAGTGACCTTTGCGTTAAACACTAATTGATTAGCTGTAGAGTAACTTTCGAGAAATGGTATGCGGTTTCTGTCTATTATTTACAGATTGGAAAAATTTCTAAATTGCAGATGATTACGTTAAAGTCTAATTGATTAGCGGTAGAGTAATTTCCGATTCAGTCTCTAGTCGTTATCTAAGTATGAGGAATTTCTAAAACGATCGTTTTAGAAAATGACCAGACTTTCTTTCTATGACGTTGATAATGATAATGACTTTTTCTGTGCATACATACACAGCCCTTGTGATTATATTTTACAGCATTAAATTACTACAACTACACTCACCTAAAAAACAGCTGTAACAGTATTTGATGCCGAATACGGGCTAACCGTCATCGACGTAATGAAAAACTTCCGTGGTGTGGTACGGGCCCGGCTCAAGCAGCAGCAACAGAGACGATTAGTAGAAAAGGACGTCGCTCTTGAGCAACACGAAATGGGGATGCATCACCTTTCAGTCCGTAAAAGAAGAGTGCAGCCCGAGGAGGGTACCACCTCGAAAAGAATAAAGGGTCGACATCATCGTACAGGTAAGAATACCGACGCCTCCACCAGCATAATCGATGTTAACGGCGAAGAAGAGGAGGCGCACCAGCTACCGCCACCACCACCGGAAGCTGTACCGAACAGATCAGTGAAACCCTCTACATCGCGAACATTAGTTAGAGACGGGGGTACTTCCATACAAGGGTCACCCCACCAGGCAACATCCACTCAGCCACCTATAAATTATTACGAGGATGTGTCACCCGCATCATCAGTCAGTAGAGAAGAGGAGATGTGCGAGCTGTCGTCGCTACCACCACCACGTATGGTAGTGGTACAGGCCGGTCTGATGGAGCCCGCAGCATCGGGAGAGGAGGTAGGAGACCTCTATACTAGAGACGCTCCTCAGGACACCACCCGGGCCTCTGTCTCATCCCTATCAGACGTTTGATTACGGGGAATACCTGGGCCTAATTTTAAGCAGGATAACATACATAAAATTAAATAATTTTTCTTTTTATCTGTTTTATTATTTATTCCCTATACCCAAACGGTAAATTGTCAAAGTTTTCAATTCTCCGGCGTTTAAAGTAACTTATTCTATACTGTTTAGATTCAGGTCTAGTTAATACATTGTCTAACTCTTTCTATAACTATTTTCCTATCATTATATACAAAAAGAGTGTATTTACTATTGCTAAGCACCATACCTTTCATCGATTCAAAGTTTATAAGACGAGAGTTTTTATAGTTTAAGGTAATGCCCGTCACTTTACACGTTGATTTAATTGTCAGGCCACTGGTTGAAAACACATTATAACTGTAGTTATTCGGTCCTGTACTAACAAATTCGGCTATATAACTTCCTTCACCGTGTCTCCAGCTCGTTGGTCATCTGGCCACGGACCCGCAAGTTGGATTCCAGTTGCCGGGTTTCGCCACAAATATGACACTGTCTGTATCATAATACAGAACGCGGCGATCTAGTTCGTAACTATATAGTTCTAAACGTGAATGAGCTGTCATGTGCGCTGCTATAGACACATTTATAGTTTTTACAGCTTCGCTTTCACCCTCCAGTCTGTCCCAATTTACAACAACCACATTATCATTAACGGGGATAATGGATTGCACCTGAACTAAAGGATCCGTAAACAATCTGAAAAAGTCTTTTGACTCCGATACAATAATGCACTGGGTTAAATTTTCTCGTTGACCAAACTTACCCCAAAAAGAGTTTAACATTAGTTTGGCCAAGTACCTTAAGCCTGGATTTTTCTTGATGTTCTTTTCGTCTAGTTGAATCCCCTCCGGTAAGTACTGTTTTGTTGCTTTGTCATATGTGATTACCTTATACTCCCAAATCTCAAAAACGTCCAAAACTTTATAGTTTTTAGCGATAGCCTTACGCAACTCGTCCGCTACAAACGTCCCAACGAAACAACGCTCGGGTTCACTATGTCTGCATTCGCCTTATTTAGCTCAACGCCACAACTCCTACATAACAAAAACATCAACTTGCCGTGTATTTTTAAGGATAAAATAGGATGATAGAGATTAGAAGCCGGTAGTATTCGACACTTAACTAAACCCTCCACCGCGTCCAATGAAATGTTCTTACAATCTAACCCTACATGAATTTTCGGATGACCTACAGGATATCTACAGCATTTATTTTCTTAAGGGTGTAACAAGAACACGTCATAGTACATGATTTTCTCGTTAATGCCGTCACACTTATGGTAGAGTTTGCTGCCATTAGTGAGGCCACCGTAAAACGCGCCTCGTGGGTTTAGGGGTTCGTCATCTTGGTCACCTAAATTTTGTATAAACGCCCTTAACTCATCATTTGCATGTATTAGTTTTTTAAAATCGCATTCACGCATTTCCACTAGATTATAACCGCGCTCGCGTAGAAATTGAGATCGTGCCTCCGTGTTCTCGTTCCGGACAAACATGGAAGTATTTACATTCAGCTTTGGGTCAATATTGGCTTGATTGGGGAAGCACTCCTCGCAACCGTGCCAATAGCTCCCCTAAAACTCGTAAACTGTATTCGATTCGACACAATAACCATCAACCTTAACACCTTCAGGTGTTCTAAACTCACGAGCTTTTCCGACATGCTGTATGGTCACTTGTTGTGAATATTCCACCCAACGTAACCACTGTATTGCCACTCTCGACTGTTTGTCGGCACGTCTGTAACCGCCTCTTGGAATGAGACCGATTGTGTTTTCTTTGAGGAAAAGCCTACGAAACACTTTATTGCAGGCGCTAGCAATTGTGGCTAACTCCTGAAGCGACTTTATTTTGGGCCGTGAAGATCGACCAGAAACTAATGCAGCCTTTAACGAGAATCTTAACATCCATGAAGCAATATTTCACAATCTCTTCATTCATCTTAAAAACATAATTACTCTGGGCCGCGTGCCAATCTAAAAGTTTTTGCCGATCCTTCCCCGACATCTGATGTACACAATAATATTCAATTGCAGGCAAAGAACCCTCGTAATTCTGATTCTCGGATGTGTTGAGGAGAAATGGAACCTTGGCCGCCATCTTGGATTTTTGTGACGTTACCCTTGGGACACTTTCACTTTTTTTATATTCCCACGTGGGGATCGTATTTTTCGTCTGAGAATAAAAATATTTAATCTGTTATTGATTAGGATCCGTTTTGATCAAAGGAGATTGCATAATTATTATTACATTTCATTCAATCCTATCTACAGATTGTGACCTAATTTATTTATGCATTTGGAGGGGGTTGCATCCTAATGAAGGGCTGTAGTCTTGTAAGGCGGTGGTTCGCGGGCTTCTTAATATGTGTTTATTATTATTAAACAGTTATGCAATTTCATTTATATGAATTGGAAAGTAGCAATCAGTCGTCGAAATCGTGTTAATTAATGTGTTCACAATATTTTAAAATTTTGCTGCTGCAAAAAAATTACATTAAGGTTTAAATTAAATATTAGATGAAATAATAATCATTTCTACCCTGACGTAATAGCGCTTTTTTTATACAGGTAGATTCTCTATCTAATCGAACACACACACACACACACACACACACACACACACACACACACACACACACACACACACACACACACACACACACACACACACACACACACACACAACACACACACACACAAACACACAACACAAACCA
Organism: Vesta saturnalis; assembly: GCA_036346205.1. Taxonomy (NCBI): domain Eukaryota; kingdom Metazoa; phylum Arthropoda; class Insecta; order Coleoptera; family Lampyridae; genus Vesta; species Vesta saturnalis. The sequence continues at coordinate 490,276 of JARFJB010002165.1, read as the reverse complement.
CACAACACACAAACACACAACACACACACACACACACACACACACACAACACACACAAAACACAACAACACACAACCACAAACACACACAACACAACAACAAACACACAAACACACAAACACAAACACACAAACACATCAACACAAACACACAAACACACACAAACACACACAACACACAAACACACACACAAACACACACTAAACACAAACATAACACACACACAAACACACACAAACACACACAACACACACAAACACACACAAACACACACAAACACACACAACACACACAAACACACACACACACACAACACACACAAACACACACACAAAACACACAACACACACAAAACACAAACACACAAACACACAAACACACACACACAACACACACAAACACACACACACACACACACACAACACACAACACACACACAAACACACACAACACACACAACACACACACACACACACACACAAACACACACAACACACAACACACAACACACAACACAACACACACACACACACAACACACAACACACACCCACACACACACACACACAACACACACACACAAAACACACAAACACACACACACACACACACACACAACACACACAAAACACAACACACACACACACAACACACACAACACACACAACACACACACACACACACACACACAACACACACAACACACACAAAACACACAAAAACACACAAAACACACAACAAACACACACACACACAAACACACACAAACACACACATAAACACACACAAACACACACATACAACACAACACACACAAACACACAAACACACACAAACACACACAAAACACACACAACACACACAAACACACACACAAACACACACAAACACACACAAACACACACAAACACACACAAACACACACACAACACACACACAAAACACACACATAACACACACAAACACACACAACACAACAAACACACACAAAACAACACACAAACACACACAAAACACACAAACACAACACACACAAACACACACAAACACACACAAAACACACAAACACACAAAACACACACAACACAACACACAACACACAAACACACACACACACACACCCACACACCCACACACCCACACACCACACACACACACACACACACACACACACACACACACTACTTTTAAATAAATAAATGAGCAGGAATTAAGTAAGCAGGTAATTAGACATTATAAATTAGATATACATCATACTATTATGTTAGTGCACGATGCACGTGTTGGTTTTTAGTAAATATTTAAAAGACAACAACAAATAGGATTATTTTGACGTGAAAAAATAAGCACGATAAAAGAGAGTAGAATATACCTGTGATTGCAGATTTGTTTTCACCGAAGATTTTACTGCAATAGAAGTTGATCATGCACGCCTCTCTCTTGTTACGGAACTCTGAATTAAAACAACTAAACTACTAAAAACGCTTTTATTTATCAGAGAAAAACAAGCATTATAAAGCAATTTGATTATCTCATCATTTATAACTAAACATGTAGTGAAAAACTTATTTACAAAATTAAGCAAGGCTAGATTAATAAATGTATGGTTTTTAGGATATATCAACTTTAGCGGCAGCAGAGATGGTTCGTTGAGAGGGTTGGAGCGGCACGAGATGAGGGTGCGTCGCGCAACGCATCCTCATCCCGTCTAATATTGTACGTGTATGTATTTCAAAATTACTTTATTCATTATTACATATACATATTTAAAACATATTAAAAGCGTCTTTACATCGCACTTTTTGCTGAATACTTATGTTCTAGATATAATTTTAAATTTGGTTTCATTATTTCTTTTATGTTCCTTAGCAGCTCGCCTAGCCTCTACTTTCTCTCATCTGTGCTTAATACCTTTTCTTTACTCTCCCCTCGTATCCGGCGTACTACTTTTTCGTCATTTTTACTAAACTGAAACGCATGATCCCAAGCAGACCTTTTACAGGGTTCCTTAAAACCGCTAAAGGTGAAAAATTCTTGTGAACTGACTATGATCCCGCACTTGCACATTTACCTAACCTAAAAACCGTGTGTTTGTTTATTAATCTAACATAACATTGTAAGTGTATTCGGTCTAGCCTAATAACTCAAGAAGAGAGCGAGAGACGATAAAGACAAAGAGAGGCTAGGGACGATAGGGAGTGAGAGATCAACCTCTATTATAGAAAATATTCTCTGGTTTAAAAATACATCACATAGGAAAAATCTTGCGACTCGAGGCTTTCGGGGAAGGCTGTTTCGACGACCCCCACTCCAACCCTTCCCGAAAATAACCGAGATCGTAAGACAGGTGTAGGGCGTATTCTTGGGTCTTCGCCCCTTGTGATCGGAACTTGTTCGTGGGCCATCGTGTATTGTCGTGGTACCCTTGGCGGAAAATGTGAATTTGTATTATAATAAGGGGCCTAATGCTAACTTATAATACTGGTGTAAGGCAGCGCAACTTGCACTCGGGGCCTTGCCCCTTGTCGAGGCCCCATTGGCGGAAAATTTTAATTTGTATTTAAGTCTCTGCATAAGACAGACATAGGGCGTCGCAACTTGTTTTCGGGTCTTAATCCCTGGTCCCTGGGCGGGAAATTTGATTTTGAATTTGTATTTAAGTGTTTACATTCTGATTACTTATTGCGAGAAATTTAAACTTGTATTCTAATCAGAGGCCTATTGCGAAGTTATAAGATAGGCATAGGGATACGCAACTTGCTTTCGGCCTTCACCCCCCCCCGTCCTCTAGCTTGACCCCATGTCTGGCTGGAAATAGCATTCTAATAAGGGGTCCCTAGTTCTAACTTATAAGACAAGTATAGGAACTTGTGTTAGGTCTGCGCCCTCCGGTCGTGGCCCCCTTGTTGTGAAATTTGAATTTGTGTAGCCATCGAGTTATGTATGGACTAATGAATATTTTCTGTAATAAAGGTGGCACCACCTAGCCTTATATTTCTAGGACTAATTGGGGTTGTTTGTGGTGCCATCTAGTGGTGTAAAGACTAATGAATGTTTTTTTGTAATAGATGTTGATCGTATTCGTCCCCTTCTCGTCTCTACCGTCTCTTTCTCAATCTCGGTTATGTTCGGGAAGGTTGGAATGGGGGTCGCCGAAACTGCCTTCGCGTTGCAATATTTTACCTATATGATGTATTTTTTATAATTTTCTATAATAGAGGCTGATATCTCTCTCTCTCTCTCTCTCTCTCTCTCTCTAGCCTCTCCTCGTCTCTCACTAGTTTCTTGCGTTATTAGGCTAGACCTAATACACTTACAATATTAGGTTAGATTAATAAGCAAACACACGGTTTTCAGGTTAGGTCAATGCGCACGTGCGGGATCACATTACAATTCTTAAAAATCTAAAATACAATCAGTTCACAAGAATTTTTCACGGTTAGCGGTTTCAAGGATCCCTGTAAAAGGCCAGCTTGGGTGCATGCGATTCAGTTTAGCATAAATGACGGAAGTAGTACGAACGATACGAGGGAAGAGTAAAGAAAAGGTATTAAGCATAGACGAGAGAAAGAAGAGGTTAAGCGAGCTGCTAAGAAAATTAAACGAAATAATGAAACTAGATTTAGGGTTGCATGCATTTATTAATCTAGTTTTGCTTGATTTTGTAAATAAGTTTTTCACTACACATTTAGTTATAAATAATGAGCTAATCAAATTACTGTATAATGCTTGTTTTTCAACCATTCTACTCTGTTTTATCGTGCTTATCTCCATCAAGATAACCCTACTTGTTGTTGTTTTAAATATTTACTAAAACTTTACTATATCTAATTTATAATGTCTAATTACCTGCTTATTTAATTGTCCCTCATTTATTTATTTTAAAGTAGTTTGTGTGAGTGTGTGTGTGAGTGTGTGTGTATGTGTGTGTGTGTGTGTGTGTGTGTGTGTGTGTGTGTGTGTGTGTGTGGTGGTGCGTGTGTGCGTGCGTGCGTGCGTGCGTGCGTGCGTGCGTGTGTGTGTGAGTAATTGAACATACAAATAAATCAGGCATAATTTTTTTTCGAGTATACAGGTGCTGACCGCTTAGATAGAGATCTGCCTGTATAAAAAAAGCGCTATTCCATCAGGGTAGAAATGATTATTATTATTTCATCTAATATTTAATTTAGACCTTAATGTTTTTTGCAGCAGCAAATTTTTAAAATATTTGTAAACACATTAATTAAAGCGATGTCGACGACTGATTGCTACTTTCCAATTAATATAAATGAAGTTGTATAACTCTTTTAATAATAATAAACACATATTATGAAGCCGCGAACAGATCTCCGTCTTACAAGACTACATCCCCTTATTAGAATGCAACCCCCCCCCTAATACGTACATAAATTAGGTCTCAATCTGTAGATGGGATTAAAAGAAATGTAATAATAATTATGCAATCTCCTTTGATAGAAACAGATCCTAATTAATAACAGATTAAATCTTTTTACTCTCAGGTGACAAAAATACGATCCCCACGTAGCCATATAAAAAAAAGTGAACGTTAAAGTGTCCCAAGGGTGACGTCACAAAAATCCTAGATGACGGCCAAGATGCCTCACTACTACTTTCATAGTCAGAGCAGTTGCGTTACTAATATTATTACTGTCAGAGGGCGCCGATGTTGTCAGATTGTTATGGAAAGTAACAATTTGACAACTGTCAAATCTCAGCTTCAGGGGTTTGTTTATTTTATCACAATATATAAAATTTAAGTTATGTTATGTCAAATGTTTAATGTCAGAAATGCTTAACAACACCGGCCAGAATTGCCAACCTAAATCAGTTCTATTTGCATCCTGTCGTGCACAATACGCGGGTTCTAAAGGTGATAATTAAACAAAGTTAGTTATGACGCAACTGCTCTAGTGAAAATTGGTACAAATAGAATACATTATGGATTATAGAAGCTGCCGAAAACTCTTTACCGCAAAACAACAAATACCCACAGCAACGTGCGGTTCCTTGGTGGAATGGAGAAATTGCCTATGCAATAAAACATAGAAAAAAGGAAATTCAAATATTCATCAAGTATCCAACTTAAAAAATTTAATAAAATTTAAAAAGTCAGGAGCAATAGCGCGCCAGGTAATACTAGATTGAAAACGAAAATCTTGGCAAAATTACGTATCGGACATGAATACCAGAACCACTAGCACAAAAATATGGAATCAGATCAAATCGGTGTCCGGAAAAAACTCTAATAAAGCTCCGTTTATTTTAGAAGATAACGAAGAAAACTTATTACCGAACCAAAGGATGTAGCCGAAAAAATAGCACAATACATAAGTCAGCAACTCAAATCAATATACCCCGGAATTTAAACAAAAAATGAATAGTAGACAAACCTCTTCCGACTACTCTGAACATGAGGAAAGTGACTATTTTATATGGATAATTTAAAATTATACTCTAAGTCTGAAAGTTAACTAGACAATCTTTTAGTCGCAGTAAAAAAATAAATAGTAAATGATATTCCTCAGTTGCTCCATAATATGCACTATAAATATTTGGGAATAAAACAAGATTTTGTTCTGGATAACTCACTACTAAAAATTGAATTTAAACAAAAATATACTGAACAATTAAAAACCTTATTAAAAACAAACTTTAATCCTAAAAATATGATTATTGCTATAAAGCAGTTCCGACTTTTCATTTGGGATTTTAAAATGATCTGATACTGACTTAAATGATTTAGATAGATTTATTCGAAAAATGTTTAAAAAATATAAATATTTACACCTAAAATCATCAGTAGAAAGACTGTATATTTAAAGAAGAGATGGGGGGCGCGGATTAACGAATATATTTAATCTTTGTAAATCTCAAATTAATCTGGTACGAAATTATTTTTATTCTGTAGAATACCACCTTATTAAAAACATAATTAGTTTAAAGAAACATTATTCTGGACTAACTCTTCAAAACAAAAGTTTCGACGTGAACCAAAATTACATGGAAAGTTTCCAACTATATTGAAAATCCAGGAAATACATAAAGTTACGTCACTAAATTGGTTGAATTACTCATTATATGCAGAAACCGAAGGTTTTCTATTTGTAACTCAAGACGGAGTTATTGCAACAAATGATTATAAAAACATATTAAATGTGGATGTTTCTGATAGTTTGCTATTTTGGCACCTACGTATTATCTTTTTAGACATAACTAAGTTTGCAAGACATTACATATAGCACGAAATTTAAAGTGAATACAAAATTTTAAACCGTATTATAAATATATTCCACAGCCAATATTAGAGAACGATTCAGTCCTCTTATATCGGGATCGTATGATTATTATTGATCGTGAAATTTTTAATAGTAAATAAACAAGATAATAACATAATAACATAACATTTCGGGTCATCAAAGCGATAGGACGTGTTTAAGGTAGCTTCTATCTTTCGGTTAGTGAAACAAATACATGTTAAAACGGCAACTTCTAAATCTATAAAATAAGGGTAAGCTTTTGAACAGATTCGTATACCCAATATTAATTTGAATATTAATAAAAATAATAAACAAAGATAATAATAATCTAACCTGTAGAAGTTTTGTAACGTGTAAATGGGTCTTTAGTTGAACTAGGCGCGAAAATAACATTCATGATTGCTATAGTATTGAATTTCTACGAAAAAATACGACTCTTTTAACCCATACCAGATGTAATTGTTAAATCTCGTAAAATTGTAAAGTAAACTTAAAGCGTAAATACCACGCTTTTGTCTAAGGATTGAACTCAAACAGGTAAACATTTTTACAATAACAATGAATTATATAGAACTAATAAAACAACTTCTTTATCCGACGGCAGCGCGTGGTATAAAAAATCATAAATACGTATCTGTAGCTGTAGGAAAAATACCAGCTGTGATTCATCCTTGTAATTAACCCCTTTCTTAGCCTAACTATAAAAATAAATAACTAGTTCGAATCTGTAATCCAAAGTATAAAAAAGCAGATAAATAGATAAAATAAACAAACAACTGGCTCTAATTTGTAATCAAAATTCTAAATAAAAGTAATTAAATAATGTTTCTTTTATCGGATAAATAACAGCAAGTCCTATTAGGGAACAATCTAATCTAAACACAAGTAGGAAGTTACTGAATAGCTGTTTATCAGTTTGAATATTACTAATAAACAAAAATAATAATCTAAACAGTAGAATTTTGTAATGTGTAAAATGCCTCTTTAAAAAAGTGGGAGTAAGTAATATTTAGGATTGCTATGGCATAAAACTTCTACGAAAAAAAAAGGAAAATACCACGTATTTCATTCCCTCCCCAAGGGGGAGGGCGGGCTCCTCGAGGTTTCCGAGCTCCTTCAGCCACAATCATGGATTCCCAGCATGCATACATACATTACGTATATATGCATGGTGGGATTAAGGATGGGTGTGGTCAGGATAGGATCGGAAGGAACGGAGTTAGGGTTCTGAGGGGGAAAATACTACCCCAGCATTCGCCTAAGCAGCCGCACATGGTGTGCATATACGCAGTGACCATGCCGCTACATGTGTATGAGGAAAAAACCTCATACAAGGTAGAATCTTGTAACGTGTAAAATGCCTCTTTAAAAAATTGAGAGTAAGTAATATTTAGGATTGCTATGACATTGAACTTCTACGAAAAATACACTTCCTTTAAAACCCATGCCAGATTTGTTGAAACTCATAAAATCGTACTGACACAAATATAAAATGCATGGCAGATCCGTATATAAGGGGTAAGTTTTTGAACATTTTTTCTTTGTTTTCAAATGTAAAGGTTGATCCAACTTTTATTTTTGTGATTTTAAGTTTAATTATTATATTGTGTTGCATGTTGTCTTATACGATATTTTTCCTTGACTGCAAATGCAAAATTTAAGCTAATTTTTACCTTTGTTACTATGTTTGCCCTTAATTGTAATTAATTAATCCTAAAAGTAGAAAATTTATGACGGGAGAGCTAACAGGGCCATTATTGTTATTTATTACCCTTCAATTGAACAAAAGTGAAACTTAGAGGATGGAGACGATGAAGTTGTCACGGTTTGCGACAATAAAAGACAGATGTGATAAATAAATATTAAATTAATTAACAAAGAAATAACTATAACTCGGAAATCTGAATTAAAAATAATTGAAGCATTTGGTTGCAAGTAAATAACAGCAAGTGAGGTGAGTGGCACGAGAGCCAGGAATGGTGTAGAGCAATCTGGTTGAGACGTGATGTGATTGAAGTGAGTGTAAGTGAAAAAATTTATATGTATATATGTACATTTAGATATTCATACAGTAAGTATACGCTCTATTATGGATATCTTTCTTGACTTGTCTATATTTCTACTTCTTACTTCCTTACGTGTCCAAGCAGTAGACAAATAACTGTCCGGTAGTAGGACAATACCGTTAGTAGCCTCCGGGGCACGATTTGGCCAGTAACTCGTCTGCTCGCTATGGTATTACTCAAGAGAGCAATACAATTGTCTCGGATCTCGGGGCGGACAAGGTTAAAACAGACAAGCCCCGTTGCTGACGACTGTGCAAGGAATGGTCGGCGAGTCGGTACGTGGAATGTTAGAGGTATGCGTAGTAAAGAATTTTAAATTGCGAAATTTACAAAAGACACCTTGATATTCTGTATATATCGAAGACAAAGCGCAGAGGAAAGGATGCTGTGGAGAAGGAGGAAGGCAGCCTAGCCCTATGGTCAGAGACTGAAGTGCATGTTGCTAAAGGAGTTGGGGTGATCCTAAGTTAAAGAGCGAAAAGATGTGTTAAACGGTACGAATTGGTATCTCCCAGGGTAATGTGGGTTAGAATGAAACTGGAGTTCCGAAGAATTTTTCTTGTTACATGCTATGCACCAGTGAATGGAGCAGGAGCGGGAGAACTTCGGGAATGAAGTAGAGAACGTGTTGAACGTATGTAAGCCAAACGAAAGAGTGATGATAGAGGGGATATGAACGGATGGGTTGGTGTACAGAGAGAACACACTGAACGCATTCTAAGAAAGTTTGACCAAAGAGCCAATGAGAATGCTGAACGCCTGGTGAACGTCTGTGTGGAGACAAGCCTGTTTGTATCCAATACGTGGTTTAAACATCAAAATGTGCATAATTATACATGGCAAAGAGGTGAATCTAAAAGTATGATTGACTTGATAGTGTATGATGAATAGCTTAGAAACCTGGTGAAACACACAAGATCGTAGTGTGAATCGGACAACTTTTTGGTATCGAGAGTGTGTTTAGGGCAAAACTGGTCTGGACAAGGAAAGCAAACGTAGTGCAAACGTCCAGAATTATGGTAGACAAACTAGTGGATGATGGTGCGAAAATGAAATACGCAGATGCTGTAAGTAAAAAGTTGAATGTGAATGAAACAGTATGGAACGAACAAACAAGAGGACACTGACTTTGAAAGTGCATCAATAAGCTTGAAAAACTGTGTTGTCAATTGTGCCGTGCGGATATGTGGAAGAGCGACTGTAGGTAGACAGAAAAAAATGTGCTCGGTGGAATGAGTCGGTAAAAAAGGCAGTTTCTAAGAAAAAAGATGCGTACATGGCAATGATTGCTGCAAAAAATGAGACTGAGAAAAAGCGATAGTATAAGGTGTACAGATTAAGAAACAAGAAGGAGGCAGCGAGAATAAGTAAAGAGGAAGTGATGGCTGTGAAAGGAGAAAAAATGCAGAATGGTTTTGAGGGAAAAAAACTCTTCTGGAAATGGGTCAAAAATACAAAACGTAGCCCAAAACAGAACGCTGCGGTAGTGATGAATATGAGCAACGAAATAGTATGGGGTGATTGAGAGGTGAGGAAATGCTGACAAGAATATTTCGGAAAGCTGTACAGTAGTGAGGAAAGTAAGACTAAAGGGTTAAATAAGGAGAATGTAGAAGGAATGCTGAATGAAACTGAGAATGATATTGGGATAAATAAAACGGTAGGAAGGTTGAAAAACGGCAAGACAGCAGACGTAGATAAAATCACTGGTAAAACGCTAAAGTATGGGGGGTGCAAAGTTTCTACGAAGATTATGTGAATTATTCAATGTATGCCTTATGTGTGGAAAAGTGCGGAGTGATTGGAAGAGCGCGATTATTGTACCACTGTATAAGGGTAAGGGGAACAAGAGTGACTGCAAGAACTACAGAGGAATAAGTTTGCTCAGCGTACCTGGTATTTGGAAGAATACTGATTGATAGAGTACGAAAAGACACAAACTAGCATTTGAGATGTGCATGGTGGCTTCATGCTAGGAAGAGGATGTGTCAATCAGATGGTTGCTCTGCAGCAGGTGATCGAAAAGTGTTCAAGTGTAAAAGGAAGCTGTACTGTACGTTTGTAGATCTGGAGAAAGCATACGTTGGAGTGAATAAGGAGAAGCTATGGGAAATATTAAATGAATATGGCGTAAATAAAGGTCTAATAAACGGAATAAGGGTAGTATACAACGGTAGTCGGGCATGTGTTAGGGTGTGGGGAGGTGTGAATGAATACTTTAATATCTAACAAGGAGTGTAACAATGCTGTGTGATGGCCGTGGTTATTCAATGTATACATGGATAAATGTGTTAGACAAGCATGTACCGATACAAATGTGACTTCTGTGATAATGATAGTGTGGATGAGCTACAAACTGCTTTAAGGAAGTTTGATACAGTATGTGAGAGTATGAATCTAAAGGTAAACGTGAACAAAATTAATATTGCGGTGTTCAATCGGGAAGGTGGAGAGGAGAGTAGCGTATTTACTCTGTAAGATGAAATTGTGGAGCAAGTGGACGAGCTGGTATATCTGGGTAGAATGTTTACTGCAGATGGTAAAATGTAGGGCGAGATTGGACGAAGGGTTAATGCTGGAAGGAAAGTGATTGGAACTATGTGGACGATAATGAGAAACGAAAGCATGAACCTAGTTGCGAAACGAGCCATCTATAATGGCGTGTTTGTCCCGTCAATACTGTATGGAAGTGAGACATGAGTATGTCAAAAAAGCACAAACGAGAAGTGCATGTGATAAAACGAGAAGGGATAAGATAAAGAATGAATGCATAATAACGGAGTGTGGCGAGGAAAAGACGATGATGGATACATATAAAAGTAGTACATTACGTTGGTTTGGTCACATTGAGAGAAAGAACAACGCAAGATTAACGAAGCAAATGTATGTGGGTGAGGTTAGAGGTAAGGCCGTGCCTGGTAGGCCGCGTAAAATGTGGCTGATTGTAGTAGAATGTACGGTAAAGGAAAGAAAGATAAGGAGTTTTAAAAATAAAAGGGCATGTGAGAAAGAATGTATGAATCTTAAGGAAGCTAGGAAGTTATGCGGAGATAGGAAAGGATGGAAAAAGATTATGAACGAAAAATAAATAAGAGGCAGGGATTGTTTTGCCTGCCCCGCAAGGGAACGACGTGAAAGTTAAGTTAAGTTAACAAGCTGCAGTGGCGAAACTAGGGGGGGGGGTGCAAGGTGTGCCAAGCACACCCAGGCAAGCCGTGACACACCCCAGAAAAACGAAGCACTTCACCATTTTTCATTCTTATCATAAATTCCATCTAACAACTTAATTCGTTAAATCTTAAACCATTGCGATAAACAAACGAGTAGTAATAGTGACATAGTGATAAGTACAATTATTAATTATTATTTATTATGTAAGGACATTAGAATATTCGTCATTCGAGCATAAGTTGTATCGGTGAAATAATATTTGTTTAGCTAAGCGGCGCGGCGGCGGTAGACTGCTGACTGTGACTGTGCTGCTCTTGGAATTGTTTTGGTTCATGATACTGATATGCGTTGAGTGTTGATGCATAAACAATAGCATGTATAGTTCCTCTTTCACGATGTAGTAAACCCAGCAAGCATAAAGACGCCGCAAAGATTAGTAGATTAGATTAGTTTACATACAGTTTACATTAACATTCTAAAAGATAACTTTTTATAAAGGAAGCGAGACTTGAAAAAAATAGTGTAACATACCGGAAATGGTGACTCATTATTCCGAACAATCTAGATGTATGAATCATAATTACGATGCCTCGGCAGACGCAGACAACAGCTTATGTAAATTATTAGTCATCGAACTTCTAGAAGATTCGAGAAGGGTTGCTTGCGTCATCGGTACCTATATAAGCAACGCTGCAACGCACGATGAATTCATGGGGTTAGTACTTGTTATAGTTATGTTTAATGTTTTATGTAATATTATTATGAGCCAAGTGCCAATATAACCTGTGTTTGGTGTTCCATTCTGTGCTGACAGCACAGTGCTGTGTGAAATAAAACATTAAAGCAAACAAATAGCCACTGCCAAGGCCAACTGGTGTTTATAAATTTGTTTTTATTTGCGTTGCAGATTGCAGATTGTGGGCGGTTTGAACATGAAGAAATTCAAAGACATACGATCGTTTTTCAAAGCTGCCACAAATCAACCCGACAAAGATGAGACTGAGACAAGGCAAACGTCTACTCCAGTATGTGACTCAACAACAAATATTGAGACAGCTTGTGATTTAACACAATCTTCAAATTCAAATATAGAAAATGTTGGTGGACGCATACGAGAAGATGTAAATAAAGCCGCTGAAGAAGGGCAAGGTAGCAAAACATCCGATGTTTTTACATCTGCAGAAACAAATCAAAGAGGACGAAATGATCCAGAAGATCAAGATCTGGGAACTCTTGATAGTGGTCCTTCGCAGCCAAGGGGCCCAAGGGTTGTTTTTCCAAAAAGTTCATTTGGAGATAGACGGAGATCGTTTTCGTCTCAATTCTTTGATACTTATTAGTGGCTTGAATATAGTGTGAAGTTATATAAAGCGTTCTGCTTTGTCTGCAGACATTTTCGGCATTCTGCAAATATTCGAGATCAAAATGAAAAGTTTTCGATTAATGGGTTCAGTAATTGGAAGAAACTAAGTGAGTCGCTGAAAAAACATGACACCTCTTTGGCTCACAGTGACTGTATGCAAAAGTTTGTAGGCTACAAGCATTCCTTGAAGGCCGGAGATGTTCACAAGAAGCTAACCATACAACATGAAGAAATGATAATACAAAACCGAGATTATATGATAAAATTAATCGACATTATTTTATACTTGACACGTCAAGGGCTGCCACTCCGAGGACACCGAGAAGACGCAACATCTACTAACCGAGGAAATTTTCTGGAGTTGGGTGAACTTATGGCAAAACATGACACGAATTTTTCGATGCATCTAGACAGACATATCAGTTATTGCAGTTCCAAAATACAAAATGAAATAATAAGCATGGCATCTCAACTTGTTATTGAACAGATTGTAGAAGAAGTGCGGCAATGTGGTTTTTTTTCGATAATGGTTGATGAAGCTAGGTGCTCCAAACAAGAACAATTGTCCCTGGCAATCAGATATACCGTAGGCTTGGAAGTTGAGGAACGTTTTCTTGGTTTCGTAGATTGTTCTTCTTCTAGACATGCCGAGAGTTTAAAAATACTTATTAAAAAGTATCTAAGTAAATGCAGTTTGTTGAATAACGCCATATTAATTGGCCAATTTTATGATGGAGCCAGTGTTATGTCTGGGAAACTCCAAGGACTGCAACCCAAAATAAGGGAGGATCATCCACAAGCCATTTACTTTCATTGCTTGGCACACAGGATGAACTTGGTAATTGTCGACAGTTGTGCTAAGGTGTCTACTGCAGCTGCATTTTTCAACACTCTGGAGGCAATATATGTACGTCCACTTTTCTCAACCCGGTCATCACTCTCATCTCATGAACGCCCATGATGCTCTAGGTATAAAGTCGGGGGGCGAAATGGGAAGTCTTAGCAGTACCAGGTGGAGTTGTCGATATGAAAATTGCAAATCCCTTTTGAAAAATTTCCAAGCAATTCGAAATGCTCTGGATGAGGAAATTGAACAAGGGCGAGACAAAAATTCTGTAGAAGCACTTGGAATACAGGCATCAATGATAAAGCCACAATTTATCGTTTGTTTCGTCTTCCATTCAGTGTTAATGGTCGCAAATGTACTGAGTAAATATTTTCAGAGAAAAGATGCCACACTAGGTCAGGCTAGTGATATCATAGATAGCACTATAAGTAGCTTTGAAGAGAAGAGGGACAAATTGGAGGACCTGTGGAGTGAAATAGAAAAATTCTCAGGAGAACAAGACATTTGTTTGGAGCCTTTAAGGATTTCAAAAAAAAGGAAGCAACCACAAAGGCTTAATGAATATCTATCTGACTCAACCCTGGGTAAATCATCTCTGATCGACATACCTGCAGGAACTATAGCTCACGAATACTGGAAAGTCAACATTTACTACCAAGTCATGGACAACGTGATTGGCAATATGAAAAAACGATTTGAAAATCTTCCCCTTGCAAGATCGATTGATTCCTTTATGAAGCTAGATTTGGATCAAGCATTTGAGTTCGTCGCCAATTATCAGAGGGCCTTCAATATCGAAATCTCAACACTTCAAGCTGAAGTTTTAGTGATACGAAATTTATTCAAAAATAAAAATCTTGAAATCACGTTGGAAAATCTAAAAGTTCAGGTGAAGGGGATCTGACTCAAATCTTTACAAATTACTACAAATTGCTGTAGGCCTTCCAATCAGTTCAGCTGGTTGCGAAGAAGTTTCTCCGCTATGAGGCGGATAAAAACATGGCTGAGAACCACAATGGTACAAGATAGATTTTCAAATTTATCACTTCTCTGTATCGAAATGCTTTAGTTAAGCAGAAATTGTCGGCTGAACAAGTTCTCTCTGTTTTATAAAACAGATAGAAAACTAAAATTAGTTTGAAGTTTTTTTTATTCATACTTATATGTTATATTTCCTAAATAAAATGTGAAAACAAGAAAGTCTTTTACTTAAAATAGGTATATGACAAACCATGATGATGAAAACCAAAACTGTTTAAAATTGAGAGTGAAAACAAGATTGACGTAGTTTTCGTGCGCATGCATCTATAAAAAAGTAGTGTGTACGCCCCAACAAAATTGTTATACGCACCCTTCCCCAAAAAGAGCCCGTGGGGCCTGCCCCCAGAAAAATTTTGTAGTTTCACCACTGACAAGCTGTCATCATTGACGTTGCAGTGCTATCATCAACAAATGTTTCATCCACTGAAAAAGAAAAACGAAGGAAATGTGAAGCTCTTGCCATTGAAATGATGGCAGTTTGGAATCTTAGCAAAGTCCAAATAACACCAATTATTATATCTGCGACGGGTGTAGTATCTTGCAAACTTAATGCCATCCTCTTAAAATTTAAACACAAAATTATTTATTATATTTCAACGAACTGTCTTATTACAAACGTGTCACGTTGTTCGAAAATGTTTAAACTAAATTAAATTAAAATAATTAAAACTCGTTTATATATTTTTAAACTTAAATTAATTTATTGTATCTACAAATCAACATATACGGTTGGATATTATCTCCCATACTATGTAATTTCCATTATATAAAAAGAGGGTTTTCCAATTATGACATGGAAATTTGCAGATCTATTTCTGTAAGTTAATTACGAATAAATAAATAAAACTAGTTATCGGTAAGGGTCTTATCATTAGTATTTATACTGTTGTATCCAACAAACGAGTTATTAATATTTTAATCGTTTGAATGTAAAATACTAGAATGTATTATATTCTTATTTGTGTAACAGTTACATGTAAGTATTAGGTTTATCATTTATGATTAGTTAAAAATCCATATTATCTCTTATATTTTGACCGTTCTCATTATTTTACAATAATTTAAAATTATTGAAAAAAAAGTCTAATAGATTAATTAATTATTATTTATTAATAATTATTTCTTTGGATTTTTTTGTCTACTCAAAAACTAGAGCGGATAGGAAGAGGGCTAAATGGGGAAAGAAATGCAGTTTTATGAGGCCAATTCAGTGCACCGTTTGTTTTCTAAAAGTCCAAGGCTAACCAGATCAAACATTTTGTAATTTCTTTAAATGCGTATAATTTCGTTATTTCCATTTTAAGAAAAACAAGTCCAAAGGAAAAAAGTTTATGGTCTTTATAGGGCAGTTAAATCGTTTTTTTTTTTAATGTAAGATTTTGTTTTTGAGTTACGCGTAAACGCACACTTTTTAAATGGAAACAATGGTTGGCTATGACTTTTTAAGAAAGTGTTTTTTTGCGTTTTCTAATTATACTGGGTGTTTCAAAAAACGTTCCTCTGATTGCTAGGGTAAATAGAATATTAAAAAATAACGTTCGTTTGGTTAATAAACATGTATCCGAAATGCCTCCTTAAGAATATACAGCCCTGTAAAAGTGGCCCCAAAAATCCTTTTTATTATCTCTAAAACGGTTTAAAATACCTAAATGAGATTTAGATCACCAATACCTTTTATTATGTCATAAAAGATAGTGTTGATAAATTTTTAATATTTTGTACAGGATCGTCGCTAATGGGGGGTTGCCATTTATTTTTAATTTTTTGGGCAAAAATAATATTTTTTAAATAATTTGCCACAAAAAAGGTACTCTTGTTGAAAGTAAAAAAATTACTGGTTTTGGAGTTATTTGAGGTTTTAGCATGTTTCACTTAAAATTAGAAAGTAAAATGAATATTGAGTTACGTGAATTAAGTAGGCTTAGACTGCAAACTCGCGATTTTTTTTGGTTGACAGATTCGTTTGGGACGTTGTTGTTGATAGTTTTGGTTTGTTTAACAAGTAGTAACGCTTCTAAAAACTTTGAAAACGAATATGTACACTAATAGTGACTATACCGATATGTTGTTAACATTAGGGGAATGTGACAGAAATGCTAGCAGCGAAAAGAAGATATGCGGAACACATACAAAACTGAAAATTTTAAACTATTGGGTAATACATTTCGTATTAAATATAAGAAAGCCATCAGATTTGCTAAAACTACAGCAAATGCCAGTGTTATTTCATAAGCAGTAAATAAGACGAAAGCTATGTAGCAAGTAATAAACACACAGGAATTCAAGGAGTATTTCTCCATCGGTTGATATAAGCTCGGACGATTTTAATTCTTTTTTTGTAAATATGGCAACTAAAATAGTTAAGGATTTACCAAAAACCCAATTCTGCGCTTTAGATGTGTGCAAAGTAAGCGTGAATTCAAACATTCGAGTTAACTTTCAAGAAATATCCCAGGCTGAAACAAGAGATATATTAATGAGTCTCAAAAATAGTAAAGCTAAAGACATCTACGGCTTCCATTGTGCCCTTATTTAAGTCAGGGGATATAAACGAAATTGCCGATTATAGACCTATATCTATATTACCGACGTTTTCTAAGGTATTTGAAAAGGCGATGAGTAGGTAGATTTACAAATATTTTGAAGATAACCAGATTTTTTATTCTGACTAATATGGTTTTAGAAAACGTAAATGTACCTCGGATGCATTAATAAAATTTGTAAATACCACATTAGACTGTTTTGAAAACGGTGCATACACAATCGCTATGTTTCTGGACTTAACCAAAGCATTCGATTGTGTATCGCACAATATATTGCTGCAAAAATTGAGAAGTGTATATAATTTTAGCGAAAGCAGCGTGACACTAATCTCGTCATATATATCAGACAGATTTCAGCACGTTTCTTTCAATGGAATTCTGTCAAACAGACTTTCTATAACTGGTGTTCCCCAAGGATACATTCTTGGTCCTCTATTGTTTCTGATTTATTTCAACGATTTTCCAGATTTTGTAAACATTTATGCTGATTGCATTTTCTACGCTGATGATACAACCCTTTCTGTAAATGAACAATCGTAAGATGAACTTATTTTAAAACAAAAAAAAAGTACAAACCTTAGCGTCACAGTGATACCAAACGAATTAAAATTAAATTAAACAAAATCAAAAAACTTATTACTTTCGCTACGTCCGCATTCACATGTAAACATTAAATCAGTAAAATTTTTAGGTATACAGATTGATCCACACTTAAACTTTAATGTTCACACAGAAATGATAAGTAGAAAGATTAGTAAAAATATTTTCGTTCTAAGGCGTTTCGCGGAAAATGTTTCCAAAAATGTTTTAATAAACGCTTACTACTCTCTAATACACTCTGTAGTAAGTTATGGCATAATGGTGTGGGGAAATTGTTCCTCAGCAAACATAGTATTTGAACTGCAGAGACGTGCTACTGCACGTCTCTGCAATCATATATAATATATAATCATAAATATAATATATAATCATAAATAAATGCACAGCGATATCAGGATGATTGTAAGATGTCTTTTGTTGACTTGAAAATTCTAACAGTGCCATCCCTGTTTATATTGGAAAGTATACTGTATGCAAAAGACAACTTACACTTATTTAAATCACAATCTGGTATACATGACCATTATACACGATCGCGAAATAACGTCAGAACCAACTACTATAGGTTATCCAAAACGCAGAAGGGTCCTGTATACATTTCTCAAAATCTCTTTAATTGACTTCCCATGCAAATCAAAACGCTAACTAGATCAAACTTAAAAATTAAATTAAACGATTTTTTAACTATCAAAGCGTACTACTCTATTAAGGAATTCCTGTGTGATGATTTATCTACTCTAAATTGACTACCTTCCCACATATTATTTAATTTTAACGTGGATGTATTTAAAAGTTGTTTAGTATTTGTTTTTTCTGTATCTTTGTTAGTTATGGTATTTGTTTGTTTTTTTCTAAATTGTTTTGTATATGTTTTTTTTTATCGATATTGTGATATGACAAATGTAAGTGCTCTGCACAGTAACACGCAAATAAATTATTATTATTATTATTATTATTATTATTATTATTATTATTATTACTATTATTATTATTATTATTATTATTATTATTATTATTGCCTGAAGATATTTTTTTGAGAAGACACTTTATTTCCGCTGTTAGAAGATTTGCCTCTTGATCTAAGAAGAAATATGGTTTTTAGGCATGATGGTGCTCCACCTTATTTCAGTAGACAAGCTAGTAGATGGCTCAACGAACACTTTCCGAATCGTTAGATTGGTCGAGGTGCTGATGCTCCTATCCTCTGGTCACCAAGGTCCGCTGACCTAAATCTCTTGGATTTTGATGTGTGTAGTTTAGCTAAGGAAAAGTATATTCAAGCGAAATAAATTCCAATGAAGAACTACAAGCGAGGGTTGAAAATAATTTAAGAATGTTACTTCAAAAACCACGGCCACTCCAAAAGATTATGTTTTCACTAGAAAAACGTTTACCTATTCAATTTTTTTTTCTGTGTTATTCGTTGTTTTTTTTAATTGTTTCCTTTGTTTGTTCTGTGTTAATGTCATTAAATTAAAACCTCTTTTAAGTTCTATATGATTTACGATATTTTTACCTCATAGTTGTTTCTGAAATAATCATTAATCCCTGAGGTAGTTCGTTCTCACGCATGAAAATTATTAATTGTTTCATTTTAAAATAATTTATTAATTCGGTCAGCATTACTTGCTTTCAACAAGAGTATTTTTGTGGCAAGTTGTTTTTTTTGCCTAAAAAATTAAAAATATCCTCATAAAAAAAGTTAGGGGGCCAAATAAGTGACACCCCCCCCCCTTTAGCGACGTTCCTATACAAAATATTAAAAATTTGTCAACACTATCTTTTATGACCTAATCAAAAATATTTGTGGTCTAAATTTTATTTAGGTATCTTAAACCGTTTCAGAGATAATTAAAAAAAAGGGTTTTTAGGGCCATTTTTACAGGGCCGTGCCTTCTTAAGGAGGCATTTTCGGTCACATATTTATTAACCAAACTAACGTTATTTTTTAATATTCTATTTACCCCAGAAATTAGCGGAACGTTTTTTGAAACACCCTGTATAACATACAGTTAGTTATTTTGAAAAACTAAAAAGATGCGATCATTATTCCGGTTTAATTTCAGAATTATTAGTATGGTGGGCCATGGAAACCGTTGTTGATCGATAAATAAATGCTCCTTCATAATTTTTGAAGGGGTTAAGTCAAAAGGTAAAACACGTGTGTGTACATCAACCACTGCGGCCATTATAAAGCATTACCTAAAAATACTTGTATATGTGTTCAAAATGATTGCCACTATAATTAAAATACAAGTTACACCTTTTAGAACAGAATTTGTGGCTTTTCTTAAGGAACGTTCATTAATACAAGCGAAGTATCTAGTACCGGCTTCTTAAAGATCTTTCACTGCTTCAAACGACATTCGATACACCTTATTCTTTATCGTTCCCCAAAAATATAAATCCAAAACAGACAGATCGGGTGATCGAAATGGTCATGCAACTGGTGCATTCCTTCCTATCCACAAGTCTGGAAAAAGTTGTATCTAAATGCCAATGCTAATTGATTATGGGGCGGTGCGTAGTGAAATTTCCGTTTGCATAGTAATACATTCTGCATAGCAGATGCTAACATATTCACTTGGACAGCTTCATTAATGTGCTTTCTTTCATTTATGGGTTATATAAAAATCCATTTTCACCCAAGGCATCATGTAGTCTTCTAAATGTGCTCTGAGAACGCCTAAGGCGAAGTCTAAATATAGCTATGCAGCTCGTACTTCATTTTTTTAATACCAACCATACATTGATTAGAAAAATGCATAGGAGTGCCCAAAAGCACTAACCAAAGTGAAAAGCACTTTTAAACTAAACGTGAAAATAGTATCAGTAGCATTTATCAATCAACAACGGTTTCCATAGCCTACCTTAGTAATAGTTCTGAAATTAAATCCGAAAAAACGTCTCTGTAGTTTTTCAAAATAAGTATGAAAGCCCAAAAAGCCCTTTCCATTTAAAAAAAATTTATGTAACTCAAAAATAAAAGCTTACATCAAAAATCGACTTGTCGATATGAAATGTCAAGTAGGTACGTGTCATCATTCTCGAGTTATCATGTATCCTAACATACATCCACACGCTCACGCACGCACGTTCACACGTGCAGACGCCCGCACACACTCGCGCGCACACACACACACACACACACACACACACACATACATACATACATACGTACATACACAGAGACATAAACACACACACACACACACACACACATACACGCTCGCGCATGCATGCATGCACACGCACGCACGCACGCACGCACGCACGCACGCACCGCACGCACGCACGCACGCACGCACGCACACGCACGCACGCACGCCACGCACGCACCACACACCACACACACACACACACACACAACACACACACACAGCACACACACAGACACACAGACACACAGACACACAGACACACAGACACACAGACACACAGACACACAGACACACAGACACACAGACACACAGACACACAGACACACACACAGACACACAGACACACAGACACACAGACACACAGACACACAACACACACAGACACACAGACACACAGACACACACAGACACATAGACACACAGACACACAGACACACAGACACACAGACACACAGACACACAGACACACAGACACACAGACACACAGACACACAGACACACAGACACAGACACACACACTCACAGACACACAGACACACAGACACACTGACACACAGACACACAGACACACAGACACACAGACACACAGACACACCGCAACACACAGACACACAGACACACAAGACACACAAGACACACAGACACACAGACACACTTACACTCAGACATACAGACTCAGACACACAGACACACAGACACACAGACACACAGACACACAGACACAGTGACATACAGACACAGACACAGACACACAGACACACAGACACACAGACACACAGACACACAGACACACAGACACACAGACACACAGACACACAGACACACAGCACACAACAGACACACAGACACAGCACAGACACACAGACACACAGACACACAGACACACACAGACACACAGACAGACACAGACACACAGACACAGACACACAGACACAGACACAGACACAGACACAGCAGACACACAGACACACACGCACACAGACACATGCAGACACACAGCACACACAGCACACAGACACACAGACACACGACAACGCACAGACACACACGACACAACACAGCACAACCGACCAGACACAACGCACACACCACCACACGCACACCACAGCACACACACACACACACACACACACACGCACACGCACACACGCACACACACACACACACGCCACACACGAACACACACGCACACACGCACACACGCACACGCACACACGCACCACGCACACACGCACACACACACCACACGCACACACGCACACACACGCACACACACACACGCACACGCACACACACACACGCACACACGCACACACGCACACACGCACACACGACACCACACGCACACACGCACACACGCACACACGCACACACGCACACACGCACACACGCACACACGCACACACGCGCACACGGTCTGTTGCCTTCTCTCTTTCCAAAGATGGTGTTATTTAATTGATAGTACGCACGTTTGTCTTTCTTACTCTATTGGCTATCTCCAGGTCTATTTTCCATCATTTGTAAATGTGTTTCCTAGATATTCAATTGTTGATACTTCTTCTAACACTTTGCGGTTATAGTTGAAGTTATAGCCTTTATCTGTCAGTTTTTCATTAAATATCATTATTTTGCTTTTGTTTACATTCGCTTTCATCTGTATTTTATCAATCTCTTCCATCCACACCTTTAATAACTTATGTATTTTATTTTCGTTGTCTGCCACGAAAACTATGTCACCTTTCTAGCGTGCATATTTCTATATCCTATTGTGGTATCTAGTCTCCTATTGATGTCTCTGGTATTCTTCAGTAATCTATCCATAACTAATATGAATAATACGGGGCTCGGATTATCCCCTTGTTTTATGGCTCTTTTCTTCCCTTTGCATGATATCAAATGCTGCCGGCAGATCTAGAAAGGCCAGGATCAATTCTTCCCCGGATTTTATTTTTTTTTCTGTGATGTTTCTCAGTATAAATATATTATCATTTCTTTGTCTTCCAGCTTTAAATACTGCCTGCTCTTCTTCCAGCTTATTTTTTATATTTATTCTAATTTTTTCTGTATGAATCTTGTGTATGTCTTAAAAATCACTCATAAAAGGCATTTGCCCGGTAATTTTCACAGCTAGTGTTGTCTCCTTTCTTGTGAAATGAAAGCAAAATATTTATGTCCCACTCTTCCGGTGTAGTGCCAGTTAAGCTAACTTCGCGAAATATTATCTTCCCTACAGCCCCACGACTTCCTTTTCTATACTATATAACTGTCTCTCTTCCTCTAGTCTTGCCTCTCGTCAATAGACCCCTCCTAACTTCCCAAATTTCAAGTTTTTCTACAAAAACGTTTCTCCATCTTTCCACCATCTTGTCTGGATTGGTTGTAAATCTTGAATTTCGTCCATTATTCCGCTTAACTCACTTTTACCTATTCCTCTCAAGCGTTTGATCACATTCCAGAACTTCTTATTTTTATTCTTAAACCCTTCGTTTAATTCCTCTCCAACTTTTTCCCATGAGCTGATTTTCGCATTTTTGACCGTTGGCTTCGCTTGTTTATTTAATTCCTCATATCTTATTTTGTCTTCCATATTTCTTGTGTTGAAGTATCTCTTCCAGGATGTCTTCTTTTGTTAACTATATTCCTTACTTTATTGTTCCACCATCTGGTTTTTTTATTTACTTTCGTTATTTTCCTTACTCCACACACTTCCGTTGCTGCCAGAATCAGTGTTTCTTTAAATATCTTCCATCTTTCTTCTAGCTGTATGTATTTGTTTGATATCTCTTGCGTCCTTGGTAGACTTTCCACTCTAAAAATTTTATTATTTTATTTCTTTATTCTTTAGTCGACCTATGTTTATTCTAATATAATCTTTCCTTTCCTCTTGAGACTATATATCTTCTTTTATTTTTGCTATCACCAGTTTATGTTTTGTGTTTAGTTCTGCTTCTTTTGTATTATAACTTCTTCTACGTTTCTTTCCATCTCCTGGGTATACACAATGTAATCGATTACGCTTTTGCCATTTCTCTCTTCGGCCATAAATGTGTAACGGTCCTCTATTGGTACATACCAAAAGGAATTTCCAATTTTGAAGTTGTTTATAATTCAAAATGCTAACATTTTCATTCCATTTCTATTTAACTCATTTTCGCCATAACTTCCTATATATCCCAATCCTTTGTGTATATCATTTCCCACTCTGGCGTTCCAGTCTCCCATAACTAAGGTTTTGTCTATTGTATTCCTTGATTCATCTATCGTATTTTGTATTGTTTCATAGTATTTTGCTATTGTCTCTTCGTCTGGGCCCTCTACAGGAGCATATACTTGTATAACCGCAACTTTTTCCCTCAATTCAAAAGTAATGGATATTATTCTACACGATATGTTTTTATGCTTTATGACTATTTTGTTTAAATCTTCTGTAAATATTATACCCACCCCCTCATTTGCTCTATTCCCTGACGGGACTCCCCAGTAATATACATAGTACTTCTCTAACCTTTGGATCCCTGCCCTAATATCTTTGTTTGGCTTATACATAAGAGGAATATTCCGTATTCTTCCATTTCTTCGATTATTTCCATATCTTTCCCTGTTAGAGTGGTTACATTCCATGTTGCGATAATCCATATTTTATTATACATTGTGTTATTTGGTGTACTCTTTTCGGTATCCAGGTTCGTTTTCCGGGTCGATACCCTTGTGTTCCTCTGTTCAATGGGGCACGTTAGTCTTTTGGAGAATGTCTGCTAGTCTTCGTTATCTTCTTCAGTTCTTCTCTCTATCGATTTTCTTTCACTAACTGTTCTTGTTACTTCCCTTATTGTAGGTGTATAAATCTGTCGTTCTTCAGTTTCACAATAGTCTTGGGTGCTTTGCTTGTTTATGTCCTCTAGGGTATATGCTCTATCATCTATTATCAATCTGCTAGTTCTTAATATTTCCTTTTTGCCTTGGTTTCTTGCTTCTATCATATGCTTTATTAGTTGTTTTCTCAGTATCTGAATACCCTTCGAATAGTCCTCACTTTTTTTTATGATTGTGGACCTGAACAGGCTAAATTTGGCCTATCGTGCTAAAGCACTCAGGAATACTTAGGAAGATGGATAGAGGGATAATGAATTGCCCATAGATGCCTATGAACAGCTACCTTAAATTTTCTCATATCATATCTACATGTAGTATTTTTTATATTACTGGTTACCTTGAGTATTTCATACTTCTTGTTTCCATTCAATTTATTAGTATGGGTCTAATTTTATTATTCTCTTTTCTTCCTACTCTTTTAATCACCATTATATTCTCCTTTGGTTTAATTTCCACTCCTATTTTATTTATTACTTCTTTTAATTTACTTGTTGGTTATCTTCGCTCTTATTTTCCATTTCTTCTAGACCAAAGATTACAAGACCTTTTCTTCTTATTTCCCTTTCTAATAATTCTATAATCTTTCCTTGCATACCAATTATCTCTTTCATCTGTTCATTTTCTCTCTTCCTTTCCTGATTTTCCACTTTTAACCTTGTAGCCTCTTCTCAATCTTCTTCTCTTTTCTCATTTTTCGGTTGTTAGTTTCCAATTTAATCAGTTTATCCCTTATCTCCTTCATAAGCTCTCTTCTCTTGCCCTCATTTAGTTTCCGAATGTTATAGTTTTTTGTTTTTAAATTTTTTCCTGGCATTGTTGGAATATCCGGCATTTATATATTTATGGAATTTATCTTATCGTACCGATGTAAATGTCTTAGGGTCAGTCGCCTCGCCGGACCTTGACTTTTACCTAAATAATCAGTGCAGGCTTGTCTATGTTAATATTCCTTATCTAATAATTTGGTGTGGGAATTTCTTTATTATTTGTTATATTTCGTATTTAAGACTTGATATTGTATCTATTATTATTATTATATCACTCGCGGACGAGGCTTCTCACGCGTAAGATTTCGGTTAATTAAAAATTGCATTAATCTCACTCAATCTCTTACACCTCCCTTTGATCAGTTCACCTTCCACTATTCAAGAGTATATCTTAATGTTTCCTGCAAAAATGTTTATAAATATGGGGCCTGTTTAAAACACTCTTTACTCGTCGCCTGCCAGAGACGGATTTTTTCAAAACTAACTCTCATGTAAATTAATATTTATTTAATGCAAAAGACTCAACTAATGACATTTATTTATATATATATATATATATATATATATATATATATATATATATATATATATATATATATATATATATATATATATATATATATATATATATATATATATATATATATATATATATATATACAGCGTGATGATAAAGTAAGGAACAAAATTTATAATTGCGTTATTTAATGTTTCCAAGCAAAACGCTCGGACAGGTCAATTTTACTTTTTAATTAGCCACCTTATGACATAAAAATTTTACTTATGACGTCATGTATTTTTGCACAATGATGTCATCATTGGTTTTTTCAATGACAACCCCAATTTTTTTGGTGCTTTTTATTAGATGGTTCAACTACTTAAATTATGGTGTAAAAAAATTGGTACCTTAGTAACTATTTTTTTGAGAAAATAACAGATTTACCCTAAGAAATAAAAATGTAAGTTTAATGGAAAAAAATCATAATTAAACCTCAAAAACAAACGAAGTTTATCGCAAATGTTCAAATTGCGCTGCACCTTCCAGGAAATGTGGCGTCAAGATATTGACGGACGTTGATTCCAAAATGAGAAGGTGCCCCATCATGTTGAAACTAAATATCCTGATAGGGTACATCTACTTCGTGATAATTTGGAAACATTGCTGTCAGAGCTGGCACTAAATGAAACTGCAAAAAGTCCAAATAATTTGCAAAAACGCACATTACTCCTGAAGTTCTTGAGGGTACAAAGTGTTTACACTCGCATCTATCATTGCCAAAAAGTTAACGGAGCGCAATTTGAACATTTGCGATAAATTTCGTTTGTTTGTGAGGTTTAATAATGATTTGCTTCCATTAAAGTTACATTTTTATTTCTTACGGTAAATGTGCTATTTTCTCAAAAAAAAATAGTTATCTAAGGTACCAATTTTTTTAACACCATAATTTAAGTAGTTGGACCATCTAATAAAAAGCAGCAAAAAGAATTGTGGTTGTCATTGAAAAAAACCAATGATGGCATCATTGTGCAAAAATATATGACGTGATAAGTAAAACTGTCATGTTATAAGGTGGCTAATTAAAAAGTAAAATTAACCTGTCCGATATGTGTATATATATATATATATATATATATATATATATATATATATATATATATATATATAATATATAAATTGAACTGCGTATCTTGTAGTGCTGTTTATGTTGGACCAACACTTAGAAACTCTATTATTAGATACAAAGAACACATTAGATGTTACAAAAACAAACAAACAAACAAACAAATTAAATTATGCCATACATTTAATAGTAAATCTGTATTCTGAAAAGTTGTTTGACTTCGGAGCCGTACCGAGTTACTACTTCTGTATCATAAGAGCTTTGTAACTGTGGTTTCACATTAGTTGAGTTGATCGGCCTATTTCCACAGTTTTTGCTTTTTGAACGCGACGTTTCGAAAGCGGACTCTGCTTTCGCCATCAGGCTTCTCCTCTAGTGCTAGCTTGTTCATTGATGTTTCAAGCTTTCTGAAAAGTTGTTTGACTTCGGAGCCGTACCGAGTTACTAATTCTGTATTATAAGAGTTTTGTAACTGTGGTTTCATATTAGTTAAGTTGATCGGCCTATTTCTACAGTTTTTGCTTTTTGAGCGCAACGTTTCGGAAACGGACTCTGCTTGCGTCGTCAGGCCTAAGCGCGATGTTTCGGAAGCGGACTCTGCTTCCGTCATCAGACAAATACTGTGAAAATAGACCGATCATCTCAACTAATTTAATAGTAAATACTTACTTTATGACTTAATAAAACAACAATAAATTTTATAATAAGTGTTTGTGGAATTATATATGAAACATTAGTCATATTCAATTTCAGAAATATTATATTTATCTTTTCTACTTGTAAACAAGTATTTTTATTTAATGTTTATATAAATTAAAATGTTTCAATTACGTAAGTTATCGTACTCAGTAAATATGGTTTTCAAAAATTATTTATAAAAATTAAATATAAGCCTGCTATAACAATTAGGTTAACGTTTTGAAAAAGCCAATCGCAGAATCTAGTTTTGTTTTAGGATTAGCTAGACCTTCAATAGATTCAATATTATTAAACATCCTTGAAAATTACAAATGTGAAAAACTTTAATTTTAAACTCATTCACAGCTAATAACTGGACATACCAATTAAATATCTAACAAATCTAACAAGAAAATTATTTTTGGTTGCTACTTAAGGACTATCATCTTTATTATACATTGAAAACAGAATGTGAACGTAAACTATATAATGTTAAATCATTGCAATGCTGTGATAACTTAACATACTTAATGGGTAAACTATTTAATTTGAGGTCTAGGAAAAATACAGCAAAGAACCTAGACACAGCAAAAATTAAAGTTATAATTAAGACCATTCTGCCTTTTGTAAATTATATAAATTACATAAACTATGTACCAATGACCTTTTCATACTTTGCTATCATATTAATTTGATTCTATGAAATCAACCTGAAATCATAAATTCAACTAAAGTAAAAACACTGCATACTAAAAGCGGTAACATGTATAACAGTTGATCTATGCAGATTAATGACTGCCAATTCCTTAATGTACACGTTTTTAACATTTCATGTTTTTAATCATCGATTATGATTTATCCTTCTATTCACTGTATGTAACTCTATGTTTACAGGCATCATGTACCATTTCGGTAAGACATTAACAACGTGATTTTGATGTTTCAGGTGGTGCAGCGTTAAGTGCAAATGTGAAGAGTATATCTGAATATAATGACATCGGAAGAGTTAAACGACAAGCCCCTACCAGGTAAACTTTAAGTTCTAAATTGGATGACTTAATTATATATAACAAAATCAAAAGGTGGTTCAAGAAAAAAATATAAGGCATAAAAAATGGTAAATGGCAATCAGTAGATTATACCAGATAGTAAACAATAAGCTTAATTATCAAGCAAAAAAGGAAAGACTTGCAGCTGTTAAAAGCAAAAGTACGAAAAGTCAAACAACAAAAACCAAATATATAAAATGTAGAAAATACCTGGTGCTGGTGAATACACCACACAACTTTCTCTCCTTGCATTTATTTATGTAGCGTAACACGATTTAAAGTTAGAATGTCCTACGCTTACTATTTATTTCATTAGGTTGGATTTGAGCGAAATTCGTTGTATCAGTTTTCCACAGAATTTGAAAAGTGCATTTTTTTTAAGTAAAGTGTACTATCCAGATATCCAACGTTTAAGGAAATTCTCAAGCTACCCAAAACCTTAACTTACTCACTCTGTTACTGACCCACCCCATCCAACAGCCCAGCCACCCAATCAAGCAACTTGTACCGGGTGGCCAACTAAGAACGGCCGTCGGCCATATCTCAGGAATGGATTATAGCACAGGTTCGGGAAAAAAAATTTAGAACAAAAGTGGCCTCGAGAAACGCCTGGAAATTATTTTCAGAATTGTAGGTCCACCGCTAGAGGGCGTATTTGACAGTTAAAATTTACACAATTAAGGGGCATATTAAATATTATAATCAGATTCCTCGACAAATTCTGCATACTTTTTATGTGACAAGTTTTAGTCTATCTCTTCAAATAAGGTGTGGGGAAGAGTGGGAACCTTGTTACGAAAAAACGCCTTTAATTCCGGTTCTGCTTGACCGATTTTAATAAACTTGATGTTTGAAAGAGCTTTTATTAAACAATAGAAAATTTGTAAATTTGAAGCAATCTGATTAATAACGTAAATGCTAGAGGGCGCTGTTCAATATTTTTTTAATATTGTGTTTTCTCTTTACAATTTTAAATGGAAACATAAAAATTTAAGTAGGTCTTTAAAAAGTAGACTAAATTAGTAATAAAACAGTGAAAACCGCAAGTCAATATCTTTTTCTTATCCTGAGATATCGTAAGAAACACGTAAATGGCGGGAACTGTTCTTCCAACGTCTAGTAGGCTAGTTCGCGTTAACGGAAATTATTAAATTTAGCCTGGATGAAAAGATCTTACATTTGTCTGCAGTAATTTAAACTGTTATCATACTAACGTTATGGTTGCCGCTAGATTAC
>JARFJB010002165.1:405000-455000 GCA_036346205.1 Vesta saturnalis | reverse complement strand
CAATTCCCGGTGATTATGCCCTTATGTTTACTGCATTACTAGTAAAGTGCAATAGTGGATATAATCTTAGCTCTACCACATCAAACGATGTATTTTCGCTTTGTCTAGATGGGAGATGGACAACTACACCACCAAAATGTTCACGTAAAACAATTTAAATAATATAGTTGCAACATATTAACATATTTCATAGGTTCAAGTTCATCATTACTTTCAACACCATCTACAAAAATTGTCTGCAAATATCTCGGCCAAACTTTAGAAAATTGTAATAATCCTGTTCAAGGTACTATAGCAACTGCCGAATGCGCCCCCTTTTATGAACCTTCCGAAAGTTCTCGAAATCTGAGAATTGTGTATAAGGACGGCTCTTGGGATTATCCAGTGCCAAAATGTATCCCAGGTGAGTAGTATCGTTGTACTTATGAATAAAACGTATGTAAACACTAAAATTTTAACAAATATATTCTTTTATGATACCAATGAAAGTACATAATATCTTATACAGTGGTTAATGGTTTGAGTGCCAAATTTATCAATGCCTATATTTTGATAACTTGTGACATTCAAACCTTTTAATGTGAGCAACATTTAAACTTCCATAAACAAATAAGAAAAATAGAGTAACTAGTTAACGTTATTTTCTATGCCACTGACCTGTTCTTGGCATTCTATTCAATCACATAGAGATTAAAGAAACAACTGAATAAGAAAAATATTGTTGAAAATAGTTGATAGGGAAGAAAATATAATACAGTGTACACACGAAATCATTTTCAGAAAAAAGTAATCTGTCGTTAATTAACATGAAAGATAATGCTGGGATCATTTGTCAATCCATAACAAGAATTTAAGCGGGTAGTTTTTAAGAGTATTTTGGGATGTTAGACATATATTGTACCATACCGTACAAATAACGTATCTTTTGAATAGTGTAAATAAGTATTTAAACACGAGAATTTGTTTAGGTATATTTTTCGAAGCATGCTCAATATTACGCCACTGATATTCTTGACATATCGTATAATGTTAAGAATATTTCCTTCATGTATAATTTACTCCTATACAGCAATGTAACTTCGTTAGGATTACAGTGATAATCCCATTGAACGTTATGAATTACAGCGGTAATTCAACTGCAATGACATACTCAACTACCATAGTAACAGAGCTATTCTTGTCATGAACAAGAAACATTTGTCAAACACTGATATCCACGTTAAAAAATTTAGGTTAAGTTTATTGCAAAAATACGATTTCGTAAAATTTCGTGAGAAACTATTGATAGCAATATTGAAAAGAGTGTTCCGAAGCATACAGTGAAACATCAGGCATTTATTTAGACGCAAGTATTGTTCATTTTCTAAATTTTGTTACATACTTAGCAATTAAAAAGTTATGTCGTTTTAAACAAAAAGATATATGAATGACGTATTGTCCAAACTACCCCCACTACCCCTCCATACTGACTTAAAAATCTTAAATCACTATACCCCACTTGTGATACCTCTCTGGAAAGCTTATTAAACATGCTAATCATTGATCGTAAAAAAAGTAGGGTTAACTGAAAAACTAACCTCAAATATGAGCATCATTCTAGGAAAAATTACAATGACTTATTATTTTTTAAACAAAGCGAGGTATGAAAAAAATAAAAAACCACTTTTAACCCCCTTAAGCTTCACCCGTAGTGACTTAAACATCTTAAATGGCAATACTCCACTTGGGGCACTACTACTTTAAATTCAAGAAAACTGTTATTTGAAGAAAATCATGTACACTATAGAAAATAATTACAATATTTGTTCGAAATGATGGTCATTTTGTTCTATACATAGGTACAGACGACTTTCAAATTCTTGTTTAACATTCTGGAAAATGTCTCTTGGTATGTTCCGACACGCTTCTATTATCCTCTGGCGCAATTCAACCAAGGAAGCTGGTTGAGTTTTATTCACTAAAAATTTAATGTAACCGCACAGAAAGAAGTCCATTGGAGCAGCCCTTATTTTTTAAGGTCATATGGGAAGATTAAGGGAGTTGAAAGATACGTCGGTTGCATTCCCTCCGGTTGTTATAGAAACGGTATTTTTTATTTTTTTCATATCTCTTTTTGTTGAATAAATAATGCCATTGTAAGTTTTCAAAGGCCCACCGATGTATATATATATATATATATATATATATATATATATATATATAATATATATAATATTCTACCGAATACCACGCGTGCATCAAAATTAATCAGATAATCCTTGAAAAAGCGTTGTTTCTTAAGGAAACCGGATTCGTTCGTTTTCTCTGTTGATTAAAAGAAAAGCCCTCCTCCCAAGTAGTTAGGGTTATTTCTAAAATTGAACTGCGTAGCTGTACAGTGTTCGTCACAACGAGTAGAATCGATTTGTGTATAGGTAAGTACTGCGAATAAATTTCGGTTATCTGAATGCCCGTTTCAGGTAAAACATTGTCAGATATATACAACTTTCGGTTACCGGAGATGAGTCCCAACCGTGGAATGTCTTTAATGTATTCATTGAATTTATCAAATCTACGCTAAATTTGAATGCGACTTCATATGACGCTAGTTATCTAAAGCGAACGATTTTTGAGTTATCTCAGCTTGTTAGAAATTTTTGATAGCTGCAGCCCTTTAAAAAACAAATAATTTTTCGGAATTCAAGCGAGCCTGGATTCGCCCAAATATGATCTATAGCTTACTAAATATTTGAAAACCTTTGAAAACAGTTATATAGGGTGCTCAAAAATTAGCCCATTTGTTTCCCAGTAGATTCTACACCGGAAGGTCGACGTACTTACATACTTGTATCTAAAATGAAAAGTTTTTGTAGAAACTTGAAAAAACCCAAATTTTCGTGGTTATTAGAAAATCTTAAATTACACACAAATTTGACGTTTAAGCGTGACAAAAGTGTTAATCGCGTCTCGTTTAGGATGACGAGGTAACTAAAAGAACGGGCGAAACCTTCCGTGTGCGATAATCCGGCTAGACCAAATCCCTGACGGGGCCCATTCATAACCGTAAAACCCACGAACAGTTTGTTAGAAAAGATTAAAAATGAACTTTAGAGCGGATGCTAAAATTTCCTTAACAGATGAGAAAAGAAATGTGGGAATACTGCATAAATGTTTTCACGGGATTCTTGAAACGGATAATTTCCATCCGTATTCATACCCATTAGCATAAAATTTGAGACTAGAAAGCCATCCCGTAATAAAAGGGTGTTGTGAAAGTATATTAATTAAACCTCCGTTCTAAGGTCAGTAGATTTGAGCCACAATTCTTCTGCAGATACCATCCAGATGCTTTAAACGCAATACAATCTCTTATATAGTTGTCTGCACCACCACTGTTAATCAGCCTAGACTAGAAACTTTTGGGTTATTCAACTACAGCTTATTTATGTAGTATTCATGGTTAACCGTTGGCTTGTTGATGAGGTATTTCTATAATTATAGTGTGAGCAGATTTCAATCACCTTGGGTGATACAAAATTAGCTCACTTTAGCATAGACCGTAGTCACAACTTATAATCTGTTCTAAGTTTTACTAATTAATTCTGTTTCTTTAATCGTAGTGGAAGAATTACCAACTGTATACTTGCGTCGTTGACATCACCAGTGAACGTCATGATATTGACCAGCGGCACCTGCAATATGTCTCATAATATGTTTAACGTATAATGAGGTAATTTATAGTGCTACTCGTGATATTCTGACATAATTGGTCCATTCAGATGAATTGGTTATTGTACTTAAAGCCTTTTCAGTATTATTTATTCTATGAGAAATGTATCTAACAAACTCAACAGCTTCTTGATTTTCAAGTATTTTCAGTTTTTGTATCCATAAATTTTATTCGCTATTTCATTTCAAGGTTCCATTAAGGGGTTGCATGCGTGTTTAAATATCCTTTCATTATCTAAATGATTTTTTAGGATCGTATTTTTGTTGCATTACGTTATGAGCTCATAATTTTTCGTTTTTATGTCAAACCTTCACTATCCATTGTATTAAACAAAATTTATGTAAGAACAGAAAACGAGTTTGACAGGTAAACATGGAAACGTTTTCCCAAAATGCCCTCAAGTTTTATATGAACACCTAGAGCTTTTCCCGCAAAACACACGTTTTCCATAAACACCTACACATTCTCTCGAGGCAACTAGACGTTTTTTCGAAACACCTACTCGTTTCCTGTAGCACATAACACGTTTCCGATAAACACTCAGTCGTTGTCTTGAAACACCTCGATGTTTTCCCGAAACACGTTTCTATAAGTTTTCCGAAATACCCTTACGTTTCTTTTCAGAAATCACCTAGCCGCAGCTGTACAGGAGGGCGTATAACTTCGGACGAGTGATAATGTATAGTCACATCTACGTATTCGATGTAATAATCCAGACAGCAAAGAAAATAATTTGTCTGTGGATTGATGCTCGTGAGCAGAACACACTACATACTATGATGCAATGGTACATAGACCACTACTTGTAGATATGTACCGATCTATAGGTATTTTCTCTGATCATGGAAATCAATTGTCTGTTTCATGTTTCCCTTCACAACAGTAGTAGGTATGTAACTCTCTAGAACAACCTTAATACTTGAGCGTAAGGGGTTGAAGTTAACTAAATGTAGCGGTTGGCAACATATGCAACTGTAATTTATTTTTCGGCAATATGCGTTGTTGAAAGTCCTTGAAACTCACCACCATGGCCCACAGCAAGGTGATCATTTTTTGACCCATATACTTGGAGCTACATAGTAATTGCTGTTTTAAGGGTCGAACAGTATGTACATAAATTGTTGTAAGATTCCTATCGTTGCTTCTTTCCCATACCCCATAGCCCTATGAGTTATTTCTATGATTATAGCCTGAAATTTTGCATTTGAACAGAGTTTTAGGTTCACGGCCTGTAAGGCGACCTTTGTCTCATTTTAAATTCATAAAATTTGACCTAGAAAACATAATTTTGAGTGTAGTTAAAAAAGTAAATCATGTATACTTCCCTCGTATAAACAAATCAAAATTGGTGAAACATGTACTTGAAGAAGGTATAAGGAATGCATTTTAGGATAAGCGCAATTAATGTGGAGTAGAGTTGTAACATAACAGCCTGGTAATTTTCATTACTGTTATGTGAGGTAAAAAAGGGGAAGTTTTAATTGGTTATACTTATTTAGCTGAAATAGAGGATTTATGTTAAATGTCAATGAAATACGGAATGATTTAAAATTAAATATATTGTGGGGAAAATATAAATGTTACCTAATGCCAATTTGGATATAAATTCTTTTACTGCCTAAAATTTATTAAGGCGGAAAAGAATATAACAGCTTAAAATCGGCAACAAGAAAATATCTATAATATGTATGTTTAATTAATCTCGTATTGTAATGCAATTCATTGACTTCCTTACAGTAATATCGCATAGTCAGAGTATAGTCGAAAATGGAGAGATAAGGGTAGTAATATGAGCTAATACAAATAGTCCATGGGCCACCTGGCCAAATTTAAGATAATGGTATAATTTGGGGTACTAATTTTCCTTCTCACCATAGCTAGACAGGTTTATTAAGATGTCAAAAAACCATGATTGCCATATCAAAGTGGTAGCTAATAAAAATGGCGACCAGTCCAAAATGGCGGATGTTCAGTTTTTAAAAAACTACGATATATCTGGAACTATTCATCATATTTCATTATTTCTTTTTTTAATGAAAGCTCTAAATGTATGCTACAATTTTTGTAATATACACTATTTCGATAAAATAAACCGTTAATTAGTATATATTATATATATTATATAGTAGAC
Organism: Vesta saturnalis; assembly: GCA_036346205.1. Taxonomy (NCBI): domain Eukaryota; kingdom Metazoa; phylum Arthropoda; class Insecta; order Coleoptera; family Lampyridae; genus Vesta; species Vesta saturnalis. The sequence goes on along the minus strand of JARFJB010002165.1, from coordinate 449,160 downwards.
AAAGCTTCACAAAGAAGATGTAAGTGTAACAAATTATCTTTAATTTGATATATAACATGCATCGGTTCAATAGTAATAACCACGCCTATTGTTGTCATCAAAATTTATTGTTATAGTGTGTGCATCAAAACCTTGTTAAAATTTAACAAGGTTAGGTTATTTTAATAATAATAACGTAACAGGTAATGTAATTAATAACAATTAATTTTAACACTAAATCTAATTAATAATAATAATAATCATAAAAATAATAATAATAATAATAACAAATAACAAAAACGTAACTTTTTTTTACGTGACATCCATTTTCTGACCCGAATTTGTAGGGAAAAAAATCTCTTTGACCAAATTTTTTTTAACTGCCGTGATGCTTTAATGTTTAACAAGATATGCACACTTGCTGGTAAAACAATTGACAATACAGTTGGTAAGATAAAATAGCTGATTTACATGCATTGTTGCCACGGCAAATAGAGATCAGGTGGAATCACATAACCTCAATTGTGCAGTGGTTGAAAATGAATCAAAACGAGAATGTGTGCGGCTAAAAATCAAGAAGATGGTGTAAATGTGCGAAGTGAACCAATATGTGTTATATGAGAGATAGCATCATTTAGTGAAGTGCACTCCCCAAAAGACAGACAATCTTAGACAGCGTTATACAAAAAATCAGCATTGCCTGAACTACATGCGTAGACAAGTTGTGATACAGTCAGTGCCTTTTCTGGACAAAGGAAGCTCAAAGCATTGAAACTTTTACAAAGCAATAAAGAATTTAGCTTAATCCTTTCTCGAGTTGGAAATGAGTTTACACTGTCGAATTCTGACCACAATTTAATCCAAAAGTTCACCTGTCGATTGTACTCAAGGAACACTAAAATAGAAAACATAAATGAAATCAGATATCACATGTTCCAAAATCAACTCAGCTCAACTTCCTCCATGTGAAGGTTACTTAATTCAACATTATAAACCAGCTAATTATCAAGCGGCAATTTGAAAGCGGTGTTTGGACAACTTTCCCGAAATCCCACCACCAGAGGATCATGGATGGATGCTAAATGAAAATGGTTTGTTCAACATCAAGTGGACGACTGGAGCACCAGCACCTGGAGCAGTGTTAGAATTCCTAAGTTGCTTTTGTTTAAGGTCGTGTCAACTTCCATCATGTACTTGTATGGTTAATAACTTAAAGTGTATAGATGCGTGCAGACTGCCAAATTGTGAAAACACTACTGAACAAGAGGAAGAGATCGGAGGTTGTGAATATGACTTTTAATTTCTTTAATTTTCAGTGAAACCGATGCATGTCATATATCAAATTAAAGATAATTTGTTACACTACATCTTTTTTGTGAACTTTGTCGTACATATAATTTGTGTAAACTCTTGATAAAATAATTTTTTTAAAGAAGAAATCTAAAAATATTCAATATTTCCTTAAAAACTAATTAAAGGTTTATTTTATCTAAATAGTGTATGTTATTGTTAATGCGATTAATCTGCTATTATATATAATCTCACCGGTTATTTTATAAAGTAACCAAACATAGTGGTTAGCATGACAAATTGAAAATCACTTTAACCGGTTATTTTATAAAATTTCCAACGTGAGCAGCTAATGTGATTAATTTCATAGGATTTAATAAATTAACTAGTTATTTTATATACTAACCAAACCACTGTGGCTATTATGGATAATTGTAAAGACAACCCATTTTTTTAATTATCTTTCAATGGGAAACATGAACAAAAAACCTTACCTACTTGTTATCATTTTATTTACTGATTATACGAGGACTAGTATTTTGAGTTTTACAATTTTCAGAACAAAAAACGTATTTTTGTAAACAAGTCACATCTTTTTTTAAGAAACAAATTTAACAATTGTTATGTTCACTATTATATTCCAATCTAATTTATTTTCATTGCAAATACATATTCGATTAGGTATTATTTATTCAAACAAGATAAACTGTCGTTGAATTACAAAGTACAGCATTTTTTTGAAGCTGCATTTTGACGATGAACAATTTACCTTTGCAGTTGCATCTTTTAAACCTTTGACCAACTGAGATTGACAACCTCCTAACACACTCGCGAATTGAAACAACCACATTGGGAACTTGCTCTTTAGTTAGGAGGCTCTACAAATGTTGAACTGATTCCTGGAATATTTTTGTGCCAGCTTTCTTTCTTTAGTACCAGTGTCGTACATGTCGCGCTTGTCATTCACTTACAAAATAACGTTTCTGGGTGCTCCGTTTCCTCTTTCGACATCAGCAACTCGAATTTTTACGGTTTCCCCTACCTGGCATCTTGAAAACTTTTTGACTGACATCTTGTAATAATAAAAATAGTTGGGTGTAGAGGTTGTTGTTAATAATTTCACCCCTAATATTATTTATACTTGTAATATTAAATAGAAGATTTTGTACCTTCAGCTCAGTCGGCGATTAAACGGGTCATGTTCTTACAATTTGATTTGCTTTAATTAGAAAATGTGTGTGTGTGGTTAGATATGTTCGCTTTACAAAAAAAGGTGTAACTTCATACTTGTAAATAAATGTTAAAACACCTCCGACGCCAACTTATTTTATGGAAAATAAGTAAACCATAAATATAATAAATGTAAAATTGGAAACAATAACAAGGTTTATTATAAAAATCTTTAACTCAAGTTATAAAGTAGCAAATCTAAATACTAATGTTAGTAAATCTGAATTAATCAAAAAGACCTTATAAATTAATGATTAGAAATGAAATACCTGTAGTACTTTTAAATTTTAGTTGTCACTAGTATACTGTTACTGATAACAAAATGCTGACGAATGCACGCTTTAAATTTTGGTTGTGCAATTAATCTTGAAATGGAAATATAACAGGGTTTTGATATTCGTTGATCCCAAATACGTAAATTCTTTTAAAAAAGACAGCTAAACTTGGTTGATTTAAACGGGTTAATGTACCATTTATTTATAATTTTTCTGCATAGCAACAAACTTCTACTGCGCCATCCTCGTTAAATTGAAACGTAATAGTACAATGCAATTACGTAAAAGGAAAATTTAACGTTATAAAAAAGAAAAATAAAAGTGCCTGAAAAGAGTAAATATATCAATCAATGAAAAATAGGTTTAATTAGATCTTACCGTAAAAATATACGACACTTTTGATAAAAATATTCAAGAGAAAATATGGAACCTTCTTGTTTTCATTATTGTACAACAACGGCCTCAAGAAGGTGTCCGTGCACGAACACAATGTGCAAACGAAATGCGCGTACAAGCTCCACTTCAAAATATCTAAACGCATGATTTTCAACCACTAAGGTATGCAATTCACATGACACAAAAATGAACGAAGTTGCCTAAATTATTGCAAATTTCAACACAACATTCTGAACATTTACAGGACATTCTTAAGTTCGGCTACCGCCGTTCTTTATTTTGAAGCAACTCTTCCATTTCATCAACTGGGCTATCTGTTGAGTTTGTTAAGGCTCAAGGTCTTCTTCAGTTTGCAAGCTTGCTACAGCTTCAGCTGAAAATGATGAAGTTGCAAGCCCGACCTTTGCTTTAACTCCAAACATTGCCTCATATGGGCTGCATTTAGTACCTTCATGATGACTTCTATTTTTCATGAATTGTACAAACCTAAGACCTTCCGATCAATGAGACGTTTGATTTGTTTCTGCCCAATTTATCAGCATGTTTTCTACATCCTTATTTGCGCACTCAACCGACCCTTGAGATTAACTATGCCTTGGTTTGCAGTGAACCACTTTTAAATCAGTCCACATTGCACAAAGTTCTTGAAGAGTCTTGTTGCAGAATTATCAACCATTATTGCTTTGCAATATGCTAGGTGCACCTAAAATAGTGAAAATGTCGAAAAGGGTATGAGTCACTCCTTCTGCTCTTTTTCTTTTTAATGGGCGCAGTTGTACAAATTTAGTGAGGTGGTCTTGATAAATTTATAATCTTTATCTGGTTGGCTTGACATGTAGAGTTTATTTCCGTAAAAAGCAAAGCTCGAACTACGACAACTTTCTGATTTGTTTGACAAAGTTCACATAGAGACAAATATAGTGTTACTTGTTCTTGAGTTATTTTGTACTTACTATGTATCTCCCTCAAAATTCGTGTTCTCCTTCCATGACCAATTGCTAGGTGAGCATCATCAATTGATTTAAAAATCTCGTCAGTGTTCACATAGTATCGGATTGAATATCAGTGTCACCTATCTATTTATTTAACCTCTGGAAATCTGCTGGTGTTTTCCCACATGTTTCAGATTTTGATTCTCGCACTTTTTCAATCAATCCCTCATACCGTTCCTTACTCATTATTCCACAATTTTCACCTTTATTTTTTCATTAAAACGCATTTCCATATTTATAATAATAATAATAATAAACAAACAACAAATTAGATTGGAAAACTACTTTAAAAGCGAAAATACAGTGATGAATGAATGCTGAAGCACAACTGAGTGAACTGAGAGCGAGTGAGTCGAGTGGTTGTTAGAACTGAAGGTGGGGATATGGCGACGTATTTTTTCTATACTTCAAGAATTCTCTGGTCACACATACAAAAGAAAAGAAAAAGAACAGAACTGTCTCTATACCCCCTAACAAATTTACTATTTTCCTAGAAATAGAGAAGAAAGATAAAAAAGCACTTTTTTTCTATAGAATCCTGAATTTATCATATTAACCACGGGCTATCAGCTGTTATGCCTAATAGCCAGTTAATGTGATTAACTTGTGACAAATGTGCAAAAATTGTCATATTAACTAGGTTTGTTGTTCATTATATATAATAACTGGTAAATATGATAAATATTTAGAAACAGCAAATAATTTGTCACATTAACCAAGAAGGGTGGTTAGATTGTAAAATAACCAGATGTTATGCATAATAACCAAATTAATTAAATTAACATATAACAAAAATTGTATCATATGAATAGTGTTACGGTAACTTTCGATGGCAAGGGCTCGGTGGCTCAGTACAAGTAGGCAAACATTGGGGGTAGGCTAGTAAATCTAGAATTTTAAGTATCATGTTGTGAGCAATAATTGAGTAAAAAATAGTTGACAGAATGGACGCCACGTATTTCTTGGGTAGTTGTCGTTATAGTTATAGCTTCTAGTTCGAAATACGAAGAACTAATAGCTTATAGGTGAGTTATAAATAGTAAGCAAAATGGGGTTAACCATATTATAATGAACTTCAAAATAAATGGTAACATGAATATATAAATTCGACAAATAAGAGGGGTACCCGTAGGGGTAGATTGTAATACAAAGGTTAAGTTAAATATTGAGTTAATATAACAAGAATAATTAAATCCAATTTACTTTATATGAACTTTTAAGCAAAATGTGCAAAATCAGTTACGTTACCGTTCCAAAATATTCAGGATTCGGTTTACTCGAGGTGACCAAGCGATTAAGTACATCAATAATCTTACCTGAATAACTATCCTTCGGTGTAGTTTCCTTGCGCAAGTAGCGTTGGCCGAAGCAATACGAGCTAGATGAAAAACAATAATAAATCGGACCATAAGCAATAGGTTAGTCCGAGAAATGAATACGTTAATTACTTAATGATTATCGACAGGTTCGAATACTGAAGTTAATGAAATAAATTATGTTTGAATAGGCAAGCAAGTAGTTCTAGGTAAATGTGATTTACAAATTTAATAACAATTCAAGCTTAAGAATATGAATTTAGAATAGAAATAAATAAGCAAATAGTTACAGGTAGATTTTGAAATATAAATTATGACTGTACAGTATAGATGGCGTAAAACGCAATCTTTGAACTTAAGGAAGTAAAATGAGAATTTACTAAAATGAATAATTTCGGCGGGGCAAGTTACTTAATAGTTGAATAGTAAATTATTAGCAATCTTGAGGTGAAAAGGCTGTAGTTTTACTGGTTGTAGTTCGTTGAAATTGAATTTCTTCGATCGAAGCGTGAATCGATGGAAAATTAAGATGGCAGCGGCGTTGTTGGATGATGACGGCGTTTGATGACGTAGCGAAGTAGTAGAAAAGTATATAAAACACGTAGTAAAACGCTACGGAAGAGAATAGGACATTAGGTGGCGAAATTATACAAAAAGGAGTACTGACCTTGTAAGCTGGTAACCACAAGCGTTTAAGTAGGTATTAAGAAAACAACACTCTTGAATGCTTTAAAGACGTAACTATCACGTTAATTAAGTGACGAGAACTAGCATAAGGTTCAGGCACAAAACTCTTTGGTCGTTGAACGATAAATCCGGAAATATCCGTTTTTATAAGAAAATCGCGTCAAACGAACAGCGGTTCAAGTGAGTAGCGAATTAACAATTTTCTAGGCACACTAACGGGCAGGAAACAAACAAAAAAAATCGGAAACAAGGGTTCGAAACTAACGAACACAATTGCACCAATAGGAATTAAGTAAAATGTATTTGTACGCCATCCGACGGTAAAAGTAAAGACGAATGATTCCATAGAGTAGAGATTATAGAAATGTAACCAATATCCAGATATATCGTCGTTTTTAAAAACTCAACATCCGCCATTTTTATTAGGTGCCACTTTGAGATGGCAATCACGCAAACCTGTCCATTTGCGGAAGCTAAGGAGGGATGCAGGGATAGTATGGAGAAAGATTGAAAATGAAAAATAAACAAGAGGCAGGGATTGTTTTAGCTACTACGCAAGAGAATGGCGTAACTGGTTATGTTATGTTATTAATAATCACTATGCGCTATTTTAACTAATTGACCACCAGTTGCTTGATAAGATGTAATATGCTCTTCATTCTAACCACCAAACATCCATGGGTAATCTATCTTAAAACTAAAAAGGTATTTCAGATGTAGCCATGTTTAAAATCTAGAAAATGCACTTACAATCGTTTTTCGATAAATTACTATAAACTACGCAAATTATACGCCAGCTACGTTTGTATATAATCGAGATTTATTTAGACAACAAATACTTATAAAATGCACAATGTCAACGGGCAGTTGGAGCTGCCATCATTAATAAGTTATTGAAACGCGTATTACCAGGCCCCCCGTAACCGGGCGTGCAACGCACGCGGGCGCCACCCCAAAGGGGCGCCAAACTGAAGGATTGCCAATAAAAAATATAAAAAAACAAATGTTTTTAATAATAATGTGCGGGGTGAATAAAAATAGAGAGAGAATTAAAAAATTCAAATATTTAACTAGTTTGCTGTTTGTCGCCTTTCGGTTCTCAACTGCTCGCTCGGGTTTCAGTTCTCAGAAACTTAGGTCGCTTGACTTGCCGCTTTGAAGTCGGTGTGTTTCCAGTGACCGTTCTACTGCTGTTCGTATTCGCTTCGCTATGGTTGTCGTCGAACTGTGGAATAAAAGTAAGTAAATGCCTTTACTTGTCAAGTTTCAAGCAAATACTTAGTGGCCACAGTTTGTTAAGGATTAACAAGTATTAACTTTCGGAAAGCGTTCACTTGTTTTTATTCACCCGACCCAATGTAAGAAAGAAATATTTATTAAAACAAGGAAATGCGTTAGCTAATCACTTCTTGATATTCACATAAGAAAACGGAAGCTAAATTATAAATTACACGTGCTTTAAAATGGTAGAAAGAAAATATTCGATTCGATCAAGTCTTTTATATTTTTGGTTATTGTGTTTGGTGTGGAAATTAAATTAAGGGTGAAATGGTAAGTATTATATTATATCATACAAAAAATAATATAAATAATTGGACATAGTCTAATTAAGTAATAAAATCCAAAATTAGTTTTTTTAAGGCATATCAAAGTTTATTTTAAAAATTTTGTCAATGTAAATAGTCACCCTTTATATTATTATACAATAGTTACATAGTTAGATTCTACGTAAAACTCCAGGATAATCTCTTAAGATTTAATGGCTTTTGGGATATTTTAATTTTCATTATTTCAAATAATATAGCTTTTAACTATTAAAATTTAAATCAAATATTATACAAATTTTGTTATGCCAAGTCATTGGCTATAAAAATTCAAATTAAATAATAAATGCCTTGTTTATAGGAAAAAAATCCAAATGTAATAAAAATTTAAATTTCTTAAAAACCATTTAAAATAGGTATAGGATATTAAATATACAAAAATCTAGGTAATTAGACTTTTACGTGTTACCTTAATAGGTAATAATATACAGCGTGTTTCATTCAAATTACCGAAGTTGACATCTCTTTCCGGTATAGCCGGTAGTGCCAAAACTGTCAAAATATTTTATTCGTCTATCATCCAACGATCTCACCACGTTTCTTTTTTAAATGTTTTCTGAGCCTAGTACATCTTAATACATTTTATATTGATCTAGCATATTAGCTTATATTAGCTTGACTTGCTTAATTCTAGGAACCACAGAAGAAAAAACGACCTTCTGGCGCAAAATTTCGGAGAGCAAAAAAAGTTAGTGCCCAAGAAAGGCTAGCAAAATGAAAGATTTTTTGGCGAAAACTCCAGTTTACAATGCAGAAACAGAAGCTTTAGAGAGTCAATGTTCTGAAGCGGTCGCAGGAACAGGTGCCTGCAGTTGAACCATCTACGAGTACATCAACTCTCAGTGAAAACGTAGAATCGGTCGAACACACCGGCTCAACAATAGAGGCTACAAGTGAAACTGAAACCGAAGCCTTGACTGAAATGGGCCCTGAGATGACAAGTACCATTCTTCTATCAGAGGATCCTGGTCTGTGGCCTAGAACCATTAACAACGAGGAAGTCAGAAGGTTGGTTGAGCGAGGACCTCCTTTGATAGGACACAATTATCAATTTCCTACAAATCAAGACCAAAGAAAATTTTCAAGTACGTAGTTTGTCAGAAAACTGAAGAATGGTGAAACAACAGAGAGAATTTGACTTATTTATTCAGTTCCAAAAAACTCTATATTTTGCTTATTCTGATTGGCAACACTTATCGTTGGCTATAAAAAGACTTGAAACATCAATTACACATAATGTTCATATGAATACATGGATGCGTTTGAAAAAAATGTTAAAATTATTTACTACTGTAAACGATCATCATTTACGGGTTTTAGAAACCGAAAAAAAAAATTGGCGTAATGTTTTGGAAAGAATTGTTGCAGTCGTAAAATTTTTGTCCCGATAATGTCTAGCATTTCAGGGTTCTTCAAAAATACTTTTTCAACATGATAACGGAAATTTTCTTAAGGCTGTCGAGATGATTTCCTCATTTGACCCTGTGATGATAGAACATCTTAGTAGATTGCAAAACTCCCAGGAAAATTATTTAAAAAAAAACTCATTATTTAGGCTATCAAATTCAAAACGAAATTGTAGAATTAATGTCTTCTAAAGTAAAAAATAATATTTTAAATATGGTACGCAGTTCCAAATATTATTCAATAATTATGGACTGTACGCCAGATACAAGTCACACAGAACAAATAAGCCTTGTTTTGCGTTATGTGGTGTTCAATCATGATTGTAAAAAAGTTCAAATACAAGAGAGTTTTTTAGCTTTTAGCCCAATATTTAATTTTGTAGTTGAACTTTTACGAAATTTAAATTTAGATATTAAAGACATGAGAGGTCAAGGGTATGATAACGGTGCCAATATGCGTGGAAAGCATATTGGCTTACAAAAATGTGTACTGGACGCTAGTCCTCGAGCTTTTTTGTGCCATGCGCTGCACATACCTTAAAGGAGGGGGCACGTTTTAAATGTAAAATACCTTTCGGTCAGAATTTAACCAAATTTTTATATGTTCTAGAACTTCACCAATTGTTCAAATGTCCTCATTGCCCGAAAGCTCAAAGCTCAACAGTTTTTGGTATACAGGGTCTGCAATATCACTATTTGATACTTTCAATATATCATAAAATGGACATTTTTGCCAATATTAACGCAAAACTTAGTGGAATGTTATTTTTTTGTGCTACTGGTTACAACCTTTTCTTTACTTTCATTATTTTTGTACATACACCTGATATACAGGGTGAGACCAAATATATGTATCTGAAAATAATTATACGGTGGTATTGTTTTGATATTTTGGTGAATGGATGTTAACAGATATACAGGGTCCGCCAATAGTGCGTGGACGAAGCTTTATGACTGTATACAATATCGTTTTCAAAATTATTTATTGCAGGATTGTGTGGGATCTTTCGGGTTACAATTAGAAAATATTTTCGCAAAAATTACTACCCGTATACAGGGTATTACAACACAAAGTTATTTTTTTTTAATTGGAACATACCGTATATTATTATAAATTTAGATTCCCTGGTTAATTTTAAGGGCACTTTATTCACTATACGAGGTATCTTAAACGCGCAATTTAGGCGCTGCATTCCATTTTTTGAAAATTTAGAGGTTGAAAAGAAAAATTGTAACAACCGTATGGAGAAATGTGTAACACAAAAATTTTAATGGTTGATTAGTCATAGACTGTGCTACATAAAATCGTAAAAATAGTACTATTATCTTATTTAATTTTCGAGATATCGTAATGCAAAGCATAAGATTTTCAATCATAGATAACTTGATTTTTTTAAATGGAAAGGTATACATTGTTTTACATTGTTAGATAGGACATTTAATTACATTTTTTTATGATATAACATTGTTGGTATTTATGTTTTGCCGTTTTTTGATAATCCAGGTTTTTTACTGAATTTGCAAAGTTTAAGATTTTTAATCATAGATAACTTGATTTATTTAAATGGAAAGGTATACATTGTGTTACATTGATAGATAGGAAATTTAATTATAATTTTTTTGATATAACATTGTTGGTATTTATTTTTTGCCGTTTTTTGATAATCCAGCTTTTTTACTGAATTTATCGATTTTGGAAGAAAATAATATTAAATTAAATGTTCAAATTGTCGACCACGCTGATTTAGACAATACTGAATTCTTTTAATAAAAGAAGCTTCAACCCGATCTAACATATTAGGAGTAATTGTAGCAAAAACATTTCTAATTCGCAATTTCATATTCTCAGCAGTTGTTGGTTCTTCCTCATATACTTTATTCTTCACAAAGCCCCAAAGAAAAAAATCCAATGGAGTTATATCGGGAGATCTAGCTGGCGAAGGTATCGGTCCTTGTCGTCCTATCCAATTTTCGTGAAACGTCGAATTTAACCACTGGGTTACAATTCTGACATGATGAAGAGGTGCCTCGTCTTGTTGGAAAAACATACCTCTTCTTTGAGCCAAAGGTACATTCTCCAATAAATGATATAATTCGTTTTCTAGAATACTATGAAATTCTACCCCAGTGAGTGTGCCATTGAAAAAAAAAGGACAAACAATAGTTCCGCCGAATATACCTGCCCAAACATTCACTGACCATTTATTTTGAGAGACTAACCGAAATTGGTGTGGATTTTCATTTGAATAAAAATGAAAATTATGTCTGTTCACAAATCCATTTCGATGAAATGTACATTCGTCGGTAAATAATATCCCCGATATAAAATTTTCGTTCGCATTTAACTGTTGTTGAACCCACTGGCAAAAATTAATTCGATTTTGAAAATCTTGTTCTTTCAGCTCTTGATGTAATTGTACATGATAGGGGTGAAATTTATTTTTCTTTAACATTCGTCTCACGGAAGTTTGACTGATTTCTGAATTGTCTCTTAATTTCGGAATACTAACGTGGGGGTTTTCAACTGTAGCTACAAGTACACGAAATTCATTTTCTTCATTTGTAGCAACTTTAGCTCTTTCGTTTTTAGGATATCCAACACTTCCAGTACTTTCAAATCTTTCTAAAAGATTGCGAAACGATTCTTCCCTTGGTTGTCTTCGATCAGGATAACGCTGCCCGTAGATTCGACGGGCCAATAAACAATTTTTGTTTGATTCTCCAAGCACAAATATCATGTCAACTAATTCATTTTGCAAAAAATTACTCATTATAATTCTTAAATAAACGTATTACGTATATGATGTTCGTAAAGTTAAGCGTCAAACATTCACACTGCAATAAAGTAATTAACTCAGTTACGTTTGAACATACACGCGAAATGACAAAACAGATACTATTTCTGAATTTTGTTTCTACTATTCTTTTGTTTTCATAGCTTGATGTGATTTAAACAATTATGCATACATATGTAAACCTACGAAAATCGACAAATTCAGTAAAAAAGCTGGATTATCAAAAACCGGCAAAACATAAATACCAACAATGTTATATCAAAAAAAATGTAATTAAATTTCCTATCTAACAATGTAACACAATGTATACCTTTCCATTTAAAAAAATCAAGTTATCTATGATTGAAAATCTTAAACTTTGCATTATGATGTCTCGAAAATTAAAAAAGATAATATTACTATTTTTACGATTTTATGTAACACAGTCTATGACTAATCAACCATTAAAATTTTAGTGTTACATATTTCTCAATACGGTTGTTACAATTTTTCTTTTCAACCTCTAAATTTTCAAAGAATTGAATGCAGCGCCTAAATTGCGCGTTTAAGATACCTCATATAGTGAATAAAGTGCCCTTAAAATTAACCAGGGAAGCCAAATTTATAATAATATACGGTATGTTCCATCTAAAAAAATATAACTTTGTGTTGTAATACCCTGTATACGAGTAGTAATTTTTGCGAAAATATTTTCTAATTGTAACCCGAAAGATCCCACACCATCCTGCAATAAATAATTTTGAAAACGATATTGTATAAACTCATGAAGCTTCGTCCACGCACTATTGGCGGACCCTGTATATGTCCATTTAAATTATTATTGCAAGTTAAGTCCCCTAGACGTCCGTCATACAGAGTGTTTCATTTCTTTAATAGATTTAATTGAGTATTATTATACTTCCTAGTTAATTTTCTGATAACTTAATTGAAATGTCTATATTAAAATAAACTATTTGCTAACTCTATATACCTACATAATAGTCACGATGTGTTTATACTGATACTGGGTGTCCAAGTACAAAGGACCAAAGTGATATCTTAAACTTCATATAGGTACGGAAAAAATCTTTAACATAAAAAATTCCTTGCAATTGGATGTCGTTGCGAAATACAAAGCTTTTGGAGATTGACAGATAGAAAGGTTAGATGTGCTTCATTTATTATACTCACTATTTTCTAATAGTTTTCAGTAGATTCTTTTGATAAAGAAGGAGCTTGTCGAAGTTCATCTTTATTTTGCAAAACTAACAAAAGAAAATTCTTTAATATACTAGTGCCTTCACTGGTCACACCATCGACAGACCGGTTTCGCAGGTCTACCATCATCACTACCGCTTTGTACAGTCATTGGAAATAAGAAATGTTTATGTAGAAACGTTAATGAACGTATTTTAATATATTAAAAATATCGAAACTTAATAAGATATCAGTTAACTGAACTGATGAGGCAGAAAACAGTAAATAATTTTTGGTCTTGATATAACCATTGTCATAGAAATCAAAAATTTGCATAATCAAATGTTAAATGTCTATCACCTCCACATTATTTGCATTTAGTATATGATTTAAAACATTTGTAGAAGGATATTTGATTAGGTCTTGATACCTAGCGTATCCTAAAAACCATAGTACAGCTGCCACATGAGAACAAGTACCTAAAGTTCTGGCACCAGTCTTGCAAGTGCAGTAAGTACCTAATATTGGGTTAGGTTCATCTTCCTCATTATTCGGCACAAATGCAATCCACAACTGGTAACGAGTAGCATTTCTGAGGCGAGAATATATCCTTACCCGTATAAAACTGGGTTCGTAGTTTTCACCAAATTGATATTGAACCTGACGGTCCTCTATTTCATTGTCCTGTATATAAGAAGGAGCAAGCTTTAATTGAAAAATACCTACAGTTAACTCTTTAAGATAGTAATGTGACAAACGTGGGAATGAGGGAACGATAATTTCATTTAAATCAACACATCTGCCCCTTCTAGCGCGTAAGTCTTCCTCCTCAACCCTGGCTTGAACAACATTTGGCTCTTGAACTTTTTGAAGAATATTTTCAGCTAGCTCAATAGTAGTATCTTGCATTAAAATGGGTGGAAAACATTAATTTATAATTTCTCCAGCAATTTTAAGAAAATCAGCAATATTACAAATGTGGGGTGTTTTTATCTTAAAGCTAAAAAATTTAAAAATTGATTTTAAGTGCCCATTGCGTGCTTCTACGATCCACCTGGTTTTCGTAACGAGAGGACTATCATTAGCTTCTTCTGTGGGTAACTGTAGCTGACCTCTGGGCAAAAAGGCTGGCATTTTAAAATTAATACCTAATCTATTTAAAGCTGGAATAGCATCAAAGTACCCGCGGTCGAGAATGAAAATATCTCCTTCATTAAACCATTCACGCATTCCATTCACATCTCTATTAAATTCACTTATAAGTATGTTAGCATCGTTGTTTTCAGAATTTGAGAAATATGGCCGTTGAATGTCTAGAATAGATCCGCTCGGGGCAACAAGCAGAGATGGCTTGATAAGATGTTTACCCTTATAAGTACAGTAGAACTGTCGCAACACTTTAAAACAAGAACTTTTCTCTATTTCTAAATAAGTACAGTCATTATACACTATAACTTGAGGCCGATCCAGGTTTTGATTATATAGACGATTTGCAAAAGCAGTTACATGATTTTCGATGTAGCTGTCTCTTGTTGTAGCAGAAAGAGATTGTCTAGAGATATAGCTAAACTGGCTTGTTGTCTTGTGGAATAATTAAAAATAACCGCTAAAAAACTATCACTAAGACCTTGTCGTAACTTGCACAGGAATGTTAAGAGATCTTTTTTACTTACATATCTCAAAGAATTTCCTATTCTAACGGGGTTACAAAAGTTGAAAAGATTATTAAATTGATCTTTGGTTATAGGAGAAACTGCTTTAAATTGAAAATCTGTGAAGTTATTTTCGTCTTCGTAAGCCGTGTGGTAGCTTTTTTTCTTAATTTCCTTACGTAATGCTTGTAAAAAAATATAAATCTCATTACCTGCTAATAATGGCCGATTTACATATTGTAACCCAGGGAGCGGAAACTCAAACAGATTACCATTCTCATCCAAATGAATATTACAGCAGTACGTATTTTCTGGCACGTATATCTCTCTCAACAAAAATATTAACTCTAACAACAACAATATCACTTAATTAGTGGATTAATTTTGACGTTTCATAGCCACCTACTATACTGTTGTTATTTTATAAGTTTAGGAATAGAAAAACATAATAATTGTAGTACGAAAAACGGAAAGAAAAGTGCAACATCAGAAAAAAATCTAGTTGTACGAATAAAAGCAGAAGAAAAAGCGCAACACCACATTACGGTTTTGGTTTAAACGAATAAGTAAATACTAAATATAACTTTATTAGAAAATAGTGAGCATAATAAATGAAGCACATCTAACCTTTCTACCTGTCAATCTCCAAAAGCTTTGTATTTCGCAACGACATCCAATTGCAAGGGATTTTTTAAGTTAACGTTTTTTCCGTACCTATATGAAGTTTAAGATATCGCTTTGGTCCTTTGTACTTGGACACCCAGTATCAGTGTAAACACATCGTGACTATTATGTAGGTATATACAGTTAGCAAATAGTTTATTTTAATATAGACATTTCAATTAAATTATCAGAAAATTAACTAGGAAGTATAATAATACTTAATTAAATCTATTAAAGAAATGAAACACTCTGTATAACGGACGTCTAGGGGACTTAACTTGCAATAATAATTTAAATGGACATATATATGTGTTAACTTCCATTCACCAAAATATCAAAACAATACCACCGTATAATTATTTTCAGATACATATATTTGGTCTCACCCTGTATATCAGGTGTATGTACAAAAATAATGAAAGTAAAGAAAAGGTTGTAACCAGTAGCACAAAAAAATAACATTCCACTAAGTTTTGCGTTAATATTGGCAAAAATGTCCATTTTATGATATATTGAAAGTATCAAATAGTGATATTGCAGACCCTGTATATCAATTGGTCAAGTTCTAGAACATATCAAAATTTGGTTAAATTCTGACCAAAAGGTATTTTACATTTAAAACGTGCCCCCTCCTCTAGCAGTAAATGATGCTGTTAAAGTATCAAATGAAACAGTAAACTTTTTTAATATAGTACAAGAACGTAGGGTAGATGCTATAAAGCCATTAAAATTTCTTTTAATTAAAATCTGTGAGAATCTTCTAGAAATAGTGGATAACGATACTTTTAACATAAAAAGTAGGCATAAAGCAAGTTCTTTACTATTAAATATGCAATCATTTAAATTTATTTGTAGTGTAATTATTTAGTATGATGTTTTATTTCAGATTAATATTGTAAGCAAAATGATGTAAAGTGTAACAATTGACATTAAAGTACGTCAAAAATTTCAAAAATTACAGAAATGAAAATTTCTTTGAGGAAATAATTGCTCCAGCGGCAAAATTAGCCGCCGATATTGAGATAGAGCAAGATTTTCCCGCAATCAATACTACTAGACGAAAATATAAACCAAAGTTTTTTTATTATGAACATAGGGATGAAGCACCTCAAAATGCCAAAACCGCGTTTAAAGTTAATTTTTTTTTAAGAATAATTGATCAAGTACTAAGTTCTTTAAATAGTAAATTTGATATGATATCTAATTATGACAATGTTTTTGGTTTTTTTAGTAATATCCTAAAGAACTGCCAAGCTCTACAACAGAAGCTTACTGATGCGGTAAAGATGGAGGCTGATATTGAGGCAGATGTTTTGTTTAATGAGATTAAAGCTTTAAAGTTATTTTCAATTCCTCATTCTTCAAATCCTCTGGGTATATTGCAATATATATTTGAACACAATTTAACCTCATATCTGCCAAATGTTACAATTTCCTTAAGAATACTCTTAACTTTACCAGTATCTGTGGCTTCTGGGAGAGGTCATTTTCAAAATTAAAAGTAATAAAAATTTTCTTCGATCAACTATGCATCAAGAGAGACTATCTGGGCTAGCAATATTAGCTATAGAGCACGAGATGGTTGACAAAATCTGTTTTGATGAAGTAATAAAACAATTTGCTGCCGTTAAATCAAGAAAACACCTATTTAACCTAATAAAAGTTGTAGTTTTAAGTGACGGATTAAAGATGTTTTTTTGTTATTAATTAATAATTTATTAATCATTATTTCTAATAAAATTAAATTAAAAAATTTCTGTTGTTTTATTATAAAGTAAAAAAAAAAATTTTTTTTATAACTGGATTTCGTACATTAATAAAGGGCGCCAAAATAATGTTCCGCACGCGGGCACGGCTCAGCCTTGCGGGGGCCCTGCGTATTACTAATACGTATAGTCATAATTAAAGATCTCGAACATTAAAAAATGTTACTTTTGCACTAAAATAAGTAATCTTTAAGCAAAAATAAATCAATAAATAGTATAGTAGGATTAATTGGTAAAATGTACCATTTTTTCTTCATACAATATGGGTAATTAATTCTTTATGTATTTTTTTCATTTTAGTATGTGGTATAAAACCTCTTCAACAAAGTTTAACCATACGTCAAGAAAAAGTTAGTTTTTACCCTTGGCATGTTGCAATATATAATTCTGCAAATGAAAATATATGTGGAGGAACGATAATTAGTCCATCACTTGTATTATCAGGTATTTGTTTAAGAGTTAATTCTTTTACTGCAACAAATACATTCCAGCTGCTCATTGTTTTTCTGATAGTTTTGGGAATTTAAAGTCTGTAGAAAGTTATAAGATTGCAGCAGGTAAATACTATCATTCGTATGAAGACCCCAGAGACTCAGCTGTGCAATATTCTACTGTAAGCATTAAAACATTACATTTAATAAAATAAGCCCAGATAAAATTTTTAGATAAAAGGCATATATGTTCCTGAAAGGTTTAAAGGAGTACACAACAATTATGAAGCAGATATTGCTATTCTGGCTTTAGCCGACAAGCTAAAGCTGTCAAGCGCTGTCCAGCCTGTGTGTGTGGATTGGACAAACGCGTTTGAAAAACAACAGCTTAGTGAAGGTTATTTTGGGACAGTAAGTAACTTACTTATAATATGTATAATAAGAGAAGCAACGTTTTGAAAACTTTAGGTAGTTGGATGGGGTATAACTGCGAATGGTACACATCCCACAGAGTTAAAAGAGGTACATGTACCTTATCAAACATACTCTAGCTGCTATGAACAAGTTCCCACAGATTTTAGAAAATATTTCACTCACGACAAAATTTGTACTGGATATAAATCTGGAAGTAAGTATATATTTCTAAGAGAATGTGTGTTTTAGAAATT
This sequence comes from Vesta saturnalis, assembly GCA_036346205.1. Classification (NCBI taxonomy): domain Eukaryota; kingdom Metazoa; phylum Arthropoda; class Insecta; order Coleoptera; family Lampyridae; genus Vesta; species Vesta saturnalis. The sequence continues at coordinate 430,834 of JARFJB010002165.1, read as the reverse complement.
ACAAATAAATAAAAACTACTTTTTTTATAGATGAAGCTTTATGCTACGGTGATGGTGGAGGTGGATTAGTATTTCAAACGAATGGTAATAAATACTATATTCGAGGTATCTTAAGTGTGCGTCCATACCAAAGTGGTAGCGCAACATGTGATACGAACCAATACGTATTATACACCAAAGTATCTAGTTACATAAATTTCATATCTTCTCAATTATATCATGAAATGTGAGCAACTCTTGTATTTGTGTATAGATAATAAAGATATTAAAATCGATTTTTACAATATTCGCTTGTATTCGCTTTGGCATAGTGTCTACTAACTTTTTGCAGTGTTGGGCAGTAAACGAGTTCCAAATTTGAATTAGTCTCTCTTTTAATTCAGGGACGGTTCTAGCAGGTGTAGCACGTAACTTCTTTTTCATGTTACGCCAAAGTGTTTCAAGAGGTGATAGGTCGGGGCTACTGGTTAACCAATTTAACATGAGTATTATTTTTCCATTCCATTCGTTTACTATTTTAGCAGAATGGCAAGCAGCGCCATGCCATCTTGTTGGAGTATGTACTCATTTTCGCAGTTTTTAAGGTATCAATGGATGGCGTTATGCTGTCTCTAAGGATGTTAATGTACCTAGCAAGATTAACAGTCAGGTGCAACTTTCCAACCCCTTAAGCCGACATGCAGCCTCAAACCATTACAGAAGCTGCAAATTTTACTTTTCGGCGCAAACAATTCGGATGATATGGTTTGGTCCTTAATACCCTACTTCGGTAATCTCTAAGAATACCTAAAACCTTGACTCGTCACTCCCAATAACACTATCCCATTTTATTTGTGATCAGTTCTGATAATTTTTTGCCCATATTACTGACTTACAGTTAACAAAGGTATTTCTTTATCCTACGAGTTAAAAATTCTCCATTATTGAGTTTGTATGAAAAACATTCCAAAAAATAACTTACTTTATAAAAATTATAGCTCTGAGACAAGTTATCTTGAGAAATGTTTACCGGTTGCTCTATTCCAGCCTAAACTTAATTGGCACGTCGGTTTTGTTTCAAAATACGACGTAATGCTTTTCTTTAACCGATTTATATAATGTAAAATATTGGAAACTAATTACTGATTTGTCATTAACATACAATCAACAACTGGCAAATGTTTTAACCCAAGGCTAGTTTGATGATCGATTGGCTATGTTTATTGCATCGGCTTAACGAAATGATTCAACGTTATATTATTATATTTAGTGTTCTGTGCATGTCTCTAGTTTTCTAATATTAGTTAGTAACGGGAGCTTTAAAAAATCAAAAGTTCACTCTAAATTATATGAGATTAGATACTTATATATTATTTTTCTGGGTAAAGAAAAGGTTATTGTGTATTTGTATTTGAATGTAATTAATATTATTGCAAGTGCATGGCTGTTTTGGAAGGGATGAGACGCTGTCATAATAATAATGTGCAGTTTGTAAAATAGTCGCGTTAAGAAAGTGATCAAAAAGAGTCTCTTAAAATAAACGATCCGGGTCGATTGACGCCGCAGCATAAGTGACATTGTATAGTCACGTGGCCCTATAAAGTGTTGAAATTACAAATAAGAATTTATTAGCGGTATAATAGGAAAGAAGTAGAAAATTACCTTCCTTATTAAAATAATAAAAAGTGCAAATATTGGCAAGTTGGCGATAATAAAAAGATTGCGTAATAACAATAGAGTTTTAAGTGCATGTTAAAAGTGTCCCAAGTTGAATTTTTGATAGCGAATGATAAATGTACACTAAGACAATCGATCCAATTAATAGATCGATATATAAAGTATAATAACTAAAAAACATTGATAATGAAAGCATGGTCTTCCGTAGCTCTCTTGCAGTTTGATACGCACTCCCTTTGTGATTAAAACTGAACAATTAAATAAAAACTGTACAGTGTAAATATATCGAACAATTATTTACTAAAAACTGATAGAAGAAAATTAGAAGCGTATTCAGCTACAACAAAAGTATAAGAAAAGATAAGGACAACAAAGGAAAACTGTTCCAGAATGCCGGCCAAGTGATATCATCGGAAGAGCAGTCTATAACCTATTGGAGGCCCCTTTTCCAGTCAAAGGAACGCAAGCATTACATCACCAGTTTTTCAACAAAAGTAGGTAAGAACCCTTTTTGTTTGTGTTAATAAATAAAACGTTTTTGTGTTTGATTTTTCGAAACTTTACATTTGACTATCACAATTAAATGAAAAACAATACGTTTAATTCTGATAAAGATTTTACATGTTAGTTGTAAGGTTATTGTAGATTATAGGTTTGATTTTATATATGTTTGTAAACAACGTATTGATGTATTTTCGTTCAGATTTGGAATTTAATGAAATGAATATAACGTTTGATTTACTTTTATTCCTAAGGTTATTAATATTAAAAGCTTATACAAATATTGAATATATAAATGTAAGAAGAAGTCAACTCAATAGGAATCCAGATAAATCAATAAATCGAAATGAGCATAATTTTGGTTAATGATAACAGTGTCCGTTTCTTTATTTTAACTTTGAGCTAGCCGTCGCAATCAATTAAGAAAGGAATTCGTAAACGTAAATCTTAAAATTCATTTGCGCAAACCGAAATTAATTGGCAAGCGAAGTGAAATTTAACTAGTAAATGATACCTTTATTAATTGACCCCATTCAATTTTAATAAAACGTAATAAAAAGTAATCATTTTCAGCTTTACGATAACAATATAAAATTTTATTCAATAATGTTTAAATTATAAAAAAGTTCAAAAGAACTCAAATCTTATTCCTTGGAGCGGGTTAAATCAACAAAAGTAATATACAAGGATATTACACCCGTTGCAAGTTGTAGTAAAAAATGTTTAATATTTCAAATTACAATAATCATAGTTGCATTCAATAGATTTTTACCAAAGTCTTCTAAAATAATATAAAAAATAAAACAATGATTGGGCCAAATATGATTCTGGGCTCGTATAGTTAAAAATCAGTTACAAGTTTTAAATTTTATATTATAATTTAATTTATGTGATAAGAGTTGATTTCTTTATTAGAAAAAAAATTAGGTTAAAATAGCAATGTTACCATTTTTAACAATAAATATTTATTGAACGAAACACTATACATTTTTTACTCTTATCATACATTGATCTACATACCTTTGGATTTTATATGTCAGAAGTGACAGTTAAAAAATGGATCGCTGGACTTTGCAATCAAAAATTTTTGTTGTCGAAAAATTTACAAATTTGCATTCAATCACTGCAGTACAACGTGCGTTTCGTGCGGAATTTGGAGACAGAGGCAGAGGGGATACACCATCTCGGCTGACCATTTGCAGATAAATCAGGAAATGGCAAGATGAAGGGTCCGTTCGCAACGAAAAAGGAACGGGTCGCAAAAGATCTGTCAGAAATGTAGAAAATATTGAACGTGTGAAAAATGCATTCCTTAACTCTCAATATTTCTGAAAAAGGTCTTCGAATAATTTTGCACTTAGATCTAAATTTCCATCCATACAATATGCAAATTGTTCAAGAACTGAATGCACGTCACAAAGAAAATAGACTAAAATGTTGTCAGAATATTCTCAACGCCATTGAAATCAATCGTGATTTGCCAAATCAGCTTCTAATGCCTGAGGAAACCAATTTTTATTTATTAATTGTCAATAAATGTCAATAAACAGAATTATCGCTACTGGTCTAACAGAAATCCTAGAGAAGTGCATGAAAAACCACTGCACAGTCCAAAGGTAATTGTTTGGTGTGCTGTTGGATCAATGGGAGTCATCGGACCTTACTTCTTTCAAGATGTTAATGGTCGATTGGTAACGGTAAATTCAGAGCGTTATGTTGAGATGTTGATAAATTTTCTGCAACTAGAGCTACATCGGCAAGGAATCGAGAATGTTTTTTTCCAGCAAGACGGAGCCACCGCTCATATCGCCCGGCGATCGTTAGAAACTTTACGTAACATGTTCCCTGGATGTTTGATTTCACGTTTCGGCGATATTCTCTGGCCAGCGTGCAGTCCAGACCTGACAGCTACAGATAATTTTCTTTGGGGGTACCTTAAAGAAAGAGTGTTTTCCGTAAGAATTAATAACTTAAACGAGTTAAAAAACCGCATTACTGCCTAAATTGAAGCTATCCCTGAGGAAACATTACGACGAGTTATGGCAACTTTCCCGAAACGTCTTCAATCTTTCATAGCAAAAAATGGTGGTCATTTGAAACATTGTATCTTTAAGTCATAAAATCCAAAGATATGTAGATTAATTTATGATAAGAATAAAACATGTATTGTGTTTCGTTCAATAAATATTTAGTGTTAAAAATGGTAACAGTGCTATGCCGAACCCTGTATATTGTAGCGTCCCCCAGGTACCCTATCTTGAAAAGTGTAATTTGAACTTATTTGCCATAATGCAAATTCAAGAACAAAACAAGCGCTAAGTGATTTATCTTGACTTTATTGACAATTTACTCAAATTAATTGCTTGCCTTACCTTGCCTTTCCTGGCAATAATTAAAACATTAGAATGTATGTACAAATCTGATATTTCATTACTCGTGAACCTCAAATTTGATCAAACGAAATGGCCGTCTAGTGGTAGGTACGTTGTGCTATTTGACTGAGATAGGCTGGATGAGGTAAGTGTTGCATTATGTGAGGCAGGTAAACAATGAAACTACTCAAATTAAGATTAACGAGCTTTGCGCAATGAGGGTTCGTCCCGTTAATGTGCTATTGTGGGAAAGAACCACCAATAAAGCCCACTTTATTCATAAATAAGTAATTATACAAGTACATTAATAAAAAAAAACAATGAAAGGGTTAAATATATAACAAAACACCATTAAATCAGGTTAAAGTGTGTACAAAATTATAACATTACGAGAAAAATGAATAAAAACCAGTTTAGTTACACATAAACACAATAAAAACACCCATGTAGTCACACCACAATTGCGTCATAAATAAATTAGAATAAAAATCGTAATACCAAACATGTGGCCCTTTAAAACCAATCATGCGGGTCAATAAGGCAAATTACGGTACATATAAAATACAACATCAGTAAAATTGCACAGGGGAGGGCGAGCTGCTTAGGCTTTCCAAGCTCCGTCAGTCACAGTCATGGATTACCAACATAAATACGCACATTAAGTATGTGGGATTCAGGATAAGTGGGGTCAGGAAAGGATCGGAAGGAACGGGGTGAAGGTTCTAAGAGGGAAGATACGACCCCAGCATTCGCATAAATAGACGTACATGATGTGCGTATATGCAGTGACCATCCCGGTAGACGGTAAGGAGAATTGAACCCATTACCTCTCGAATGCTAAGCAGATTGTGTTACATAGTTTTGGTAATCTGACTTCATTACGGGTATAGATAATCTTAAAGGGAGTAACGTAAATAATTTAAAAAATTAAATTTTAAAACTCTTTTGTGTAGGTATTTTTATTACAGCACTAGAGTATAAAAAGTATCTAATTGATTAATAAATATCAGATCTGTAAAATTCAAAGTTATATAATAAGAAGTTTTGTCATATCTTATCAAATAAATTGACCGTCCTAATAAATTGATTTTAAAAGCATAAATTCCATATTACATTAGTTTTAATCAGTAAAATTAGAAATCAAAGCAATGGGTACGAAAAGTCATAAGGTTTTCATTATAATAATAATAATAATAATAATAATAATAATAATAACAATAATAATAATAATAATAACAATAATAATAATAATAATAGTGATAATAATAATTATTATAATAATAATAATAATAATAATAATAATAATAATAATACTGCAAAATAGGTGGGAAATGCAAAATACCTACCTGTCACGCATTAAACCATCGGTAAAAGAAAAAATGTACCTGCATGGTTTGCACAGAGGGGACCAAATAAAGCTACATAGGTTAAGGATAGGACACACCAATTTCACACATCAATATCTTTTGAAGGATGAGCCTAGACCGCGATGCAATACATGTAACGTCGATCTCTCCGTAGAGCATGTGATATGTGACTGTGTAGACTATATAATCAATCGTGAACTGTTTAACTTAAAAGAGGACATTAGAGACAACCTTACCGGCACATCAAATTTGAAAAATGTCATAAAATTCCTAAAATCGATAGGGATGTACAGTAATGTATAAAAATATACAACTATACTTACTTTCTCTTCGGAAGCTATGATGTGACTAAATGGCGAGAAGACCAGGGCAGTCGAAGCCATACGAAATTAAAAAAAAAAAAATAATGATAATAATAATAATAATAATAATAATAATAATAATAATATTTAGTAAATGGAATGCTTTGAGTTGGCCACGCAGTGCCTAAAGTATCAGTACCTAACCTATAACTAAAACATAAATATGATTTCTAAACTTAAACAAAAATTGAATTAAAATAAATGTTGAGTAGTAGAAAACATTCATGACATAACACGTGTCTATTAATGATTGAAGCTGACGTCATGTCAAATCTAGGAAATTTCTTTACGTAGTATTTGGAACACAAAATTATATTGTAAAATCAATCGGTTTCTACCTTTTTTGCCATAGTCGCACGTGTCTGTTTTTCATTAGCTTTTATTATAATTTTCCCGTTCATTCTTCATTCCTGTATTAATTTTTCGTTATATTCACAATCAGTTATTTACATGACTCCTAAAATAAGTTTTAGATAAATTACTGGAAGTAGTTGAACACGAGATTCAGGCTATTACAGGGGAAGAACTTCAGCATGTTTTTGAAAACATGAAGCAGGGAATTAATTGAAGTCTACAGTATCAGGGTCATCATTTTCAAATTTTTTTGTAATTATATTAATATAATGAAGAATGTTTGTTTGTATTTTTGTCATAATTGTAATTAGCAAATATTGGCAATAAACATTTCCAAAAGTAGGGCAATTTTGTTCAATTTTAACAAACAATGTTTATAATTACATCAAAGGTGATTACCCCATGGGGCGCTAATGTCAATCGTTGCGACCGAAATGAAGTGCAGTGGTACCAACGTAACCAAAATTTGCTACATGACGTCAGCTTCAATCATTAATAGACACCCGTTATACAATTATAGAGGTGAAATATTAATGAGATTCAAACTATTTTTAAACTTATGAGAACTAATAAATATATCAAAACACTTAAAAAATTGTTTAAGTAGATTCGGGTCATTAATAACACCAGAAAATAATTTATAAGCAAAGAAAAGATGTGAAATAGTTCGTCGGTGTCCCAAGCTCTGGCAATTATACCTACGCAAATTTAAACTATAATTAGAGTGTATAAACGCAAAATCATCCTTGCACAAAGGTATTTCTAAAAATTTTCGTTGTACATTTTCAACCATTTTAATCTGTGTAATATAATACGGAGACCACATAAAACTTTCATATTCAAGTAAAGATCTGATTAGAGAAGAAAACAGAATTTTTAGACTATTCCCTGTAAAATATTTACTGTGTCTATAAAGCAGAACAAGTAGTCTGAAAGCGTTTGAACAAGTTCGGTCAATATGACTCTTATAATTAAATTTACTATCAAATGTAACACCAAGATCGTTGATGTTGCTTACATTTTCATGCTCAGTATCCATTAAGGCATACCTAAATTTAATAACTGATTTACCTTTATAGAAACTTATCACTTGACATTTACTACGGTCTAGTTGAAGATCATTAACCGAGCACCACGTACTAAGTTTTTGCAAATCTTCTTGGATCTACGCACAATCGACCGTAGAAACCACGGTTCTAAAAATCTTCAAATCATCCGCAAAGAGTAAATAACAGCAGATTTTTAAATAGCAGCTAATGTCATTTATAAAAATCAAAAATAGGATGGGACCACAGTGAGCTCCTTGAGGCACACCCGATGACACCACGATGTCTTTAGATACATAATTATTTAGTTTTACTTGGTGAACTCGGTTGGTTAAAAACGAACTTATCCAGTTGATCAATTGTGAATGGAAGCCATAAGCATTCAATTTGACACATGGTATCGCATGGAATACTTTATCCAAGACTTTAGAAAAGTCGTTGTAAATAGTGCCAACTTGATGACCACTCTCTAAAGACTGTGTAAAGTATGTATGATAGTTCAATAAATTGATGACAGTTCATCTTCCATTAAAAAACGCATACTGTTCTTCAATAAATATACCTTTACTTATCCCGAAATGTTGTTTAGATACGATATTATCCAAAATTTTAGCAAACCATGATTGGATAGATACACAAGGATAGTTCTCGCTGCAATCTCGTTGACCGGTTTTAAATATCGGAGTGATAAAGCTAAGCTTCCAAATATCTGGTACTACTTCTTCACGTAATGATGATGAGTAGAGGTTTAGTTAGTGTATAAGCACAAAAAGTGTCCAGTAATGAGGTCCTTGTGTAAAGTCCAGTGTTTACCCTTTCACATGAAGTCTACTATCTTTTGCTGAAGTGTGTTTAGCTGTTCATGTGTGAGACTAATGCTTTGTAGAATGTGCCATAGCTTTGGCACGATGTAAGGGTCTATTGCGGTCGTTCTACCAACTAATGATACTGAAGATAGTTTTATTTTTCATTTTGCGAAGACGTTGTTTAGTCTGGCACTTAACGTGTTATAGGCCTGAAATGAATGTTGCATTGTATTATTAAATGGTTCTATACCTACTATTTTAATCGATTCCGATGACCACTTAAAGTCAGGTGGTGAGTTCCTTCTTCCCTTCCATTTACCAAACCAAAAGCAGCGACATTTCGTCAGCTTTACTTGTGCACCAGATTCTCCTTCATAAACTTTATAACATTCCATAAGTTTTTTCAAATCGGATTGATTACTAATAAACGCCGAAACATCGTCCGCGTAAGCACTCACTGTTGCTTTAATAAGTGTATAAGGAATCAGAATAAGAATCAATAAACCTTCAAGGAGCTTTCGTGATAAGGCGAGGTAAGGTTCCATTGCAATAGAAAAAGGTGGGCCTGATAAAGGGTAACCTTGTCTTATCCCATTACTAAAATCGATCGCTTTCGTAAGTAGTGACCCTATTCTTACATTACATGTGGAATTAGTATACTGGGTTAGGAAAAAGTACCGGAACGCTTAAATATCTACAAAATCGCGAAAGATTACAAAATTCGGCATTTGGGGATTTCGGGGCGCGCGGAATTGGAAAATGATATCGGCACTGTTGCCAGATTTCCCAGTTTAGCGATACACATAGTCGTTTTGTTATCTTAAATAGAATGCCCTATTTATGTTTATTGCAGTGAATTGGGCGTCTCAAACTTATCTCAAATTTTCAAACTTTTAGATCTACTAGTTGCTGAGATAGACGACACCGTATTTTCAATAAAAAGTATCGGAACGCTTAAATATCTGCAAAACCGCTAAAGTTACGATTACAAAATACGGCATTTGGGGGTTCCTAAGCATGCGAAATTAGAAAATGATATCGGCACTGTTGCCAGATTTCCAAGTTTTGCGCTACACGTAGTCATTTTGTTTTCTTAAATAGAATGCTCTATTTATTTTTATTGCAATCAATTGGGCGTCTCAAACTTATTAAGATCTCAATACTTAATCTTTTTGTTATCTTAAATGGAAGATCCCAAATTCTCAAAATTCTGTTTATACTATTAGATACTAGTGAGAAATATTATGGGATAGTTACTTATTTTAGAATGAGCATGCATTAAATTTATCGGAGATGCCCGAAAATATGAATACCCTAGGAATAAGTAAGCACTGCTTCAACTGTTTTCAACACTCTAGCCGTCGCCATGTTACAACAATGACAAATTAAACACATCATTGTCAGTTAAGCCGCTGAATATTGCATCTATTACAAAATTCTAATTTGATTATGGCTTTCGTTCTATCAAAAACCCAGCGTATTGATACTTTGATTTTTCGTGGATATGGAAATAAAACAAGGACATATCAAGAAGTCTGCAACTTGTTTAATGATCCTTCTCTTAATAAACCCATTAAAAAGTCTACCGAACACAGAACTTGTCGACGTTACGAGGAAACAGGGTCTATAAAATGTTTACCTAAAACCGGACACCCAAGAACTGCGACAAGTGATGAAAATAAATTAAACGTTTTATTGCAAATAGAGGAAAATCCAAAAGTAAGCACCAACCAGTTAGCTATAAATACCGAAACCTGTCAAAAACCTGTAAGGACTATTTTGAAGGAAAATAAATTAAAGCCGTACAAGATCTATTACACTCAGGAGATTTTAGAGGATGATCCTGACCGCCGCAATGAATTCACCGAAGTAATGATGGAAAATATCAACCAAGATCCTGATTTTGCGCACAAAATTGTATTCAGTGACGAAGCTACTTTTTGCTTGAACGGCCAAGTTAATAGGCACAATTGCCAAATTTGGTCTAGATATAACCTCCATTAGATGGAAGAACTTCATACCCAATATCCTGAGAAAGTTAACGTCGGGGCGGGAATATTGGGAAACAATATTATCGGACCTTTTTTTCATAGAAGGTACATTAACAGGGCGAAAGTATTTGGAGCTCCTTAGAGAAAGTATAGTTCCTGCCATTCAACAAAATAGAAATATAGATGAAATTTGGTACCAACATGATGGTGCTCCGCCCCATTATTCATGAGAAGCCATGCAATTTCTAAACAACCAATTCCCAGGAAGGCTGATTGGAAGACGTGGAGCATTATAATGGCCACCTCAATCCCCTGATATGACTCCAATGGACTTCTTCTTGTGGGGTAATTTGAAGAACCAAGTCTACAGAAATCGTCCAGAAAACTTGAACGAACTCTGCGAAAGAATCTGCATCGAAGTTGTACTTATAACACCGGATATGTTGAGCAACACTTGCGAGAATTTTATGATCGACTTGGATACTGTCTGGCAAATAATGGAGCCCACTTTGAGCATTTAATTAAAAGTTAGTGTTGTTAATTATTAATTCTATTGTTAATTAATTAATTAAGTTATTGTTGTTTTAGTCCATTGGCTTTTAGTCTCCTTCTTATCTTATTATTATTGTTATTAGTTAAAGTGCAAGCGAAAGTGACCAATCACAAATAAAAAATAACCTTCATAACTCAAGTCATTTATTTCAATAAAAATAAATGGGACATTCCATTTAAGATAACAAAAGACTATGTGTAGCGCAAGAATGGGAAATCTGGCAACAGTGCCGATATCATTTTCCAATTCCGCATGCCTAAGAACCCCAAATGCTGAATTTTGTAATCATAGCTTTAGCGGTTTTGCAGATATTTAAGAGTTTCGGTACTTGTTACTGAAAACGCGGTGTTGTCTTATTTCGGCAACTAGTAGAGATAAAATTTTGAAAATTTGAGATCTTAATAAGTTTGAGACGCCCAATTGATTGCTATTTAAGAAAACAAAATTACTACGTATAGCGAAAAATTAGGAAATCTGGCAACAGTACCGATATCATTTTCCAATCCTGCACGCCCTGAAACCCCAAATTCTGAATTTTGTAATCGTAACTTTAGCGATTTTGTATAACAGATTCATATTATTTGTAAAATATTTTCCATTCATATGCCGTAGCACGTGTAACAAATATTTGTGTGAGATATTATCGAACACCGGCTTCTGATCCAAATTGAGTGTGGCTAACTGTATATTTCGTTGGTTTACGAAGAAAATTACTTCTCTATGCAGATGAATAGCATCGTACATCGATAGGTTTGGCACGGAACAGCTTTGATCTGGTGAAATAATTTTATTTAACTCACTTGACATTCTCACGGCTATTACTTTGCAAAAATGTTGTAGTCGGTTGTTAACAACGAAATACGCCTCCAATTGTTTATTTCCAGTTAGTCTCCTTTTTTTGGTAAGAGGGTGAGTACGGCTTTAGACATTGAAGGTGGTAATTTGTCCGTTATCATTTTGTGATAAATTTTTTGTAGTAGAGTTTCCCAGCAACATATGTAGAAATCCGTTGTTAAACCATCTATTCATGGCGCACTCTTTTGTTCAATGAAAAAAGCGCAGCAGTTATATCTTCAATGAAGATAGGTTGTTCTAAAGGGTCTTATCGACCCTATCGATAATGCAGTTAGATTCTGGTATAAAACGCTGGACAGGTTAAGCTTGGTTTGTTTAATTTGATATAACTGCTGAAAGTGGTCTGTAACTATTGAAGATAATCTCGGTGACTCCTCGACTACCTTATTACCGTGGCGTAAAGAAGATAACGGTTTGAACAGTTTTAGCCTGCTTGTTAATTATTGGACGATCCGAGTGAATGAGATTGTCATACTTTGCGGCATACAGCTGTTTTCCGCTTGTTCTAAGGTAAGCATCGCTTGTATTGCTCATGAGATTATGGATACTTACGTTATCGGCATTGTTGTTATTTAGAAACAAGTTACATATTCGATTGTTGTTGCAACTTTCGCAATTCTGTGTGTCGCTTCTGGCTATTCTGGCTTTGATAGAGAATGACAATTTCCTTTATTGGTCGTTTATTAAATGCATTTTTACTTAATAAAATGATTATCATAAAATTGTTCGGGTTAAAATGTATTCAACTGAAGAGAAAATAGAAATGCTAAAATTGTTTTATGCTGGAAATAGTGTCCGCCAAGTGAGTGCTTTATTTAGCATAAAATATCAAAATCGCCTGATTGCAACGGTCGACAGAATCGTACGAAAATTTGAGAGAACAGGCACAGTATTAAATAACCGCAAGTGCAATTAATGTAGTTCAAAATGCACGCCAACGCCAGCAAAATGGCAATACGTTCAATGATTTGGCTCCAATAGCGGAAAATCCTTACGTAAGTTTAAGGACACCAGCGAGAAACTTGGAGTTGCATCACACTCGGGTGAAACGAATTTTAAAAAAGCACAAGTTTCGCTCATATAAATACCAACGTCAAGAGTTACATGAGCATGACTTGGAAAGAGGGAGTACATTTTGCTTGAAAATGATGGATAAATATAACCAAGATACAGAGTTTTTGAATAATATTTTGTTTACATTTACACTTCATAATGAAACAAACGTGCAAAATTTCAGGGTATGAGCTACTGCAAATTCACATAATATTTTACAAATGAGGACCCAATATCCCCAAAAAGTTAATGTTTGGGCGGGAATGCTGGGTCATCACATTATTGTGCAATTTTTCTTACATGAAAATCTGATAGAAGAGCGTTTCTTGCAATTATTGGAAGAGGACATAGGTCCGCCTGTGACTCAAGTTGGTATAGACAATAAAGAGAGTTCGTTCCAGATGGATCATATATATATATATATATATATATATATATATATATATATATATATATATATATGATTCGATTCGAGTAACACGGAGCCGAACAAATCAGTTGGAGACGGAGAGGAGTCAGAAACATCACCAGCAGACGCGAGACAACGCCGGATAAACAACAGTGTTTCATATATATATATATATATATATATATATATATATATATATATATATATATATATATATATATATATATCGCAGCATGCGATGTCAACGGTAATTTGTGCTTTAATTCTCTTAAAACCCATTATTAGCGTAACCATCATACCATTTCTACTTTTCTTAGGTCGTATATGTGCAGATGCAGTATTTTTTCTCTACAAAAACGTATTTACACTTTTCCTCTAAAATAATTAGAGCTAATATGACATCGCACCACTGCGAGATATATACATATATATATATATATATATATATATATATATATATATATATAAGTGAGTCCCAGAATTACGTCTAAATTCATTTATAGTTCAAAGGTCTACTTTTTGAAGAAACGCTCGACACGTCGATTTTTATTTTTGACTGCGGTATTTTTAGTGATAAAATTTTGTATACGTTTAGGGTAACTCAAAAATAAGTTACGACCACCAACTTAATTTTGTCAAATGAAAATACCTATTTTATATTTCATTTTCTGAATCTGCTTTGAATTCTGAGTAAATCTCATGTTCCTAAAGTGAACAGATCTCGAGGAATTTACAATTGAAGGCAATTAAGACCGTATCAAGGAAGGCGGCCTTTATTTGACGTCAAAGGGAACAATTTATTCAAAAAACACAACAAATCAAATCAAATGTTCAAAACGTGCACCATTTGCGGCTTGACAATAGCCAAGGCGATGAATAAACTCTCTTTGCACGTTTTCAACCACTTTTGGAGTTATGGGACGCACTTCTAAAGATTGTTTGGCCTGTCAACATATACTTTAGATTTGAGATAACCCCACAGAAAGAAATCCAACGGGTTTAGGTTCGGTGACCTAGCAGGCCATTCGATAAGTCCTCTCCTTCCTATCCACCTATTAGAAATGTTTCATCCAAAAATACACCATTTCGGAAAGGACAAATGAAAACATGTACCTATTGTTTATGGATCACCTTGGATACGATTATTTTGCAAGTGTTCTTGATAGATAGTTTTATAAAGATAATATTTATTTTTTGTCGTAAATATCTCGAGATCTGTTGACTATAGGTATAGGTCATGGTACATGAGATTTACTCAGGATTTAAAGCAGATTTAGAAAATAAAATAAAAAACAGGTGTTTCCATTTGACAAAATCAAGTTGGTGGTCGTACCTAATTTTTGGGCCACCCCATATACAAAATTTTACCACTAAAAAACCGCAGTCAAAAATAAAAACCGACGTGTCCGAGGGTTTCTCAAAAAATTAGACTCTTGAACTTTAAATGAATTTAAAACTTCTGGGACTCACTGTATATACATACATACGGCAAGGTGGTACTAAGCGAGACGAAATTAACCATTTTGGTTATAACATTGGTTTTTTAAGGAATATCTATTTCGTTTTTTACCCAATCAAAAGCATAATGTTATCCAAATATGAACCCACCAACAAAAAATGGCAACCATGTTAAAAAACAAAAAAAAATGTATGTAATTATAAATTTTGTGTTTTTGTCTGACTTAATACTCTTTTCAATACTAAGTGAGACAGATAGCGGTACAAACTGAGACATAAACAAACACTGCTAAAAAAACTAAAAGACAGCCAACAAAAAAAGATTTGTCCTTTTTTTTTATTTCAAGAATAAAAATAAAGAAACTATTACACACGATTTGTGTTACTAGGCTACTTATTTTTTTAGTTACTAAGAAAAACTGACGAATGTTTATCGAGGTAAAGTTAATGCCAAATTTAAACATTGTCCACTGTCTTTTAGTCGTGCCTGACAATGATTCTGGAAGTCCTTCAAACTAATGAATGATGTGTCTGCCACAATCGGAAACAGAAAGCAGCTGGAAAACTTTACGCTCTTACGAAGAACAGATACTTCGAACTCATCATCTTGCACTGCAATAACTTTGGCGATATAAAAAATCTTGTTAAGAAATTTCATCCTTCGAAAGTTGTTTCTTTGTTTTCTTCATCTTTCGAGGGAGCTCTTTTTTTCGTAACTGCTGTAATTCTCCTATAATCCTTTTAGTTTTTTGCGATAATTCTTTGAATTTTTCTTTTTTAATTAATATTTCTTTTTCAAACGTTTCTGTAAGTAGTGTACTTCTTCCACGTTCTCTCCCTTTTGTGCTGTTCTTTCTTGGAAATTCTTTAGGAAACCCTCGAACTTCTTCTGGTGAAATGAAGTTAGTCTCAATCATATTTGTAGCCTTAGAGGGTGTGTTTTCAGTTAAATTAGGAGGCGTCCTTTCATTCAAGTTAAAAGTCGTTTCATTTAAATTAGGAGTCTGACTAAGTATATCATCTTTTTGTAATGACCAATCATTATTGTGAGAAGGTCCTGGTTGGTTTTCTTTAGCTGCAGTTTCCAGGTTTTGATCAATAGTAGCCAAAGGATTAGGTCGATCAGTAACGAACGAAGTTAAGAAGTCAGCTTCCGTAAACATTTCTGTATTAAAAGGGTAAATACCAAACTTTCGAAACCCTGCTATTATATTACTTGGGGTAAAAGATTTTTCCAGTGCTTCTGAAATACATCCTGCTGAATTGTAAATCGTCATTGGAATACCAAAATTCCGAAGCATCCACTTATCACATGCCGCGTTGTAGTGTGCCTTAAATGGCGCATAAACAGAAATGTCCAAAGGTTGTAAATGATTACTACAGTGGGCTGGGTTAAAATGTGAACACCTGCTTTCGGGCTCTTTCCACAACTCTTACAGAAATATGGCTGCCGTGGTTGTCGTAAATAAGAAAGGATGGGTTTTCTTTGGACTAGTGACTATGGTCAATAAAAGGGTTTAAAACATCTACAAAAATGTCTGCATTCATCCATCCACTGGGGTTAGCAAAGCGTAAGGCACCTGTAGAGCCATCATTGAGCATGTTGTTTTTAAAGTTTTTGCTTGGGAAGATTAAGACTGAGTGTAAAAATGTTCCAGAGGCTGATATTATTCCACACATAGTTACTGTTTCCTCTCTTTCTCCACTTGTAGATTTATATACTTGTTTGACACCTTTTAGTTCAAAAATTCGCTTTGGATTCTGAACGGTTGGGGTGCCTGTCTCAGCTAAATTGAATACACAGTAGCCATTTGCTAGATTGGGATATTTCTCTAAAATTCTTCGCAAGTTATTGATAAATACTCGAACATTGTGCTCATTAAAAGATGTAAGGCGGACAAGCTACAGGCTTCCGGTTTCCGAATTGATATATCTTTATTCCTTGCCATAAACGCCACACGCCAGTCTTCACCAGCTATTTTATTTTTCTCCCAGGACAAAGGGACTTTAAAATTATTTCTGATAGCGAGCTCATAGGCAAATTTTTATTTAATTATATTTATATTTAATTCATAGGTCATCTTACTCCAAGTTATTAAGTACTCCGCAAGCATTTCTCCTGCTCTGGTTTAAATACTTGTCTATGCTGATAATTGGGTTCCATTTTGGCATCGGGATTATCCTGCTTTTTTCTTTACATTCCTAGCTAGCGTCTGAAATTGTATATTGTAATGATTTTCTGCAGCTTAACGACCACTCCTCATTACAAACTAAATTAACGGTCTGTTCCATGGTTTCCGCATTTGTATTGCCAATTTTTCTTAGTTTCGGCTTACGCGGCATCTAAAATATAAAGTAAAATCTGCTTAAATTTCGTGTAAAATTACTGTAAAACGTTGAAATTATGTAAAATATTTAAATTTGTGTAGAACTGAATATATTATCATTGAACGAACATTACAATATTGCATATTGATAATTAAACAAACCAATATTCTACTTTTAGGTATTCTGTGATACTAACTTAGATAGTCTCACCTTTCACCAGTTTTCCTGTATCAATTGGTACTTTTCAGGCACCACAGAAGAAATAAATATAAATGTGTCATCTACTTTAAATGTTTCTCTATAGTTGCATCGTAATTTAGGTTAGGAAGCAGATGAGATAACAATACTGCATGTAAAGACTGTTCTTTAAAATGCATTGTGTACAGACTACATAAATACATAAAAAAGTTACTAACTTACCTTAAAATACATTTTTATCCCAAAAATCTCTAAAATGTTGATAAACCAGTCTGATATTTCACAGAGCGTCGCACCTTTTGCACGTATACAATCAACTGTCAGTCTCATAAGTTGGCGGAAAATCCAAAAATGTATCAACTTTGTTTCACTTAGTACACGTCTCACCTAGTACCATTATATATATATATATATATATATATATATATATATATATATATATATATATATATATACATCCGGTGTAAATCAAATAGGGCCACCTGTAACTTTTGAACGGGTTGTTAGATTTTGTTCAAATTTTGTTGGGTTATATTAGTGCCAGTTTGGAATTTTTTACATAAAAAAACAATATGGTCGACTTCCGGAAATGACGCAAAAGCTGAAAATTTAAATAAACACCCTGTATATTTGTACATATTTGGATTCTAGGGCTTCAAATATATACAGTTCATCAAATGTCAACTCAGGCGCTATTTTAATTTTTTTTTTTTTATATTTTTTTAATTTTAGATCATTATGACGTGATCTAAATTATAGATAATTGACTCCCACAATATTATTTTTCCTAATAATTAATTTTTGTCAAATTTCAAAAATACGGTTTTTGAACTAAAACTTACTGTTCCCAATAGAAACATAAATGGGCCACCCTGTATATTAAATAGCTCTTTCAAGTACAGTAAAATGATGTATAGTAATTTCCTTAGCTCTAAACAAAGCAGTAATTTTCTAATTTTTATAACATGCTCCTGAAGCCGACTCTGTCAAAGTAAAATGGCAGATGAATTGTATGTATTTGAAGCCGCAGAATCCAAACATGTAAAATATACAGGTTGTTCCATTTAAATTTTCATTGTTGTGTCATTTCCGGTGAAACCAAGTCGATCATATTGTTCTTCTATGTAAAAAAATCTCAAACTAGCTCTAATATAATCCATCAAGCCTTGAACAACGTTCAAAAGTTACAGGATGTATATATATATATATATATATATATATATATATATATATATATATATATATATATATATATATATATATATATATACAGGGGCGCATTAGTGACAAAGTCCCATATCTCCTTTATTTAAAGAGATACAAAAAAATTAAATACAAAAGTTGTAAGATATGTTCTGGTGCATATTCCAAAAATATTTTTAATTATACAGGGTAGATCATAAAAGCTTAGAAGTAATTTTAAATTTTTTTAAATAAAAACCTATATATTCTTACATATTAGATTCTACATACAATTTTAGACACATTTTATGTATAATGTCCTATACCTAAGTCTAACCGTTTTTGACAAATTTCAAATTTTTGTCAAAATGACGTTGCAGGCCAAAACATAGGTGGAAATCTTTTCTAAACGAAGCCTTTATCAATTAGTTATGGTTGGTTTCCTTGGAAATGGGGACCTACTCTAATGGGCTGTATTGATATTTTGTAATACATTCATACAGGGTGATCAAAATGGACAATAAAAAGTAAAGTCATTTTTTTAATGGAAACCCCTATTTTTTAATTCTATCTTATTTAGCATTAAAAATAAGGGTGACTTTGTATAAGTGTATATTCAAAAATTGTAGTTTTGAAATAATGACAATTTAACATTTTTTATTGTAAAAAGGCTATACGGCTTTCAAGTTTTGTTGTTAGTTGGCCTGACGGCGGGCGCGGCGAAACAAAAAAATCGAGCACTTCAGATCGAAATATTACAATTTATTGAACCCCATATAAATAATTATTTTATTAAACGAACTTAAAGTAAAGACAATATTTTTTGATTCAACAAATTATGTCCTAATCCTAATCATAAACTTAACACCTCTAATGTAACTAAACCTGTAACTAATTATACAGATAAGAGTTTTAGAAACACGTCAAATACGTACTACCTAATAAGTTGTTCGAAATGTCCGCCTCTTTCTTGAATACACAATACAATACGTCTCTCAATTGCTGCTTAAATTTCTACACATTTCAACACTAATGTTTTGAAAACAGTTTCTAATCCTAATCTTCATGTATTCCTTTGTTGTAAGCGGTATTTTATAAACCTGCTCTTTGACGTACCCCATATGCTAAAGTCCATTTTAGTAAGATCTGGGGATCTAGCAGGCCAAGCAACAGGTCCTCCTCCCAATCCGACATTCTGGATATCTAGCATTTAAAAAGTTATTATCGGACCTGTATGATGTACTGGGGCCCCATCATGAAGAAACCACATTTCTTGTTGCGTAGCCTGTGGCACTTGACGCAACAAATTAGCTAGATGGTTTTGCAGAAAGTCAAAGTATACTTCCCTGTTACTCGTTGATCAAAAAATATGGTCCAATTACATTATTACCAACAACACCTCCCCAAACATTTAAAGACCATCTAGTTTGAGAAGTATATCTTACAAAATTTTCGGTAGAACAGTAATGAAAATTGTGTCTGTTTACACTTCCGTTTCTGTGAATGTGGCCTCATCTGTAAATAGAATCAAATGAACAAAATTTCTTTGTTGGTTTATTTTGTTTTGAGCTCATTGACAAAATTCCAGTCGTCTTAGATAATCTTCAGGAACCAACTCTTGAAGTAGTTGAATGTGATAGGGTGCATTTTTGAGACTTCAATATCCGCTGTACCGTACGTCGTTCAACACCAACCTGCTGAGAAATGGGTCGTTGTCCAATATATGGATTTTCGGTAACTGTTAATAGTACATATAATTGATTTTCCTCAGTCTGTGCACGTTTTTCCCTAGTATTTTTTCATATAACACATTGCTAGTTCTTTCAAAATGCTCCAAAAGCTTTTCAAATGCCTTCTTTCAGGTTGCCGGCTCTCTGGAAACCGTTGTTTATACAGTCTTCTTGCTAAGAGCGTATTCTTATTACTAGCTCCCAAAACAAAAATCATATTAACCATCTGGGCTTGCGAAAAATTCATTATTTACAATTTTAATTCAAGTTTTAAATCAATTTGCTATAAAATACACTAATGCATCACACAAATTATCAAGTGACAATAAATAATGACGTTTCTGATGATCTCTATTATTTTTATATGCCACGCCTCGCCGTCACGGCCAACTAACAACAAAACTTGAAAGCCGTATAGCCTTTTTACAATAAAAATGTTAAATTGTCATTATTTCAAAACTACAATTTTTGGAATATACACTCTTATACAAAGTCACCCTTATTTTTAATGCTAAATAAGATAGAATTAAAAAATAGGGGGTTTCCATTAAAAAAAATGACTTTACAGGTTTTTTTGAATCTACTTTTATTGTCCATTTTGATCACCCTGTATGAATGTATTACAAAAATATCAATACAGCCATTAGAGTAGGTCCCCATTTCCAAGGAAACCAACCATAACTAATTGATAAAGGCTTCGTTTAGAAAAGATTTCCCTATGTTTTGGCCTGCAAACGTCATTTTTGACAAAAATTTGAAATTTGTCAAAACGGTTAGACTTAGGTATAGGACATTTACATAAAATGTGTCTAAAATTGTATGTAGAATCTAAATATGTAATAATATATAGGGTTTTCTATTTAAAAAAATTTAAAATTACTTCTAAGCTTTTATGATCTACCCTGTATAATTAAAAATATTTTTAGAATATGCACCAGAACATATCTTACAACTATTGTATTTAATTTTTTTGTATCTCTTTAAATAAAGGAGATATGGGACACTAATGCGCCACCCTGTATGGAAAAACATTATTGCGGGTCTGACTTACAATAAGCCAGAAAGAAATCCAATAAGTATTATATCTTATATGAATGTGAGAGATATAACTTTACGATGTTTCCACTTGTACATATTTGCATGTAAGCACAAATGTGAACTACTTAAGTCTCCTTCAATCTAGCTTCAACATTTCTAACGAAACCGAAGCAATTAAGATGATGTTGAAAAGTTGCGTGTTCTTTGAAACTATTAAGTAAACACTTTACACTTAAACAGTAAATGATAATACCTCAAACATCGAACTTTATTGCAATGGTTCGATTACTACTCGCAAGAAGAACCAAGAAGAAACTTACGAGAGCTGCAAACAAGAATATTAACATTTACATTGATAGTATAACTTAAGTTTAAGGTTTAACTTTAGCATTATGATTCTTTTTGAAAAACCAACTATTTTTAAAAATGAACAAAATACACTTTTTTCAAAACTCTACTTTATATGATTTCGAAAAGACCTCCACCTTGCAAGGCAGTAACCCAATCTGTGATAAAACTCAATTGGGGAGTAATTTCACCTCATATCAATTATAATTGTATCTATTAAACCAATATTTAAAAAATACAAAGGAATTCATTTTATCCAATAAATAAAATCTTAATTTGATGATTTTTAGTAATCATTTTAATATTAACATGAATTGGAGCTAAACCAGTTAAAGATCCATTTATTTTAACAGGACAAATTTTAACTTCATTATATTTTTAATTTTTTCCAATTACACACTTAGTATCAAAACTATGAAATAAAATTACATTTAATTAAGTTAATGAACTTGTTTAAGTATATATTTTGAAAATATAATGAAGAGCCTACTCAAAAGACGCATGTATGGCATCAGCGCTTTTAGTTTGTTGTGTATTCTATCTCACTTAGCACGTGACAGTTCACGTACTGTCTTTGTTTTACTTATTGTAAGTCAGACCCGCGATAATATTTTTCCATACCTGTATATAATAGGTCTTTGGTGTTTAGTTTTCTGTTATAGCTCTGAGTTTCATCAGTGTTCTGTTATGACAGATAATAGATATTTATATTAAGATAATCAGAAGATTATGGCTCGAGGAATGTTAAAGCCCGACGAAGCAGGCTTTTATTCTGAGCCATAATCTCAATTATGGTGGTACTATAATGTTTTATTTTATTTTGCACCATGAAACTGGAACAAAATATTAAAAGATTCAGTATTTTGGCAAGTTTTTAAATGCCAATGCAGTGAAATAAAGTCGACAGTAGGCTAATTTGTTGTTACTAAGATACTGTGATATTGCTATTATATATCATGTCATGTTCGCTGTCAATCATGCTATTAGCATCAATGACATTTCCGTGCTATAAAGACCACATTACGCCCGCATTTGAGGCGTATAAAGAACATTATGGTGGCAAAAAAAATAAAATTAGTTACGCCTTTGAAGTTAGAAATGAAAATTATTACAGTTTATTTCTTTCCATGTTTTAGTACATAACAACCAATTTAGTACATTTTCACTAACATTTTAGTACAATAAAAAAAATAACTTTAACAACGCGCGCGCGTTCCATTCGTTACTGAATTCGCTGACGTTACGGGACTCGCAATAAATAAAAACAGGTCGTATGCTTAGCCACTACCATTTATAACATAACATAACCTAAAACTGTTTATTTTTATAAGTTTTAGGTTAAAATGAAAAATGTTTCGAAAAGTAATAAATTATATACCTAAATACAACATTACTGCAATTATATATCAAAATAGCACAAACATTAATAAAAATTGTAATACTTACACTTATTTAAGCACAAATGACCAAATCAAGTGTATACGTTTATATGGCACACAAACTAACCTTGCTGTAGGTAAAAATCCTGAAAGAGAATTTTTAGTCAAATTAAAAACTGATCCAGATTCTTTTGGTCATCAGGATTATACAGATGATGAATTGTATCAAGAAGATTTAAAGGATGAGGAGTATCATCAAGAAAAACCTTTAGGATTTCAAAAATTAAGTACTAAACAGTATGCAGATGTAATTAAGGGATATTTGAGAAATCGTAAATTAAAAGAGGCTATTGATCTTGTTGAAATTAAAATGATAAAAGAAGATAGGGTAAAGCCGGAAAATTATATTTATAATCTCTTAATTGGTGGTTGTGGACGAGTTGGTTATACAAAGAAGGCATTTTCACTTTATAATGAAATGAAAAGACGTGGTTTAAAAGTTACACCAGGTACTTATACTGCGCTATTTAATTCTTGTGCTAACAGCCCATGGCCAACAACAGATGGTCTAAGTAGGGCTACTCACTTATTAAACATTATAAGAGAAAAAATGTATATACCAAACATTAGTAATTATAATGCTATGATCAAGGCTTTTGGGCGAGGAGAAGATTTAAGCACTGCCTTTGGCCTTGTTGATGAAATGTATTCTAGAAATCTACGTATTAAAGATGATACCTTAAATTTCCTGTTACAAGCTTGTATTTCGGATAAAGAGGCTGGTTTTCGGCATGCACTATTAGTTTGGAGAAAGTTTATTCAGAAAAGCATTCAACCATCTCTTTACACCTATAATTTATTGTTAAGATGCATAAGAGATTGTGGTTTAGGTGATATCAATACAACAAAAGATGTTATTAACGAATTATTATCGGCAAATTCACAAGGTGTACCTCTCCTCGAAGGTAATCAAATTAAATTACTACCTGTAAACAATGATTTAATTGTTAAGGAAAATAAACCTAACTTAATGGCAAAAGTTCCACATCTCGGAAATATTCTAAAATTATCTGAAGTTTTAAAACCAGAAGATCGGTTATTGCTTGTAGGAGGATCCTCAGGATTTTTACAAAACATGGCTGATTATAATTGTGCTCCTGATATAAAAACATTTACTCAGCTTTTAGATAATATTCCTCAAACAAAAGCAGCTGAAGATGATTTACTGCAAGCTTTAAAAAGTAATAAAGTGAAACCAGATATTGATTTTTTTAATATGTTAATTAAAAAACGTAGCAGCCGTTTTGATTATGATAGTAGTAAAGTAAGTGTTAACTTTTAATAATATTTGTACAAATATATTTGTAGGAGGTACTGAAGTTGATTGAATCTTATAGATATAGGCCGAATTTAATTACGTACGGTGTATTGGCAATTGGTTGTAAAAATCGGGCAGATGCAGTATCGTTAATAGAGGAAATGACCAAGTCTCAATATAGGTAAATTTTATACAGAAAAGCTGAAATAAAATTGATTGTTAATTATAGGATTAATATAGAAATATTAGGTGGAATGTTAACACAAGCTTCCCATCACAATAACTTCGATTATGTATTATTTTTAATGGAAACTTGTTTAACGGAAGGAATTAAAGTGAGTCCGAAATTTATGCAGACACTTGAAGGATTCAAAAAGAAAACTAAGTTAATATCAAACGATTCGGTATAAAATAAACCTTTGGTTAAATATTACAATATGTAATTCTTTGAATTCCAGAATGAACCATTATCCAAATCAAATAAATATCAAAAAGGGTATAAAATGTTTAAATTAAGATATAAAGAATGGTGGAATGAAGTTCATGTTGATAACGAAACAATACATCCATGGCAGCAGTTTAGACAAACAACTGATACAGATTTACGACATTTTAGAGACAAAGAAGTCAAATCGCATTTTAAACCTGTACATAATAGTTTATTTAAACAAACAACTACAGTTAGAGATGCTAAAGTTAAGAAATAAAAGTTTTGTTTCATTTTTTTTATTTATTATGTAGCATTAGGGTAATGCGTTCAATTCCTGTTACTGTTATTGCACTTTTTTTTTGGCAAAAGAAGAGTCCTTTTTCATTATTATTTGTTTTACATACATACATCATATTGAATTGCTTAGGTAACTGCTTGAACAGTATTTTTCCTCTAATCATAACCTATTTCCTTCCAATGCAATCTTAGTACCATACATTTACACAGTATATATTCGATTTGCTCTTTTTGATTAAGGTAATGCTTTGTCGAATTTTGTTTTATATAGGTGTCTTTTTTTTTTTTTTAATTACTAGCGCAAAATTAATCTCACAAAGTGGCTTAAAGGTAAACAACTGAAGGTCTATTTTTTGTTAGAGGTATGTTTAACTCATGCCAGCTGATTCTCCGAATTTCTGAGCTCGGTAAGGGCTGCCGGTCGCCCTTTCAGTATCTTTCATCCATCCTCATCCTATTTTCCTTGTGCTTCCACTGTGTTCCTATTGGATTGTCAAAAAATTAAAAAAAGATGGCTGTGGTTTCTAGGGTAAAAAAATGGACGTAAAATCTTAATGCTGTTCACCAACATCTAACATCTTCGACAATTACAACCTGACATTTTGTTTCTATCCAAAACACAAGTCCCCTCTGAAAACTCCGTTTCACCCGACTTGCGATTTTCACTCTAACTTTCGGCACAAAGAAGGACATCTCTTGCAGGAGGATTTATTTGTTGGAGAATAAAAACCTCGACGTGATATGGTTCAAACATTCTGGTCCTAAATTTGTGAAATTCTACCGTTGCATTTGTAGCTCTCCCA
>JARFJB010002165.1:182500-400000 GCA_036346205.1 Vesta saturnalis | reverse complement strand
TACATAATATATTTATATAAATACGTTTACATAATGTTGTGCGTACCTAACTAAAAATGAGATATTTTAACAAAAAAACATTCTGAAATAAGAATATACACTTTATATAATGCACACCTAATTAAATATACACATTTTAAAATTTCTTTAGTGTATGAAACTGTTCGTGATGTAACGCAAAGTGATACACAACATTTAGCACACCTATATACAGTTTGTTTTCTTTATTTGTGCTTGGAACACGCAACACATTGTCTACAAACAGGTTTATTTTTTCCATCACGCTGTTCAGAAACACTTGGAAAGTGTCTATCTGCAAGTCGCAGTGGTGATTCTAGATCTCCCGAATCGATGTTTTTTCCCAGTCTTCAGTTGGTATAGGGCATGCGCATATTCTTATTATAATCCAATATACATACTGGTTTTCTTTTTACCACACCTAGTTTATTCTGTATATTGGCTAGTTCTATACTGTGAAGAGTGGTTAACATTCCAATGTCTCTTTTGTCACGCCATTTCATTGCCAGTAGCGTGTCCGTCGATGAACTCTGTACTTCACCTACTTCCAACTTCTTTTTTAATGGAGACATGTGCAATCAATTAAGTTTTACTGTACGACCAGCATTAACTTCATTTTGGTGAAGTAAAGAAAGCAGTGTAGGACTAGCGTACCAGTTATCGACATATAAATTATGTCCGTTGTACATATAGGGTTCCATAAGAGTCGGAACCATATTTGCTCCCGTGCCAACGTTCCCCTCGAATTCTTGAAAATCTGTGGTTGGTCCAGTGTATATAATAAACTCCAGCACGTAGCTGGCCTTACAGTCACACAACATAAAGAATTTTACCCCAAATCTATGACGTTTTGATGGGATATACTGCTTGAATCCCAGTTGTCCCTTGAAAAGCATTAAGCTTTCATCAATACAGAGGTTCCTGAAAGGATGCATTTGGTAAGAAAATGCATTTTTGAGGTGATCTGATTTTAAAGAGCCGACTGTTACTATTCTGTTGTACCTATCTCAGGACGTTATTTGGTTAAATATAATCGTGGAAATTAAAAAATCCGTTGACCAATAATCACTGATTCTTTGTTTTTTAACATGAGCCATCAAAATGGAAACGGCCTAAAAAACGTGCGTTTCATCAGTATCTGTAGGCTTCAACCTATTTTGACGAGAATAAGTCCGTATGCCCTAATTCACACAAAAGCAGCAGCAGTCTCATTGACTATATGTTCTACAAATGAATCAGAAAATAATTGCTTGAAACAAGACATTGGAGTAGCATTAGGGTCACAAATATTTTTCAACTCAGACTTTGCAGGGTTATAATTGTGTACGATAGGTACAAAATCACTTCCAAACAGTCGTTAAATTTTGCTATTTTTTTCTCTTGGTTGCTGATCAATTAGCCGAACATCTGAAATGTTTATTCCTGTAATGACACTTTCGGCAAAATTGTGGTCTAACCACTAACCTTCCACATCAGTATCATCAACTTCTTGTACTTTCGCTATTACTACTTCTTCTGCATCACTATCATCACCACTTTCACTTTCATCAATGTCTATACTGTCTTCACTGTCACTGTTTATCAATAGTTCATACAATTCTTCGTCAGTCCAATACTTTCCACATTTACGCTTTGCTGATATTTTGAATTTTTAAACCACATAAAAGCTAACAAAAACTATGTATCATATTGAAAAATAATCGATTATTGCAGAATACAGAGTACATTTTGTTAAAATTATCTGTTTAATTTTATAGCTTTTGTGAGATTCGACATGGCTGGCGCCATTTAATATGAAGGTAACGGGATTTCTCAAGTGACAATCACAAACAATAGCGTTTTGAATTTTACGGAAAATTGTTTGCCTGAATTAATAAATCGGTGGAATAATAATATTAGTTATACCTTCAGGATATTCAAATTCTTTTTCATAAAGCTGACTTTCACTATAAATATAATTTATTGAATTTACCTCCTTCAAAAGTTAAAAAGTATCCAGTTGCTTTACAAAGCACATTATCTATAAGTAGTAGTGAGGCACCTTGCCCACCATCTTGGATTTTGACGTCACAAAAGCCCGAGCTGTGTGGCACTTGCGCGGCCATTTTTCATGCCCACGTAGGAGACGTTTTTTGTTACTCATTTTTTCTATTGGTCATTTTTTTACGCTCACGTGGGGCTCGTATTTCTTTCACCTGAGAATAAAAAGATTTAATCTGTTATTAATTAGGGTTGTTGTTATCAAAGGAGATTGCATAATTATTATTAGACTTCTTTTTAATCCCATCCACAGATTGTGACCTAATTTATTTATGCATTGGGGGTTACATTCTAATAAGGGGTCCTAGTCTTGTAAGACGGGTATAGGGCTTCGCCCCTGTCATGAAAAAATGTATTCAAATAATTGGCCTTAATGCTAACGTGTAAGACAGCTATAAGAACTTGTGTTAGGTCTGCGCTCTCTTGTCGTGGCCCCCTTGGCGGGAAATTTGAAATAAGGGGACCCTAATGTTAACTTCCAAGACACGTGTAGATCTTCAAAACTTGTTCTCAGGTCTTCGGCCCAGTCGCGGCCCCCTGGTTGGAAATAGTATGGGGCCCTAACCTTATAAGACAAGTGCAGAGACTAGCTCTAGGGACTTGGCCCCTATCGTGACCCTCTTGGTCCAATTGTATGTGGGTTCTAACCTAATCTTATAAGACAGGTGTAGGCCTTCGCCCCCCGTCATAAAAATGTGTATTCTAATAAGGTGGTCCTAATGGTAAGTCTAAGGCAGGACTTGTATCAGGGGTCTGCGCCTCGGCCCCCTTTGAGCTAAAATTGATTTTTGATTTAAAATTGATTTTAGTTGTGTATTTTTAAGTTAGCGAGTGTTTTCTGTAATAGAAGTTGATCATGCACACTTCTCTCTTTCTCTCTCTCTCTCATTTATCCGTTTCTTTCTCTCTCTCTTTCGGCTCTTTCTCACACACAAACAAACAAATCAATTAATTAATTAATTAAGCAGATGAATCTTAAACAAATCATGCTCGATCAAATCAATCAGATCAATCTCAATCAATCATTCAATCAACCAACCATAATCAATAAATCATGTCTTACAGTTTGCGGAAACCAGTTTATAGTTCAAAAACTGATTTAGTTAATTAGTTGCTTACTCAAAATCAGCCACAGTTCAAAATACCAAATTACGATAACGGAAATAAAAGACAAAAGGTTTTAACGGTTTATTATTACATGCGAATCAATAACTACGAAGTTTAAAACCAACAAATACGTACCGCTTAATGCTATCAATTAATTTTAAAAATAGCATAACACTCACACCTTTATCTAATTAACTAAATAAATGGGTAGAATAAAAGCTGATGCAGAGTTGGTTGGTTTTATGACAGCCTCCCCCTATAATAACACATTAAAATCTTTATTGGCATTTTTGTGAACAATATCAAGTAAAACATACTAAAAAAATAATACGCATACCTTCAGACGTCTTTTTTCTCTCGATTGCTCTAATAATAACTGCATATTGAAAATTTTATACAGTTTACTGAACCGTTTTGCGTTTTTACTTATGGCTAGTTGATATAAAACTGGCTATTGGTTTTCCCTTCATTAAGTAAGTAACTTTAGAATCTAAAATATACAAACCTAATTATCTCTATCACACTTACTGCAGCCCGTATTCACCTTTCACTTTCGCACACTACTTAGAGCGACCTTATGAATTTATATACAAAACGATGTTTTACAACAAACATTTTAAAATGATTTCACCTACATGATAAAACAATCAGTCATCAACATTGTGTTAATCAATGTGTTTTACAAATATTTTAAAAATCGTTACTGCAAAATACACATCACCATCAAGGATGAGATGCATTTAATTCGTCCGCTTCATCTTGAGCGATTATAGCTTATTAAATAGTAAAACATCTAATACCCTGATGCTGCTTCATAATAATTTCACCGTTCGTAATTGTACTTTAAATACACGCAAGGGCTAATGTCCAATATTTTATTTTACCATTAGTTTTACACAGATATTTCTTAAAAATAAGCTAAGTTCCCACGCTACCTTGAAGTACTACAGGCTTTCAATTCTTCTTCTCCCTGAAGCTGTACCGCATACATCCTTCTTTATCCAACTACGGATCAGTAGCATGTTTTCTAATACACAAAGACAGCATCTTTAATATAGTGGTGTATACGCCGAAAAAATGGATTGTATCTTCTATTACAGGATACAAGCTCTATCTTAGCTGAATTACCTCTGTCAAAAAGGGTTATAATCAAATTAAGTATACCAACCTCTTTAATCTTTGAATTTTTACCGATAAGGGCCTGCCATGCTATCACATAAGAAGGCTTTACATACATTCTGTCTCGGATGAACTGTCGAAAAAGGGCTTTTAGATTTATAAACATGCCCCTAGGGAGGATATTAGAATGTAGTTACGGAAACATTTTGAGTTATGACCGGCAGATCTTTGCGACATCATACTCATATAAATAAAATTTTGCGACGCGAGGCTTTCGGCGAAAGCTGTTTCGGCGATCCACTCCAACCCTCCCGAGCATAACCGAGATTGTAAGACAGGTGTAGGTGTCGCAACTTGTTCTCGGTGTTTGGCTCTTGTCGTGATCGCAACTTGTTCATAGGCTTTCGTGTATTGTCTTGGCACCCTTGCCGGAAAATTTGAATTTGTATTATATTAATGAGCCTAACGCTGACTTGTAAGACAGGTGTAGGGCTGCGCAACTTGCTCGGGCTTTGTGCCTTGTCGAGGCCCCAATGGTGGAAAATTTGAATTTGTATTTAAGTCTCTGCAGGTTATGGCTGGAAATATGAATCTGTATTATAATAAGTATAATTATAACTTGTAAGACAGATGTAGGGCTACAACTACTTCAGGCCTCGAAATCCACCAAAATTTGAATTGGTTGACGCCATCTATGAGGGAAAATCTGAACTTGTATTATAATAAAGAGGCCTAATGCTAACCTATTGCGAGAAATTTGAACTTTTATTCTAATAAGGAACCTATCTTATAAGACAAACATAGGATACAGTGTTAGCCTGCGCCCTCCTGTCTGGCGCTTGTTGGGAAATTTGAATTTGTGCCGTGATCTAGTTGTGTATGGCCTAATGAGTATTTTCTGTAATAAAGGTGGCACCATCTAGCTTTATATTTCTAGGACTAATCAGGGTTTTGTTTGTGGCACCATCTAGTAGTATATTTTTAAATTAGCGAATGTTTTCCGTAATAGACGCAGCGCCACCTAGCCGTATACTTCTAGGACTAATTAGGGTTGTTTATGGTGCCGTATAGTAGTGTAAAGGCTAATAATGTTTTCTGTAATAGAGGTTGATCGTGTTCGTCCCTCCCTCGTCTCTTTCTCAAACATACAAATCAATGAATCAAATCAATTAAATACCAAACTGATTTAACTTAATCATACAAAATCAGCTTTCAATTCAAAAAATAACAGTATGATTGAACTCGCAGAGTGCGAAAGAAAGTCAATCTCACACTTATTGTAGCTACCCATCTAACCGCCCTTTCGCATTATATGTAGCATTGTTAGTGCAGGTTCAAACACCGTTAGGAGAAACAAGTTTATTAACAAAATTGAAGGAAAGCTTAGCGTTTGAAAATATATTATTATTATAAACAACGATACATCGTTTATTTAACCACCTCCTTTATCGGACTCTTCTTCTTCTTGAACCGTGATTCGTCGCTATCATGATGATGATAGTTAATAAGCAATAATCGCTCAAGATAAAGCGGATGAAGAAAATGCATCTTAGATCCTTAATGGTGATGCGTATTTTGCAGTAACGATTTTTTAAAAATATTTGTAAAACACATTGATTAACACGATGTTGGCGACTGATTGTTACTTTCCAATTCATAACTGCATTCCATAAAACAGTTTTATCATGTAGCTGATATCATTTTAAAATATATGTTGCAAATAGCAAACATCGTTTTGTATATAAATTCATATAAGGTCGCTCTAAGTAGTGTGCGAAAGTGAAAGGTGAATACGGGCTGCAGTAAGTGTGATAGAGATAATTAGGTTTGTATATTTTATATTCTAAAATTACTTACTTAATGAAGGGAAAACCAATAGCCAGTTTTATATCAACTATCCATAAGTAAAACGCAAAACGGTTTAGTAAACTGTATAAAATTTTCAATATGTAGTTTAGTTCTCAGCAGTTATTATTAGAACAATCAAAGAAAAACACATTTGAAGGTATGATATTATTTTTTAATATATGTTTTATTTGATATTGTTCACAAAAATGCCAATAAAGATTTTAATGTGTTATTATAGGGGAGGCTGTCATAAAACCAACCAACTCTGCATCAGCTCTTATTCTACCCATTTATTTAGTTAATTAGATAAAGGTGTGAGTGTTACGCTATTTTTAAAATTAATTAATAGCATTATGCGGTGCGTATTTGTTGGTTTTAAACTTCGTAGTTATTGATTCGCATGTAATAATAAACCGTTAAAACCTTTTGTCTTTTATTTACGTTATCGCAATTTGGTATTTTGAACTGTGGCTGATTTTGAGCAAGCAAACTGTAATTAATTAAACCAAATCAGTTTTTGAACTATAAACTGGTTTCCGCAAACTGTAAGACATGATTTATTGATTTTGGTTGGTTGATTGAATGAGATTGATCTGATTGATTTGATCGAGCATGATTTGTTTAAGATTCATCTGCTTAATTAATTGATTTGTTTGTTTTGTGTGAGAAAAATCCGAAGAGAGAAACGGATAAACGAGAGAGAAAGAGAGAGGTGTGCATGATCAACTTCTATTACAGAAAACACCTCGCTAGTTCAAAAATACACAACTAGATGGCGCTAAAAATCAATTTTAACTCAAAGGGGACCGAGACGCAGACCCTGATACAAGTCTTGTCAATTAAAGCATTAGGGCCACTTATTAGATATGGATTTTTATGACGGAGGCTACACCTGTCTTACAAGATTAGGTTAAAACCCATATACAATTGGACCAAGAGGGCCGATAGGTCAAATCCCAAGACTAGTATCTGCACTTGTCCTATAAGGTTAGGGTACCATTTCCAACCAGGGGCCGCGACATGGGAAGACCGAGAACAAGTTTTGAAGGTCTACAGTGTCTTAAGTTAGCATTAGGGCCCACTTATTTCAAATTTCCGCCAAGCCACGACAAGAGCAGACCTAACACAAGTTCTTATAGCTGTCTTACTTGTTAGCATTAAGACCAATTATTAGAATACATTTTTTATGACAGGCAAAGCCCTATACCCGTTTTACAAGACTAGGGCTTATTAGAATGCAACCCCAATGCATAAATAAATTGGTCACAATCTGTAGATGGGATTAAAAGAAGTCTAATAATAATTATGCAATCTCATTTGATAAAACAACCTAATTAATAACAGATTAAATCTTTTATTCTAGGTGAAAGAAATACGTGAGCGTGAAAAAAAATTACCTGTAGAAAAAATGATTAACAAAAATACGCCTCCCAAGTGGGCGTGAAAAAGATATGCGCAAGTGCAGCTCTTATGTGACATCAAAATCCAAGATGGCGCCAAGGTGTCACTGCTACTCAAGCGGGAAAGTGAACTCACCTCTTTAAATGTCTACTTACACACCTTCTATTTCAAATCGGGAAAGAGCAAAAGATGCAATTTAAACAATTAGAAAAATAAACCACATTAAAAATTGTCAGATTTATTTCAAAATAGCTTAAAATACAGAATTTATTTACTTAAATTAAAGGAAACATATAAAAAACATATCAAAGTGTTTTATTTAACTAAGAAATGCTAATATACATTGGTAATTGTAATAGCAAAATAAAGTCGACCTCTTTTTTCATCTGGAATGGAAAGGACCTTTAATATTTGCTGTTTTAAAATAATTGATGTATCCTCAACATCTGGATAATAAAAATAACTTCTAAAATCGTTATCTCTTGTTGTTCTTCAAAATGTGCAAGAATATTCTGAACCATTGTTTTTATCATATCTGACCTTTCCGACATAATTTTTCACAAACTTGCCTTCGCTGAATTCAGCAGTGATATAGTCTCCCACTTTTACGGATTTGTCTTCATTTTGTTATCTTGATGTACTGGCTGGATAGCTCAATTTCTTATTCTTATCCTGACTGGTTAAGTTCCATTTCTCCAACTTGATTTTCTGACTGGCTAGGCTCATTTCCTTCAGTTGATCTACTGACCGTAGGGACATTTCTTCTGTACTTCTGCATTTGAAAATCTTCTACATCCATATCATCATCTGTTTCTATATAAGGTTATTCGCTTTCTGCTTCGCTAGTGACAGTTTCAGAATCTAATAAAATTTGTTTTTTACGTATTTTATTTCCTGTAGTTTTCTTCTTCCTTTTTTCAATTAATGACATCTTCGTAACTACTCTTTTGTTAATTTCCTTGGCAGTTATGACTTCTGCTCCACTTGCAACTTTTCTTCTTGGTCGCTTTGAATAAAGTACGTCCTCGAAATGGTGCATGTGGACTCATTATCATTCTTCCGATTATCTGTAGAAGTGCCAGGTGCTTGCTGCAGAGCTTGGTTATATGCCAGTTCATTTGTTCTTCTATCTTCAACAGGATAATTTTTTGATGAGCGCCAACGTTCTAGAGCACGGGGATCATACTTGTCATCGGAAATCACAGCTCTATTGAATGGGTAAATACCACCTTTACGAAATCCACTGGAAATTACTTCAGGTTTTATCATTCTCCAGGTTTCACCTAACAATACTGCTAATTCCATCTTAGGTATTTTCATGCCCGAGTGCTTCCGTTGCCATTCACAAATTTTTTGGTCCCACTCATCTTTAAATGATTTAAAGACCCAAAGGTCTAGTGGCTGCAATAAATGGGATGTGTGTGGTCAAGCTTTAAAATACGTATTGTGCTCTACTGCAAGCTCTGTAATTTTATCCGTAACATGTGTGGCATGGTCATCATAAAGAACTAATACCGGGTGGTCTGGGCTCAAAGCAGGTAACAGAGTATTTTAGAATAATTGAGAAATATTTCGCTCGTCATCCATCCTTTGGCCTGAACGATGAATAGCTCCTTCGGACCAACGCGAAGTTCCAGAAATTAGTAAGAAGCAGGAACGTTACATTCGCAAAAATAGCTTATAAGAAACAGTAAACACCCTTTAAGCTTCATCATGTTTAAGGAATTTTTCCATTCAATATGCAAAAGATTAAAATTGATTACTGGTCATATACTTTACAAGAGTTTATTGCACATTTCGTCGTCCGTCGTCCCTTTCTAGATAAATAATCTTTGTGCTTAGTTATGCGGACACAGACACAAGGAGTGTCATTTGTGAATCATTCTATTGTAATAGAAATACTAGGTTCCATAAAGTGCAACTGCAGCCAGCATACCGAATAAGTTATACAATTTAATTACATTTAAAACACCAATTTGTTGATACGGTATAAGTACCAAGTTATAAATAACCAAAATTATATTGATTAGATTATGTGATTAGAAAATCGTTTAATACGGCTCGCTATTCGCAATGTAAAGGGATAACATGACGGACGGGTCTATTTACAAGAACTAAGCTTCCGCCGCCAATGGAGATGGTTCCTACACTATAACTTTTCAACGGTAATGTTCTTGTAAGGTCGACTTTCTAAGACCTTACGGTAACAGGTACTATCACTATCTGCGATCATTTAGTTATATATTAAGTTATACATTTCTAGACTACGACAAAAACCTTCGCCAATGATCGCTGATTCCATACCCGTAGACGATTCTTTCCAATTTTTAAAGCAGGTGTGTCTTGCGGCTCCATGTTTTATTTCAAGCTCTTTAACAAATTGTGCAATATTTATTTTTAACCCCTAAAGAGAAAATTTTCTTGTTTTAAAACCCACTATAGCAGCAGCGCCTGACAGGGAATTGTAATTTCCTCCTCCACAATAGGACCTCTTTGCCCAGCTCCCATCACATACAACTGTGATCATGGCTATACCATTTGAGGAAACACTACTGCAGTCTACTGCTATCTTTTGCCTCTACTTCACCGCCTCTTGATTGATTGTACTGCATCCATGTATCACATGCCACCGCGTGCAAGTTTAACCCAATATTCATTATCAAACTACTGTATTAGGCTGCTGAGGACAGGTGTATGGACCCAGTAAAGTTACATGTGTTACATTTAATACAGTCCGCCAAAGAATGCTGAACGTTGGTCATTCGTCCAAATTCAAGTCTCTTAAGCGCGTGTCAGTGGCGTCGCCACCAAAAGCTCGTTCCGTGTATTATCATGTATTACATTAATTAATTATTTATTTCTGTTATTAATTGACATACGTACTTGTTAATTTAACTATTATTACAATTATTGCAACAAACGACAGTGAACCATTTTGTGTCCTATGAATTTTAAAGCTCATAATACTCAAATTTAGTAGGTAATTATCGCCGTTTGAGTAACTTTTCAAAGTGTATGGAAATATAAAATTGATTACCTAAGAAATATCATAATTTTTAAACCTGAATAATACTCTTAAAATACAGCCTATTCTGTTTCTATAATTAAAAAATTGATTTTCATAAACGATTAAACTGGTGTGTTTATTTGCAATTCAAATATAAAATTTATTACTTGTCAACATGGTTATTTTTTTATTTTATACATGTTTAAACTATTACTGTTCATATGTAATTCAAATAAATAAAATATTTTAAAATTTCTTGTGGTTTGGTCGAATAATTGAAAACGCGACACCGAACTGTAATGCTTTCAGTCGCTATTGCGTTAACGATGTGCGAATGCACGAACATCCATGCGCGGCAACATTCTTTGCCGGACTGTATTAGGATAGACTGAAAACCACGCCTTCTTTCTGCAACTAATTTTAGGTTGTTTACGGTACATCCAAAGTTTGGGTTCGAATGAACATTACTACAAAGAATTTCAAGTTGTATAAGATGCGGATACTTACATAATTATTGAATACTTACGAAGTTGTACTACAGTATTCAACAGTGTTTTCAGTCGTTTCAACCAAGCGATAGACAGCTATTGCTGTTTCATTAAATAAAGGAACCGGGTAAAGATTTTGATCTCTGACTGGAGATGCATAGATGTTTGAAGTACAACTTAAATCTGATGATAACGATCTATCATCAATTTCTATGTATATGTAGCTACAGTAGATGCTACACCTACGAACATAATAATTGTGAGAGGCGGAAGATCAGCACCACGGTCTCTAATGAAAATATCCGTACATAAATATGAGTAAGTCCTTTGTAACAATATATAAAGTAGAGCATCCTAATCTTCTAGTGAGTTATGGAATTGTGTGTATGGTATATAGAAAAGTGGCCCATATAGAGGTGCCTGTTAATCATCAAGGTTTTAGGGTGTAATAAAATAATATTTCTCGAGAAAATTAAACCCTATTAATCGTTACTATGCTTGAATTTACCTATTGCATTTATTTACATTGGATGGCTTCTTACGACTTCCACAGGTTCGTAACCTCCGCTTTACCTCTTCCCAGTAATTCATTTTACAATAATAAATTTAACACAGTATCTAACACTCAAAGAAGTTGTCAAAAGTCACTGTTAGAACACTAAATGGATTAAAATGTTGCTCAGAACACTAAACACAGCTACAATCCACCACAAACAGTCAAAGCGGGACAAAGCAACCATTGCGCGTGCGCGTTAACAGTTATGTTTTGTCACGGTTGTTTGCTCTTTACAACGAAGTACTTTGAACAGATTAAATTGTGGTCAAAGGTGGCACGTACGGGGTTAAGTAAATAATACAGTAATTCGAATACAATATTTAGCTCCTTTATTTATTTGCGTATTTGCCTCCCATGTTAACTTTAGTTATTGTGGAAATGAAGAACTACATTTTTTATATATTACATTTAATTTATTTTAGCCTACTACACATTTTAACATCTATCGAAAACGTCTATTTAGTAAATATTACTAATATTACATAACGCAATGTAAAACGTTCCTTCATGTACTTTATGTAGTACAAAAGAGCAAATAGAAAAGACAGAACAGAGATACAAATGGTTCAGTTATTGTTATTATTTTTAATTTAAAATAATCCTTTATATTCCAACATTTTCCTGATTTTTATTTAATTAAAAATTGATAGTAACCTAAGGAATGAAGATTATGCAAATTGGAATAAGTAATATAAATCAGATGGAAATACTGATTTTAGTTGGATATGCCGCGCGTTATCAATCACCATTACACAAGTAACACGATTTTTGTATCAAAGAAGTGCTATTGAATAATTGTATTCATCTAGATACGACAAAAAAATATCTTAATACCGATCCTGTTAATAACGAATCAGAGTGGAGAAATGAGTTTGTAAATTCGCCACCGAAATGCGACGCAGCATCTGCCTATAGCTGAATGGAGGGCTTTCTAGGCATAGAATTTCGGTAGCTTCTAATTTCTTCATCCTGTAGAACTTTTCATTTAAAACAAAGTTCGAAGGATGTTCCCTTTGTGTTAAAATTTTAACTTAACTTAACCTTCACGCCATTCCCTTGCGAGGTAGGCAAAACAATTCCTGCCTCTTATTTATTTTTCCTTCACAATCTTTCTCCATGTTTTCCTATCTCCGCATACCTCCCTAGCTTCCGCAAGATTCATACATTGTATCTGACATGCTCTTTTATTTTTAAAACTCCTTATCTTTCTTTCCTTTATCATACATTCTACTACATTCAGCCAAGTTTTACGCGGCCTACCAGGCCCGGCCTTTCCTCTAACCTCACCCACATATATTTGTTTCGTTAATCTTGCGTTGTTCATTCTCTCAATGTGACCAAACCAACGTAATGTACTACTTTTATATCTATCCATCATCGTCTTTTCCTCACCACACTCCGTCATTATGCATTCATTTTTTATCTTGTTCCTTCTCGTTTTACCCACGGCATTTACTTTTCTTTCGTGCTTTTTTGACATACCCATGTCTCACCTCCATACACTACTGATGGGACGAACACGCCATTATAGATTGCTCGTTTCGCAGCTAGCTCATGCTTTCATTTCTTATTATCGTCCACACTTCCAATCACTTTCCTTCCAGCATTGACCCTTCGTCCAATCTCGCCTCCATTGTACCATCTGCAGTAAACATTCTACCCAGATATACCAGCTCGTCCACTTGCTCCACAATTTCATCTTGCAGAGTAAATACTCTACTCTCCTTTCCACCTTCCTGATTGAACACCACAATCTTAGTTTTTTCACGTTTACCTTTAGGTCCATGTCTCACAGACTGTATCAAACTTCCTCAGAGCGGTTTGCAGCTCATCCGCACTGTCACTTAATAAGACTGTGTCATCTGCATACACCAGAAGTCGTACATTTACGTCACCAACCATTACACCATTTGTATCGGTACATGCTTGTCTAACACATTTATCCATGTATACATTGAACAACCACGGTGACATCACACAGCCTTGTCGCACTCCTTGCTCAATATTAAAGTATTCACTCACACCTCCTCTCACCCTAACACATGCCCGACTACCGTTGTATACTGCCCTTATTCCATTTATTAGACCTTTATTTACGCCATATTCATTTAATATTTCCCACCGCTTTTCCGTATTCACTTTGTCGTATGCTTTCTCCAGATCTACAAACGCACAGTACAGCTTCCTTTTACCTTAAACACTTTTCGATCACCTTCTGGAGAGCAACCATCTGATCGACACATCCTCTCCCTGGCATGAAGCCACCCTGCACATCCCAAATCTTAGTTTGTGTAGTTTCTCGTACTCTATCAATCAGTATTCTTCCAAATACTTTACCAGGCACGCTGAGCAAACTTATTCCTCTGTAGTTCTTACAATCACTCTTGTTCCCCTTACCCTTATACAGTGGTACAATGATCGCGCTCTTCCAATCCCTCGGCACTTTTCCACACATAAGGCATACATTGAATAATTCACACAATCTTCGTATAAGCTTTGCACCACATACTTTAGCATTTCACCAGTGATTTCATCTACGCCTGCTCCCTTGCCGTTTTTCAACCTTCCTACCGTTTTCTCTACCTCATTTATCCCAATATCCTTCTCAGTTTCATTCATCATTCCTTCTACATTCTCCTTATTTAACCCTTCTGTCTTACTTTCCGTACTACTGTACAGCTTTCCGAAATATTCTTGCCAGCATTTCCTCACTTTACAATCGTGCCATACTATTTCGTTGCTCGTATTCATCACTCCTGCCGTTTTGTATTTTGACCCATTTCCAGAAGAGTTTTTGTTTCCTCAAAATCATTCTGCATTTTTCTCCTTCCACAGCCATCACTTCCTCTTTACTTATTCTCACTGCCTCTTCGCTTCTTTGTTTCTTAATCTGTACACCTTATACAATCGCTTCTTCTCAGTCTCATTTTTGCAGCAATCATTGCCATGTACGCATCTTTTTCTTACATACTGCCTTTTTACCGACTCATTCCACCAAGCACATTTTTCTATCTACCTACAGTTGCTCTTCCACATATTCGCACGGCACAATTGACAACAAAGTTTTTCAAGCTTATCCATGCACTTTCAACGTCAGTTCTTTTATTTGTTCGTTCCACACTGTTTCATTCACGTCCAACTCTTCACTCACAGCATCTGCATATTTCATACTCGCACCATTATCCACTAGTTTGTCAACCCTAATTCTGGACGTTCGCACTACTTTGATTTGCTTCTCCAGACCCACTTTTGCCCTAAACACACTCTTGATACAGCCAAAAGTGGTCCGATCTACACTCCGATCCGCGCATTACTTTTGTGTCTTTCACCAGGTTTCTAAGCCGTTCATCATACACTATCAAGTCTATCATACTTTTAGATTCATCTCTTTGCCATATATACATATGCACATTTTTGTTTAAACCACGTATTGGATACAAACAGACTTGTCTCAAACACAGATGTTCAACATTCTCATTGACTCTTTGGTCTCCGAACTTTCCCAGAACGCGTTCACTGTTCTCTGTACACCCACCCATCCGTTCATATCCCCACTATCATCACTGTTTCGTTTGGCTTACAACGTTCTCTACTTGATTCCAGAAGTTCTCACGCTCCTGGTCTCTTTCTCCATTCACCGGTGCATAGCAATAAGAAAAACTCTTCGAAACTCCACTTTCATTCTAACCCATATTACCGGAGAGATACCAATTCGTACTGTTTAACACATCTTTTCGCTCTTTCTCTTGAGTACTACCACAGCGAGTATACCAGTTACTGGCCAATCGTGCCGGACGATGTAGCATTCCTACTAACGGTATCGTCCTACTACAGTTATTTGTCTACTGCCACAATATGTAAGGAAGTAAGAAGTAGAAATATAGACAGAATCAAGAAACATATAACTAATATAGAGTATACTTACTTATGAATCTCAAAATGTACATATATATATACATGCACATTTTTCTCTTACATACATTCAAATCTTAATTTTATTTTTTCTCTTTTTCATATAAACATAAAATGCTTATTTTAATCATTTTTAGGAGGCTGTTTTTTTTGCAAAATTAAAAATCTACTTCAAGAGAAACCTTTATTTCAATGTCTTTCATGTTGATTTTGGTTCAACTTTAAAATTTCACGGTTGAACTAATGTAATCGAACACACTTCATCAAAATTAATTTGAAATAACTTCAAATTCCATAATTTTGCTGATTTTGATTAAAAATGAAAATGTCTTGTCAATAATATTATTACCACTCCTTTCTTTTTTTTAACATTGCTAAGCTACTAAAACAATAGCAAAAAAAATAGAATTTAGATTATACAGCAGTTTTGATACAATCTCGTCTTCACGAATAGACCAAAATACTTAACGAAATCGCTGGGTAACAGGCTCTTAATCAGACAAAACATACTAACTAAACTAGTTAAAATACATAAAAAAAAAACAAGTTCTGTACTTTATTGAATAAATGTAAAATCATGACAATTACATCTTAATCATATGAAGTTTTCTATTTAAATCTTCGAATTTAAGTATTTTTCTGATAAAGAAATCACCATAACGATGAGCAACTTTTGTGTCAGCAATATGAATCATATCATTATCAATATAAAAGTCCAACTGAAAAAAGATAAAGATAAAAATTTTTTAACTAAATAAATCACAAACATACCTCTGAACCACTTTGGAATTTACCTTCAAGTCCCGAAGGTCCCTTTGACCAAACAATATTTTTCATTTTATGTTTAAAGCACAATAAATGAATAATTAACGATTGTATTTCCTTATCTATATCACATTTACCATCATTATTTCTTTGATTTTGGGCCATAAATGTTGCTAATTTACTAATAGGTAAAGTAGTATACAATCTTAAATAGCTTCTAATAGTTGGCAACATCCTTTGCTGCTGAACTTCGTCCATAAATACTGCAGTTTGACGAGAAATAGCCTCTTTCGAGAAATCATCAGGAATTGCATCAACTCCTGGTGGACAGGGAGACAAAAATTTAGGACAAGCATACAAAAAGCAATTTTCAAATTCTTGTAAGTCACCATACTGCATCTTATACATTTTTTCGTGATAATTCTTTTCGCGTAAAGTCTGCTGGATAGATTCATCAATACATTGAGGATGCAAAACTAAACAAATTGCCAAAAGATGATACATTTGATCAGTCTGTTTATTAATTTGGTCATGTTGATAACTCTTAGTAGCGAATAATTGTTTAGTACGCTGAATATACAACAAAATTGATGAGAAGGTACGGATCGCATCTGAATATCGTCGCATCATCATATATGCAAAGCCTACATAGTAAGATGTCGAAATTTGACATGCAGGCACATGTGCAAATTGTGACTTTTTATGCACCTCGATATTTTCTAATACTTTAATAGCTTGATAGTAATCCCCAAGAAGAGAGTGTAAACGCAACAATCCAACTAACGAGAAATAACCTAGCATCCTATACAAACTATGTCGCCCAAATTCGCCAGCTACAGAATCAGACTCGGCTCCAGTTGCGAATACTTCCAATTGTTGTTTGATGTTACTCTTCTCAACCAACGAATGCAAAACATTCAATATACAAAGGACATTCCAAACCTTATTATTTGCATTCAGCATTTCTAATTCTTGTACCGTTTTTTTCTGTAAACGAGCACGGTATTGTGCGAATGATTGAAATTGGTAAACAAATTCATCTACAATTTCCCAAAGCCACAATTCTGGCAACTCCAATGGTACAGGCTCAGCTTCGCTTAAAATGTAATTAAATAAGTCGCAATAGTTATAAAATGAATTGAATCGTTGCTCTAATGTTGGTCCACCTTGAATCCTGGCGTAGATATGACGGAAATATAATTCTTTGTAGAGAATCAGGAAAACCTGAAAATAATTCCAATATTAAAGTTTATATAGGAAACATCCACATATAAAAATTATTTTAATGACGAAAGGAAAACAAACAAGATATTTTGAATTACAGGCCAATTGCTGTCATGGGTACTATTGCGAAAATTTTGCATTCAATTGCAGCAATAAACTTACAAAAAAATGTATTCAATTGATTATCAAAACCAACATGGGTCCGTAAAAGGTAGATCTACTTTAACTAATTTAATTATTTACAGTAATTATAGATTTGAACAAAACATTCAAGCCATTCCTTTATGGGGTAGGCAAAACAATACCTGCCTCTTATTTATTTTTCATTCGCAATCTTTCTCCATGCTTTCCAATCTCTGCATACCTCCCAAGCTTCCGCAAGATTCATACATTGTCTCTGACACGCACTTTTATTTTTATAACTCCCTATCTTTCTTTCTTTCATCATACATTCTACTGCATTCAGCCAAGTTTTACGCAGCCTACCAGGTCTGGCCTGACCTCTAACTTAACACACATATATTTGCTTCGTTAATCTTGCGTTGTTCATTCTCTCAATGTGGCCAAACCAACATAGTATATTACTTTTATCCATCATCGTCTTTTCCTCGCCACACTCCGATTTGAGGTTGAGATCTCGATCTGAAATATCAACTTATAAATAAAGACTAGTCTGTTTAAAAAAAAAAGACAACGTCGTTTTCACGATGTTAGAGCCGGGCTACAACAGGCGCTGCTACCAGCAGTTCCTAGTGGAACGGGCAGCTCAGGCAGAGCTGTCACGGACGCAATCCCGGGAGTTCCGGGTACCACCAGCGATACCGTCACTGCTCGATCTACCGTTCGAGAGAGCGAGCAGCGACACGCCACCTGCCGCCACCACACAGAGGATGAAGCGTGAAAAGAAGACGAGACCGCCACCGTTAGAAGGTATCAACCGGAGGAGGGGGCGGCCCTCCTAGAAGTGGGGAACCAAACAGAAGACTCACCGGCCACCTCCGCAGCCGCAACCGACAACATCGAAGAAGAGGTCCGCCCCGGATCTACCAGCCCCAATGACATCGTGCTACAGAGGAAGAAGCTAAAGAAGACCTCGAAGGTTCGCCCGTCTACGCCGCCGCCCACGGACAACGGATTCCAGGCCCTGGAACCCTTCACCGGCAGCCCTGCAGCGATGGAGCAGACGACACAAGAGGACACCAGGGAGAAAGTGCATCCGGTAATCCTTCGTCAGAAGAACTGGGTCGCGTTCTCCCGCGAAATGGAC
Source organism: Vesta saturnalis (assembly GCA_036346205.1). Taxonomy (NCBI): domain Eukaryota; kingdom Metazoa; phylum Arthropoda; class Insecta; order Coleoptera; family Lampyridae; genus Vesta; species Vesta saturnalis. The sequence continues at coordinate 381,248 of JARFJB010002165.1, read as the reverse complement.
CGACAACCGACAACAAATGGAACAACAACTGATAAGTACCACACTTATCAGGCAAAGGGCGACTGACTAAGGTGGTGATACGTGGCGTGCCCGTAGAACTAATCGAGGTTGACGTTAACTCAGAGCTATTAATGTAATTTCTGTTTTCAGAATGAAGCAGCAAGGACGCCCGATCCCCCTCGTGATGGAAGAATTGCTGACGGAGGAAGACAAGAAGATCCGGAAGGTGAAGCACGTCGCCCGCCTCCGCATGACTGTAGAGGATTTGCGACGGAAATCTGGTATCGGGCAGCGTCACCGGTGTCAAGGTTTCCGTCACGCACAGCGTTGCTGCAGGGCAGAAGCACGCTGTGTAAAGTGCGCCGGAGATCAACACTCCAGTGAATGCACGAAACCCCGTACAGACTGGGCTAAGTGTGTTAACTGCGGTGAGGACCACCCCGCTAGCTACAGAGGCTGCCCGAAGTTCCCTCGGCCTCCACAACGGAGGAAGGCGGAAGGACAACAGCGAACGAAGAGGACACCACCAACGGCGGCGCCATCTTCAACCCGGACCGGCGTCAGTTACGCCCGAGCGACAGCGGGCAAGGTTGAGAAGGTGGAAGTACCGAGGACGGCTCCCGTCGCTGTAGTTACCCCGCCTTAGGGTTCGACGTCATATTGGGCCTCGTTGGAGGTCTCGATATGGAGAAGGCTCTACCTGTCATCCGCAAGGTGGCAGCGGCGATTGTTCAGGCGCAAACTGCGATGGTCCTGTGGGGAGTGATCCTCACGCACGGCTCAGAGGTGGTTGCCCTTTTACGGTAATCATACAAAGGTCTGGAGCGAAGACTGGTGCCCTAGCTAAGTATACAGTATAGATAATTTATTCTGTTCTGTTAACACTGATAATGTATTCACACAACTAACACATGTTTCTATTTATTTCAGATACGCAGGGCAACAACATCATGCACAACCGAGCAACAGGACAGTCTACACAACAACCATACCACCAACAGCATCACCACTACAACGCTTTTTTTCTGGAAATACCACAAATCTCAACACACAGATGTCAACAGGCATTACACACAATCACGAATCCCAACAACCACGCAATCCACGCGCTGAAGGGGATGAAGAATCCTGAGCAGCGCACCACCAACAATATACAATACATTATTAATTATTTTATTTTATTATACAATATTATATCTTGTAATACGTATTGTAAATCCCATATATTGTTATGTATCACGAAAATTTTAATAAACTTTGTTGAACTTGAACTTGAGCGCCACACTCCATTATACACTAATTCTTCTCGTTTTACCGCATGCGCTTCTCAGGAATCTCATTCCCACGGCGTTTATTTTTATTTCATGCTTTTTTTGACATACCCATGTCTCACGTCCATACAGTACTGACGGGAGAAACACGTCATTACAGATTGCTCGTTTCGCATCTAGGCTCATGATTTCGTTTCTCATTATTTTCCACATACTTCCAATCACTTTCCTTCCAGCATTGACCCGTCGTCCAATCTCGCCATCCATTGTACCATCTGCAGTCAACATTCTATCTAGATATACCAATTCGTCCATTTGTTCCACAATTGCATCACTCTCCTTTCCACCTTCCCGGTTGAAATCTTAGTTTTGTTCATGTTCATCTTTAGGTCCATGCCTTCACAGACTATATCAAATTTCCTCAGAGCTGTTTGTAGGTCATATGCACTGTCACTTAATAAGACTGTGTCATCTGGATACACAAGAACTCGTACATTTACGTCACCAACCATTACACCATTTGTATCCATACATGCTTGCCTAACACATTTATCCATGTATATATTGAATAACCACGGTGGCTCACACAGCTCTGTCGCTCAATATTAAAGTATTCACTTACACCTCCTCTCACCCTACCACATGTCCGGCTACCGTTATATAATGCCCTTATTCCGTTTAATAAGACCTTAGCTTACGCCATATTCATTTAATATTTCCCACAGCTTCTCCATGTTCACTTGGTCATATGGCTTTTCCACATCTAGAAACGCACAGTACATCTTCTTTTTTACACTTAAACACTGTTCAATCACCTGCTAGAGGGCAATCATCTAATCCACACATCTTCACCCTGGCATGAAGCCACTCTGCACATCACAAATCCTAGTTGGTGTAGTTTCTCATACTCTATCAATCAGTACTTTGCCAAATACTTTACCAGGTATACTGATCAGACTTATTTCTCTGTAGTTCTTAAAATCACTCTTGTTCCCCATACCCTAATGCAGTGGTACAATGATCATGCTCTTCCAATCCCTCGGCACTTTTCCACACATAAGACATACATTGAATAATCCACACAATCTTCGTATAAACTTTGCACCACCATACTTTAGCATTTCACATGTGATTTCATCCACTTTACCGTTTTTCAGCCTTACTACCGTTTTCTCTATCTCATTTAACCCAATATCCTTCCCAGTTTCAACTTCACAACTTTCGGAAATATTCTTGTTATCATTTGCCCATCTCACAATCGTCCCATACTATTTCGTTGTTCGTATTCATCACTCATGCAGCGTTCTGTTTTGTGCCACCTTTTGTATTTTTGACCAATTTCCGCAACAGTTTTTTGTTTCCCTCAAAATCATTCTACATTTTGTCTCCTTCCACAGCCATTACTTCCTCTACTTATTCTCACTGCCTCCTTCGCTTCTTTGCTTCTTAATCTGCACACTGCATACAATTGCTTTTTCTCAGTCTCATTTTTTGCGGAAATCATTGCTATGTAATAATAATCCAAAAAAAATCTCAAAGGAAAAACAGTTTAGAAAGATTAAGTACAACGTTGTTTTTACGGTTTTGCTAAAATATCTGCTGGAACTGGTTTCTAACTTTTGTCTAAAAGAAAATCAGTTACATATCGCTTAAACTTAATAAGAGAGAATGAGTTATAGACTAGCAATTTCATATGTGAACGAACGCTCAAATGCAGTTGTGCGATGATGTGGTAGAATTAGCAGACCTCTATAATGTAAATACAAATGGTGAAGACCAGTATGGAATGTAATTTTTATAATAAAATAGAAAGGAGATTTATTACTAAATTCTGAAAAAGACAAAGTGACCATAACTTGCGCTGGTTCTTCATGTTCAACCATCCTAGTTCTTTCAGCGTATGTGAAATGGGTTGCCCTCTCCGTATGCCAAAAATCAATCGCAAACATGAATGTTTGGCACTAGAGTTTTTGTTCTTAAATTCAAAACGGTGCAACTGGTATTAAATCATTTTAAGAGCAGCACAACCGATTCGAATGTACTGCAGAACATGCCGGGTACATCGTAATTTAGAGCCAAAGGTAATTCCAAGGTTCTTAACATTGTTGCTAGGAGGTATTCTTTGGTTCCCAATCAGAATATTTAAGTTACTCTTACTGATTTCGTTAAAGTTTACATACAACGCTACAGACTTTTGAGTATTTATATCCAAACAATGATCAGTTGATATCTTATTAATTTGTTCAAGATCTTTATCAATAAGATCAATAGCAGACTGTATCTTGCTAGGGTGCAATGAGTAGTACAACTGAATATCATCAGCACATAAGTGGCACGAGAGCTTTTTTAAAACCTCAGGAAACCTAGAAGTATATATAATATACAACAAAGGTTCTAAAATCGAACCTTGTGGTACATCCCAATTAACATTTATGAATTGTGACACCTTTGAATTGCATCTTACTGCTTTCTATCTCTTTGTGAAATAGTTCTTTACACATCTTTTTTCTTAAATACGGCCTTTTTTACCGATTTATTCCACCAAGCACATTTTTTCTGTCTACCTATAGTCGCACGGCACAATTGACAACACAATCTTTAAAGCCTATCCATGCACTTTCAACGTCTTTTATCTGTTTGTTCCACACTGCTTCATTCATTTGATTTTATTTACCCTAATTCTGGACGTTCGCACTACGTTTGCGTTCCTTCTCCAGACCCACTTTTGCCCTAAACACACTCTCGATACAACCAAATAGTGACCCGATTCACACTCCGATTCGCGCATGACTTTTGTATCTCTTACCAGGTTTCTAAGTCGTTCATCATATACTATTAAGTCAATCATACTTTTATATCCACCTCTTTGCATAAATATACACATTTTTTATGTTTAAATCGCGTATTAGATACAATCAAGTTTCTCTCCACACAGATGTTCACCAGGCGTTCACCATTCTCATTGACTGTTTGGTCTCTGAACTTTCCTAGAACGCGTTCAGTATGTACACCCACACATCCATTCATTCTCTACATCATTCCAAAAGTTCTCACACTCTTGGTCTCTTTCTCCATTCACCGGTGCATAATATGCAATGAGAAATATTCTTCGAAATTCCACTTTCATTCTAACCCACATTACCCGGGGGGAAACCAATTCGTACTGTTTAACACATCTTGTCGCTCTTTCACTCACGGTCACTCCAATTCCTTTAGCGACATGCATTTCAGTCTTAACTCCTGACCGTAGTGCTAGACTGCCATTCTTCCATCTCCACGCTTTGTTTCCGATACACACAGAATATCAATCTGCCTTTCATTCATTACATTCGCAATTTCAAATTATTTACCAACATCTACGCACAGTCGTCAGCAACGGGACCTGGTTTGGTATTAAAGGTGGTACATTAAAATGGATCTCATCCTATTAGTAAGCGTTAAAGGAAATTTTTCCGACCCATTTACTGCCTGTACAGGTGTTCGCCACATATATGAAAGACCTCTGTGTTATTTATGAAAGAAATTTTATATTTAATTTACACTTAAAACCGTTACTTCTAAAGCTTTTAGTTTATTGGGTTTTATAAACCGCTCAATCAAAGAATTTAAAGATATAGATTCTATTAATGCTATTTATAAATCTTTAATTAAGCCTATTCTTCTGTACGAATCAATTATATGGTCACCATCGTATGATGTTCATATTAAACAACTTGAAAGTGTTCAACATAAGTTCTTTAGACATCTTGCCTGTGAGAGTGGGAGAAGAATGGGCGTCAATGACCATGATTAATCTCAACTAGAGCATGTAAGGTTATTTTGATGCACCGTGTATGTGTAGTATTTTGATAACGTATGTAACATGTTTTGAATGTAGTTGAAGTGAGTTTGCATGAAAAGAATTTTTGTTTGTGTATGCGTAATGTAAGTAGGTGTAATTGATACGCCACTAGAATTTAGTGAGACAATGGTTATCGTGTGAAGGAATATTTGAATGCTGTAGAAAGATTTTCGTGTTGAAAGCGTTAAATTTGATTGAGAAATAATTTTTTGAGTAAATTTTTATTGATACGGCACTGGTAAAACTACTGGTCTTCTTGTTACTGTGTATGGAGGAATATGAACTAAAGAAATGGTTGTAGGCGTATGAGTGAGTGAGTTTATGATATATTGATATTTTATTAACGTGCAGTAAGGAATATGGATGCATATTTTTGTTTGTAGAAATCTTGTAACATGGTGCAATAAAGAAAAATTTAATGTATGTTCAAGAATGAAGTTGATAGAATGTGCGGAAATAAGATTCGTCAACATGCGAGATTGGCATAGAAAGTTGAGGGACAATCTGGTTAATCTACAATGTGAATGTAATTGCAATTGATGATTTCTTCGGAAAGTTTTTAATAAATTTACAAAGTAATTTAAGATGGCTACGTTTATTTCGCATCGTTAGCATCTTCTTCCACGTTGGAACCTTCCACGCGGCAAAGAAACGCACGAAGTACTCAGTTGTGATAGGTGAATTTTGATCTTAGCGCGAATTTATTGTGACGTATTGGCAATATGGCGGGCAGAAGGTATATAAGCGAGTGTCAAATTTGAGGGTTTAGTTGTTGGAGAGGTAGATGGTTAGAAGTTGTTTGAGTAAAAGTCGCGCGCGTGTGATAACCATTAGAATGGGTAGTGTTGGGGTTTATTTGTGAAAATTATAGTTTAGCAGGGCATGTATAGCGACTGTATTAACCGGGATCAATCGTATAGACAACAAATAAATAATGTAATATAGTGAGTTGAAGGAAAACATTAGTGATTTGCTTCAAGAAATAAAAAGTGCTTAGGCAGATTAGAAGTTAACACAGCAAATATTTTGTTATTAGCGTTCAATTGTGGGACGCGTGACCTAATATTATTATAAAGAAATCCGAAGGTAACCGAAACAAAAGTTTGTAAAATTTAGTTAAGATACTGGTGATCGTCATTGACATTGAATGTGTACAATCATTAGCAATACCAAATTGATTGTATAAAAGTGAATAAGAACTTTAATGTGTATATGGAAGTAACGATTTTTTTATTGTGGTAAACGTTTTGACGGGCAAACATCACAGTATAAGGTGATGTCATGTTAGGCTAAAGAGCCCCTATACCCGGTATGCGAGTGAACAAACTGTAGACACTGCGTTAGTGAGTACTACAGCCGATTGTGTAGGACGTATAACGGCTACCTGTTGTGTTTTGTGCATAGTGCATCTAAGAATTAAAAAAAAACGGAAGCAGACCATATGGACTACAACTACCGCACAGAAAAAGGATTAATTAATATAATACGTAAGAATTAGATCTAAATTTTATTGAACCAAGACAAGTACGATTATCTTTTAAGTATACATTTTTTTTTGTTGTTGCATTAATTACAGGCCATTCAAAGAAAAAAAAGATAATCGAACTTTAGTTATTTTGTTGTTCGTAATTTTAGGAATTTAGTAATTTCAGTCTTAACGTATTTATGTGTTTGGTGTTTTCTTTAAACCACGCCGTTGTATCTATTTATATGCGGAATTTGTCAATATATATCCACCGTTTAATTTATTTTGTCGTTTATTTGTGTCAATTGTGTGCCTAACTGGTTACGCCTTATGATAAGTGAAATTAGTCTTTGCATATTTTCGAATTTAAGGATCGATTGGAAATGGCGTAATGTGTCAGATCGATCACAAAATTGCATTTTAGCTTTGAAATATTACCCACAAAGTACTTATTATTTTTTTTATTCAACATAAATTACAGTTTTGAAGTATTAAAGTTGAAACCTATTAATGAATGTCTAAAGACGATTTTAAAGATAAAGTATTAATAAAATATAACGCTATTATTGATGATAGAAGCACTAACCGCTCTATGTTTGAATTATTCAGTAATTAACGAACTTTTTTTTTGAGATAGCAATTCAACCGATTTCGTTTATTTTATTTACAATTTTCTAAATTGGGAATATTTATTTAATTCAAAGTTTTATGACAGTTAGAAATATAAATTTACAGGTATACGATGGATACTTAAAAAGTATTCAAGTTAATATCTTACAATTTGGGAATTTTCATTTGTAGAGGGTTTGTTTAATAAGTTTACGACGACCCGTGTATTTCAGTATTTTCTTAAGCGTTTGTATCAATTTATTTTGAAGTGTGATTGAATTTCAATGGTGAATGGTTTTACTGAGTAAGCTGCAATCCTGACTTCCATAGTCAGATTTGATTAATTTACCATCGACCACGCCCATTTCCACTGTAGCTGGCTTGGCAACTCGGTAATTTCGGTAAGCGTACGCGACGCCTAGTGCGGTTTGGACGTGTAACAAGCAGTGATACCTTGGTTCTATTCAATTTTGTTATGTTTTCCATGAACTTATGTTTGTAAAAATGGCTAAATGTAACTTGGCAAATTGCAACTAAACCATATATTTATTTGATGACAGAGAGATCACTTATGATTTGAGACAACCTCAAAGATTAAGACGTAGCTAGAATAAAATTGTAGTTCCTGCAAATCTTGTAATAGTTGGTAGACTGTCGTTATTCAAAAGTTTTGATTTACTCAATTGTTATGAGGTTTCGTTAATATCATGTTATATAAAATTATTTTACGTTGTTATTAAATTATTTATGTGATACAGCATCCTAAGAATTATTGAAATACTTTGTTAAAGTATTATTATTATATTTATTACTATTATTATTGCATTCTATTTATAGGACTTGTACCCGTTGATCTTCAACCAAATAAATAAATAAGAAATAGAAATTATGTAGAATTGGATAATTGAAGAAAATAAAATTAAACTACGTTGAACAAGATTTTGGATGTTAAACCTAAATTGAAAAGTTGAAGTTATGGAAATAGTGGAAGGAGTGTAAAATTTAATGAAATAAAAGACAGAATTATGTAATTAGCTTTTGATGAATATTAATTTACACTGGATAATCAGTTGAAGTGGGATAATTACTGCATTCAATTGTAAAAGAAATTAAGTTCAATATGCTTAAGCTATTATTTAGAAGATTTCTGTTAAATAAAACAAATTATTAGTTGTATTGTGGGTGTACTAACCGTTGAGTTTAGCTAAAAATGATTTCTGACAATTTATAATATTGACAGTTTTATCTTTATACATACATTAGAACGATATGAGTTTAGGGGTCATTGTGCTAAATTAATAAAATCCTACTTCGAGCACTAACCAAGGTGTGTGCCCCAGGGATCAATAATTGGCCCTATACTATTCGTATTATACAAGGTGGGTCTACAGTGCGTGGGTGGAACATTGTGGGTTTATTAAGGAAATTTCTAAAGTTTCTTGATGGGATGTGAAAGGTATCCTCAAGCCTACAAACCTAAAATATTCTCATTTGAATCGCAAAGTTTAAACAGGGCTTTTTTAAATGGAACCCCCTGTATAATACTGCATATTTGGATTACTTGATCAATTCTAGTGCGACATTATGTATGACACATAAACGAATCGTTTAGCCGCAATTCGTCATTTTTACAAAAAGTAGAAGGCTATGACTGCGATGTTACTAAAAATGAAGTGCATTAGCGTAGACCCGACGGTCAAATCCGAATTCTTTTTGTGTTTAGAGACATTACTTTGTCAAATTAGAAAATTTCAATCAATGGTAACTTGATTTTTTCAAATGGAACGGCCATGTTTTCATTTTTGCATCAAAGGCGGATTTTTTTACGTTTCTAACGATACAAATTTGTCGGTATCTACCTTCGGTAGATTTCTTTTAATTTCACAATTTCTGATTAATTTGCTGTATTTTTCAATTTTCAGTTTCTGTTAAAGACAAACCTATTTTGTAACATTAATTTTACTTTGACATTAGGTACTAGTTCATGCTGCTATTTCTGGTTAGAGCTTTTTATGAGTATTTAACATTAAATTTAACTGATAAAGATGGCAAGTTTTTGTTGCTATTTAGCAATATACCATTAGAACTGGTGAAAACATCGATTTCCCTTAAGTGGCCACAAATACAACCACATTGTAAGATGAATCTTGAAAGATTCCTCAGTTTAGTTGAATTTTCTTTCAATAACAATAATAAATTCCATACATATTTTACGTACAAATATCATCTCGAGAATATTCATTGCGTAACATAACAGGCCTCTGTAAGACGTCAAACAAGCAAGAAAAACTGTGGAGTCTCATCTAAAACAGCGGAGTCTCATCTAAGGGGATATTTTCAAGATTAATGGAAGATTCGTGCATCGTAATGGATGAAATTTTTGAAACATCCCTGTATTATTTGTTGAGATTTAAAATTCTACAGCTGCTGGTTTGAAATAAAAGTATCTGGGGATTAGCTATCGCAAGCCAAATTAGTTAGAGATGCAATACAATTGCGTAAGATGTTATAATTAAATCACTAACTTAGAATAATTGGCTATCACACTCTTCGTGTAAACCGTCAGCAGATAAACCCCATTATATATCTTCAATTCAAAAATAACAATTACTGATAAGGTTTGGCGAAACAAGCTTCGACTTGTAAGTCTAAGATATTGATTTCAGATGTGGTTTTGGTGGTTCATACAAAGAAGGTAAGATCAAATTATCTCAAGAGTTTCATCATTTTCAATGACATTTCGCAATTTTTATTTACCAAAGAATTGTGGAAAAACAAGCATTATACTTGATTATTACATCATTTATCAAATCAATCCCAATCAATCAATCTGTTCAACCCCAAACAAATCGATTAATTAAACCAATCATCCAAAACAATCACAATCCAATCAATTAATTAAATCAATCAATCAATCAAAATACATAAACAGGTTTCCAATTTAAATCGAAAAGTAATATAGAAAAAAATTCAAGATGTTGAAGTGAAATCGACTTCTATCAAAACATTGTGGTTATTTCCAGTAAAGATAAATCCACGCTACTTGAAGAGTGCTTTTTAAGCTGGGGATTTCCGTTGCCTCACCATCAGCACCACCACCATATAAAGCTTCTGACGTTATCTTTCCGTCGGTACTCTGAAATTAATTAAAAATAACACCCCAAATCAATTGATCAAATCAATCTCAAGTACCACGAATCAAAAATGATTTTATTTATTAAGCCAATCACATACAGCCCCAGTGTGAGCGTTCTGATTGGTGGGGTTAAAGACAGGCCCCGCCTACTGGTTTCTGATTGGACCTTAGACCCCGCCCAGCCTGCAGACTCTGTGCTTTTGTTGGGGGCCTAAGGCGCTGCATCCTGATTGGTTGGCTTTGTTTGTTTCGTGAACTGATGGTAAATTTCTAGTACTAATGAATATTTTCTGTAATAGAGGTTGATCGTGGCTCCACCTAGAGGTATATACTATCTTATAGCACGGGTATAGGTCTCCGTAACTTGTGTTAGGGTCTTCGCCCCTTGTCGGGCCCCCTCGAATTTAAAATAGTGTTCTAATAAGGGACCCTCATACTATCTCATGAGACTGCTATAAGCCTCCGGAACTTGTTCTCATTATTTCGCCCCCTAATTGTTTGTGACGCCATCTACTGGTGTATTTTTAAAATTAATGAATGTTTTCTATAATAGGGGTTGGTTATCAATAATAATAAGGTAAATAGCTTTTCAATAATTTATTAACGAGTAATACTATTTATAAGATTACTTCTTATGTATCAGCAGCTGCGTAAAATATGTATGGACTTTATTATTGTTTATGTCGTATATTCACTTTTTGTATAACAACTAGGTAATTAACTGATTATGTTTCTTGTACGTTAACAGCGTATTTAAAATCAATGGTATATTTTATCTTTATTTTGATTATCTTTTTTAATATCAAAATTGGTCGATTGTTTTCTATTCGATATCTTCTAAATTGAGCACGATGCATTAATCGTAACAGGTATAAATTTTGATATATATCTGTTAGGGAATACTAATGTGGTCTTAATTAATTGTTTATTTTAAAAGGTAGTTTTGTATGTGTGTATAATACACTGTATAAATAATTCAATATCCAGTTCTTCAACACATAGTTGTTATTAGAATAGCAGAAAGAAAACACGTCTGAAGGTATGACTATTATTTTTAATATATATATTTTACTTGATATTGTCCACTAAAAATACTATTAAAGATTTTAATGTATTAGTTTCCTTATATGTTGATGTCATAAGCCAACTCTGCAATAGCATCAGCTGTTATTCTATAGACTCGATGTCAGCTCATGTGTTTAGTTAATTAGATAATGGTATGAGTGATACGCTATTTTTTAAATTAATAACATTATGTGGGCACGTATTTGTGGATTTAGTCTTTGTAGTTATTGATTCACATATAGTCAACTATTAAAACCTTTTATCTAGATGTCAGAACAACACTATTATCACTGATTGGTATGTTAAATCCACATTAATACATTAATTACCACTCGTACCACGACATGTAAATTAAGCTTAACGTAACCACATCGTTAAAAAATCGTATAATAATACTTTCTCACCCCAAACTTCATCAAAAGAATCTTAAATTTAAAAAATATTAATAAAAAATTCCTATCCAAAACAGCTCATTCATAATTTATTACATAAAACCAACAGAATAGTTTCACCTCAACAACCTCAATCAAGTGATACTACTCAAATAAACTTGGAACCAATATACTATAAATCGATTCTTAACATCAAAGATATTACAACCAAAATCCCAATATTGTTTAACATAAATAAAAACATCAAAATAGCTAAAAGAAGTGTAAAAACAATAAAACTATTCTTAACCATCTAAGACGATCACCCAATAATATTAAAAAGAATGTCGTATACCAGATTAGTTGTAGTAATTGCAATTAAGTTTACATTGGACAAACATCAGGAGTATCAAAGGATGGATTACTTCACATCGCAGCGATTGCAAAACTCAATATGTATGTTCTTAGATATGTTTCTAAGGCACTTTAACTTCTTAAGCACTTTTTAAACAATTAGTCCATGATCTACCAACATAACGTCTTCGTACCATATAACCCTTTTTATAGTTCGCAGAGTTTTTATGCATTGTACCAATTGTTATGTTCTACACATTAGGATTATTGTACTTCATGTAATGAATATCTGTTATGTGTTTAATTGCTTAATTATATTGATTTATATGTGAAATTCCTTATTTATCTTTAACACACTAATATGTATCGTGTTGACCTTTTTAACATGCTACTGCCATAGCTCAATGCTTTTATGTACACAACATCATTGTGCAAACCCCATAAAACCTGTTTTGTTCTATAAAAACCATCTGTTTATATTCGTATTGTAACAACCTTTTTTTGTGGTTGTATTAAAAAGTACATTAATTTAAGAATCGTTCATTTATTTGGCGTAATATTAGAAAAGTTTTTAATTATTAATATGTAGAATTGAGAATGGCAATTTAATTGGCATTTCCTAGAACAAATCTTTTGGGTGTAATATTACATAAATAGTTTTAGTTCCCTTTCTTAAAAAATTGGATTTATATTATTGTATCCGCGCAAGCGTGAAGACTTTTAGGGGGAATACACTTGAGTTATTCTGAAAGTTTTTTTTTAATTCACTTAATGCTGAATGTTACAGCAGTAAGCATGATTTTTATCTAATTTTTTATGTTTGGTGCCATCAGATTTTGGTGGTAAGTTATTTTCTAATTCATTATATTTAAAACTAAAGCCTTTGCTTTTTTTTTAGGCACCTTTTAAGTACTCACCTTTTAAGTACTCACTTTTATTTTTTTACTTTTAATTACTTACTTTGCACTTCTATTTTACTCATATTTTTTAATGCATACTTTTATATGGCATTTTTATAATAATTATCTTTAATGGCACTTATAAGTCAATAATTTACTATTCTATTAATTTAAATGGCAATTTTTACTTGAATTACATTTTACAACGCAAGTTCTACATACTTTTATAAATAAATTTGGCGAATTAAACTTCAAAGAAATTCAATAAAGTTATGGACACAATATATAAAGGGAAATAAGCAAGACATTGACCTCACCAAGTTCACCATTCTGCTTCATAGTTACCAGTTACAGTTTATGTACCGAACGTTCAAAGGTTATGTTTTTATATATTTAGAATAGTATAAGACTTCTGATTTTTAACCTTTTCAATCAGATATTGAATAAACTTAAGTATTTCATGTTATTTTATTTTCATTTGATAAATTGTTTATTATTATTCTTAACTAGGTTTTGTTGTTCCATATTATATATATATATATATATATATATATACTATATATATATATATATATAAAAGAGAAGAGAGAGAAGAGAACATGGCGCTCGAGATTTTATCATTTTTTCATAATTTTTAGATAACATTTTTTTTTATGAATTAAGTATAAGTGAAAATAATTAAGCTTATGAGAAGCAGGCAGTATTTCAGGTATGTTAATTAAACTCAAAATTAGAACCCACCCTATCTCAATTTACCGATGAGCCGACAGCAGTAGCGATTATTATTTGGTAATTTTTTTTATTAATGTTACAATTTGACGCCATTTAATAATTGTTGTTATAGTATACTATATTTTCCTCATAATAAATTATATAACTTCTTCAACTTTATTTGAACTTGCATACTATCTAATATTTGAATTCGATAAAACTCTACCTCCTCTATTACACCTATTTATAACCATCGCAGTATAAAACTGTTTAGACACGAATTATTTACCCTTAGAACTGTAGTTAATAATTAAAATGCGAATTACAACATTTCCGAGTAAATTTATGAACAAGTAACATAACCTTATATTTCACTTTTCTCAATTAAATAAATGTTTTTTTTTGTTTAAATTGTCCTAATTATAAAATATAAACATCATAATGAAGAGGTTATTAACTAAAAAATGTACAAAACGTAACTTTTACTTTTCTTAAAAAAGCTAATATGTTCCGGTTGAATAGTACACGGTCACGTGATTTTTTTCGCGCAGCTTGGTGTCTTCGTATTTGGCGTTTAGTCTAACAAGTAACAACTCTCTCTCACTCAACTCGCACACTTAACTCTCGACAGCCGACACTCGCGTTTTATATTTCCTAATCTCATTTCAAAGCTGAGTGGCGTGCTCTGCTATCTATAAAATGTCACCACTATTACTCCATTATTTTAATTTCCAATTGCCGGATTATCAACTCTCTAAAAAGTGACATTTATTTAAAAAAATGTAATCATGTATTATACAAAAAAATCGCCCAATTTGGCGCAATTAACAAATTTTAACCGCAAACTGCAAAAGAAATCAATTTACGATTAATCGAATTGCAATCCTTGATATACTGATGTAATGTTATGTGGTGAATTTTCGATGGTTTTAAATGCAAAGTACCCTGTGTCGATAAGAATGGTGCACAAGTTGAAAAATATTTGTAGATCACGATTTATTCATTATACTTGTTCAATCGTTATTTCATATCTTAATAATTGAAAGTATTTGATCCCGAGAGCCTACTGTTTCGTCTGCTATGTTGAAAAAATCAAACACGAATAAAACTATTATTACTCATTTGAATTACATTCAACCTTATATTTTTGAAAAACAAAAAAATGCTTTTCAACAGTGCCATGGCCAACTACGATTTGTATTTAAAAAAAATACAACTATGTCATAACTTTTAAATTATAGACAATAAAATTTATCTGATAGGAGCAACGGATTGTAATTAAAAAAGTGTCTGAAGAACGTTTATACCGCTTTTGAATATCTTTATAAATAAGAGTGTTATTAAAAATTTTTGAAAACCCAAAATTTTCATTTTTGTCCCATAACTCGAAAACATTTAGACGTATCAAATTTTGCTTTTGGATCTGAGTTTATCTTTAAAAAAAAGCCCTAGACACCAACATCAGATTTTCTCTATCTTGTATAATAAGGTTGCTTTCCATTTAAAACCATCGAAAAAAAACTCACACGGTACAGTTTCAAATGATACTTTAGTGTCGCATAATGTTTACAACACTGTGGTTACATAGACGCTTCCTTATATTTATGGACAATATTTTTACGTGTAGTTTGTTTTTAGCAGCTGTTATTGTACATGTGTTGTATGAGCTTTATAGGCACTAAATAGAAAAAAGTATTTGGCTCTCAGTAAACGTTACATTTTGTACAAAATGTTAAGTTCATTTCTAGTTGAAATCGTGAGTGTTGACACAGATATTTTCAAATATCTTCAAAACTATTAAAGGTATTTGAAGTTTGTAAATGCCATAAATATGCTGTTATTAGATAACTTTTGTCCCATTTAAACTATTCATTCTTATCTTGGACACATGGTATATTCTTTAGTTATGTTTGTGAAAAAGAACTCAAATCATTTTGCTAGAAGTTCCTCAAACTCAGATTATGACTAATTGTGATAATTTGAGTATTCCTTTATACAGAACACATAAGTATGAAAACCACATTATTCTTGTATAAAAGCATACAATTAAAGTATAACAACTGAAAATAAATTTAAATATGCTGTCAAACAACATCTGATTTCTATGTATCTATGATTACCACATATAACTGATTTTTTTGTATATATTGACAATGTAAATGTTCTTGTATGAATTATTATGGCAATAAATTATTATTATTATTATTATTATTATACATAGTGTGAACTTGGCAAATCGGTTTGTTTGTCACATTTATGTGTTAATTTACAAAACTATTTTTGCAGATATCAAAAACTCTGATCGATTAAAATGTAAAATTCTCATTAGATTTTCAAAAAATGACATGAATTTATACATATACAGTCATCAATGATGTTATAGGTAAAATACACACATAAAATCAATGTTTAAGACTTTGACTGTATACATAATAGTTATATAAGCCAATAAAGTTAATTAATTTTTAATGAGATTTGTCAAGGTCAGCTGTGTGAACTAGTACAAACTCTAAGATAAAAAACTTTTAAGAATGAATGATTAGATATTAATCACAAAACATTTTTAGAATAATCAATAAATCTTTAAATAATTAAAGCAATATTGATTTACAAGCAGTAATTGTGCAATTTCAAGATGAATACAGATGACTACACCTCAAAGATGCAGCAATATAACGACAGATCAAGATTTATTAAAGGATACAGCAGCAATCGTTTCTGAAAAGCACAGAATAAACTACTTACAGGTTCATTTTTTACATAAGCTGTAATTGTTTCTTCAGGCCAATCGTTTTCAAAAATATTCCTCAGTTAAGTCTTCACTTACAGATTTTGTAATTCAAACACTTGCCTGTCTCGTACACATTCACAGAAATACTTTAAAAATTTGACAACTACATCGGGCATTTTAAAATATGGTCTGGTGTAGTCGTTCTCCTGATTAGGGTCTCCTGTGTGTGTTCCATAATCGGTATCATAGTTATTGTAGTCGTAATCTCTAGTGTAACCCTATTAAACAAATGAATTAATTATGATTGACGTATGATTATAAATTTCTTCATTTATATGGGTTTAATTCCTGCTAAATATATAGGTTAGTAGTAATTAAGTTATTTCGGATAGACAACATAAGGAGAGTGATTATTAAATGTATTAAAATTACTTCGCTTTAATTGTAAATGCTTAAGGTAATTCAATTTAATTGTTTAATTACCTGCTCGTAATCTCACTTGAATACATTTTATTAATTAAATTGATAATAATAACTCAATAAAAATACTTACGATGCTGCTCTTGCAGCTTCTGGATCATAAATCCTTATGTGGCATGTTCCGATGAAATGTCAATTTCCTTTGATTCGTTTAAAAATGATTATTAGATAAGGTTACTTTACTTATGAAAATCTAGGAAAATTGTATACCTTGTAAATATGTTTAATGGTAAACAGTAAAAACAAATAACAAGCATTTTAGACATTTTTCATTTTTCAGTGTTAAGAGGATTATTCAATTCCGAGGCCTCGCCAACCAAAGTTTTAGAAGTTAAAGCTGATTTGTACAGTAATAGGCACATATATTATCGAGAAGACAGTATTATTTTATATGAACCTCTGGCTAGTTTGAATAAAAAGGAACAGTCACGATATGAAATTGTATTACATCGACCAACTACAGAAACGCTTCATCAAGCTTTTAGGTTCTTAAATGTTTGTGTTAAATCAAATTCGCTAATTATACAATTACAGCCTATTTCGATCAGAGGATAGAGCAGAAGCAGAATTAAAATTCATCTGCTTAAAAGATAAAGTACCTGTATTTATTGAAATAGCGAAAGATGTGAGTATATTTAGTTTTAGGGACAAAATCTATTACTAATAATTTTTGTTATTGGGATATGTAATTACATAATTCATTAATTATATCCTTTTTTAACTCTTAAGTACCATGAGAGATTTATGGCTTTATAAACAACAAATTGTTACATCCAATCAGAAACTAATTAAAACTAAAAAATGGTATTAGTAAAAATTAACAATTAAATTTAGTTACATAGGTATTTACTTTTGAAATTCGTTGATAACAATTAAATTTGTTTCAACTTATGTAACCCATTATAATCTTTTCAGGAAAACTGTATGATTATATATTGTTATTACGTACTATGATTAGTCATTCTCGATTTAATAATTAAGTTATAAGTATGAGGTAAATGTTTTAGAAGCAAATTGAATGAAATGGCATGATTTCTAACATAGTGTATTTAAGAGACTTTAAATATTAAAATTCAAAATTTCTAAAGTACATAAATAATTATCATAACTCAAAAATATAATTTCGTTAACAGTCAGATAAAAAATTTTGTAATGTTGCATCTAGGTCAGTTAAACTGTTACTGGTTTATCTAAAAGAACATTTGGTCTTTGTCAATTCCAATAAACAGTGTAGGACAACCTTCCTTTTTTGTTTTATTAAAAAAATTCGTTTAGATAAAAAATTTAATACAATTAATACTTTGTTATTTTAATTTCTAAATTAATTGAAAAGCAAATGAAGTAGTAATTTAGAATATTTTGCATCTTTCGTGCCAATTTACCTTTACGTTTACTATTTTTTCGGTAATATTGTAGGCGAGATTGTAGGTAATTGAATTTTTTTTCTTAAATTATTAAGCCCAGAACATTGTAAAAGAACGACCACAGTCAAAGGTAAGATGTCTATAAAGCTGGCCAGGAAAAACTCTGGAGCCCATAATTAAGTACTAACTAAAAACCACTATCAAAGTAAATGTTTAGTCACTTTACTTTGAAAGCTTATTTTACAAAATTGGTGGGGCCGATTTGCCTAAAATGTTTGCTAATTAGTAGTT
Organism: Vesta saturnalis; assembly: GCA_036346205.1. Lineage (NCBI taxonomy): Eukaryota > Metazoa > Arthropoda > Insecta > Coleoptera > Lampyridae > Vesta > Vesta saturnalis. Next base: position 362,660 of record JARFJB010002165.1, on the reverse strand, counting down.
GATGTATTGTTGTTAAAATATGTAAATTCAAAATGTTGAATTGGTGTAGGTTTAAAACGGTTGAATTTCATTTACAAAAAGGTACTATAAATCGTATCATGTTTCAACACACTTTCCAATGCAAATCAATAAAATTCGAGAATTCGGTATGTCGATTCTTTCTGAACATATTACCAAAAATAAATTGTAAAAAAAAGTTTTTATTTGCTAGAAAATAGCCGAAACAGGCAAACATGACCAATCGTCGTTATGTGAAGTAAGTAGGGGAAACTGTTGTATAATGGAACAATTTTTTCCTAATTGATATTTTGAATAAAACTGATTGATTTTCTGCTGATCCATATAGAAATATCAAATGCAATTATTAAATGCAAAATATACGAAAAAAAAGCAAGGATGACTGAGCAATAAGCTATTCCCAGTATACACCAGATTCTCACCATAGTGTGTTGTATAGTGGGACTAAGGTTAGTGCATACTGGGACATCGCCTACAATTTCGTTTTTGTGTCTATAAATACCATGAACCATAAATATCGGACAACATGTATTTGATAAATGAATATGTAACAACCTTTTTTTGTGGTTGTATTAAAAAGTACATTAATTTAAGAATCGTTCATTTATTTGCCGTAATATTAGAAAAGTTTTTAATTATTAATATGTAGAATTGAGAATGGCAATTTAATTGGCATTTCCTAGAACATATCTTTTGGGTGTAATATTACATAAATAGTTGTGTTCCTTTCTTAAAAATTGGATTTATATTAATGTATCCGCGCAAGCGTGAAGACTTTAGGGAATACACTTGAGTTATTCTGAAAGCTTTTTTTAATTCACTTAATGCTGAATATTACAGCTATAAGCATGATTTTTACTTAATTTTTTATATTTTGGTGCCATCAGAATTTTGGTGGTAAGTTATTTTTTTCTCATTATATTTAAAACTAAAGCCTTTGCTTTTTTTTAGGCACTTTTTTCTTAAGTACTTTTTCTTAAGCACCTTTTAATTAAGTATTTTTTTAATGCATACTTTTATATGGCATTTTTATAATATATTTTTAATGGCACGTATAAGTCCGTAATTTTACTATTCTATTAATTTAAATGGCAAGTTTTACTTGAATTACATTTACAACACAAGTTCTACAAACTTTTACAAATAAATTTGGCGAATTAAACTTCAAGGAAATTCCATATTTTAAGAATAACTAAGCAAGACATTGACGTCACCATATGAACCATTCTGCTTCATAGTTAGCAGATACAGTGTATGTACATAACCGTTAAAAGGTAATGTTTTTTTATATAATTTAGTATAGTTTATGACTTTATGATTTTTTACGTTTTCAATCATATATTAAATAAACTTATGTATAACTTGTTATTTTATTTTCATTTGTGTTAATTTGTTTAATAGTATTCATTAACTAGGTTTTGTTGTTCCTAGATATATATAAAAAAAAAAACAACATGGCGCTCGAGAATTTATCATTTTTTCATAATTTTTAGATAACATTTTTTTTATGAATTAAGGATAAGTGAAAATAATTAAGCTGAAGAAAAGCATGCAGTATTTCAGGTGCGTTAATTGAACCCTGTAATTTGAACCACTATCTCAATCTATCGATGAGCCGACGGCAGTAGCGATTATTATTTGGTAATTATTTTTATTAATAAATTATTCGATCAATTTATTACATCATCGCTTTTGTTTTAACATTATAAGTTGGCCCAGTTTTAGTTTAAATAAATGTCCTTGCAGAGGTCACTGTTAACGAAAATTATACGTCTTGCAGAAAAATAGAAGAATCGGTGGGCATTTCAAAAACAAAGTATCAAAAATATTTAAAAAAATTATAAAATATACCTCAAGTCATCCACCACTTGCATCCGGGTGATGCTCAATTGCGTATCGATTTCTGTAGATGGTATATTCAGAAAAGTGAAGAAAATGGTAATTTTGGTCGTTTAGTTATATGGTCGGATGAAAATATAAGCTCCGCCGGAATTTACAATCGTGCAACGAATCGTTTCTGGTCTAACGAAAATCGGCATGTTACCGTGATCCGTCAGCAGCAAGGCAGGTTTGGGTTCAATGTGTCCTGTTTCATTTTAGGAGGCAGATTAACATTTTACATGTTTGAAGGCAATTTGAACCATCAACGATATTTGGAAATTTTGGACATTTGCCTTCCAGAATTGATTGATGATATTCCGTTAGCCCAGCTAAGAGGTTTATTTTCAGCAAGACGGGCACCTTGCCACAATGCAAGACTAGTAAGAGATTACCTCAATACAATGTTTCAAAACCATTGGATTGGTAACAATGGACCAGTTAATTGGCCAGCAAGGTCCCCAGACCTATCAATTTTAGATTTTTTTGTGGGGCTACCTTAAAATAAAATTCATCAAAGACGTATGAAACTCAAGAAGCTTTGATGAATGCTACAAGAAAACCTTTGAAGAACTACGTTTAAGACCCTATTTTATTAAGATCCATTCAAGAAATTCTTCAGAGATGTAGGATTTGTCTTGACCATAATGGTCAACAAATTGAGCAATATTTATAAAATTTTAATTCTTCTTATTTTCGTTTGTCTCTAAATTTATAAATAAATACATCCAATATTTATATGAGTTTCAAATCAACAATTCTGGAAATAAAATAAATTATTTTGCCGAAATTTGTATCTTCTTCAATGACATATAATTACATAATGATGGTTTTCTATATTAGGCACAAAAAAAACAATAGAAGATTACAATTCAAAGCCTACTAAGAAATTCAGTTAATAATACAAAATAAGCTATTTATCAAAATAAGTGATAATTGTTATATATATTTGAAGTGCTTAGAACAAGAAATTTAATTATGAGAAAATAGACAGGGTGTCCCATTTAAAAAAATGAAGTTGATCCGATAACTTTTTGACCTGACCCCGTATACTCATTCTGAAAACAGCACTGCATTCTACGGAAAAATTATATAAAGAACACTTTTCACTTTTCTATAAGTTATCGTATAGCTGAGATACGGGGCTGTCTCAAAATGCAACTTTTCAAAAACGCCCTGTATCTCAAAAATGAGAAGAGCTAGAGTAATTATGTTTGTGTCATCTTTCGTTTCACAAAAAGTAGCCAACGTTCGCGAAAACCGCATCTCTGTATCTTTGCTAATAACTGAGATACCCTGCGAGGACAACCAAAATGGGACAACCTGTACATGTTTGTATAGCTTTATAAACTAAATAGAAAAAATTTGGCTCTCAGGTAAATTACATTTTGTAAGTGTTAAGTTCCATTTTCTAGGTTGCAAAGTCGTGAGTGTTGCACACCAGATATTTTCAAATATCTTCAAAACTATTAAAGGTATTTGAAGTTTGTAAATGCCATAAATATGCTCTCGTTATTAGATAACTTTTGTCCCATTTAAACTATTCATTCTTATCTTGGACACATGGTATATTCTTTAGTTATGTTTGTGAAAAAGAACTCAAATCATTTTGCTAGAAGTTCCTCAAACTACAACGTTATGACTACCCGCAATTGTGATAATTTGAGTATTCCTTTATACAGAACACATAAGTATGAAAAAGGGCCACATTATTCTTGTATAAAAGCACTACCGGTGGCAATTAAAGCTATAACAACTGAAAATAAATTTAAATATGCTGTCAAACAACATCTGATTTCTATGTATCTATGATTACCACATATAACTGATTTTTTTGTATATATTGACAATGTAAATGTTCACCTTGTATGAATTATTATGGCAATAAATTATTATTATTATTATTATTATTATACATAGTGTGAACTTGGCAAATCGGTTTGTTTGTCACATTTATGTGTTAATTTACAAAACTATTTTTTGCAGATATCAAAAACTCTGGATCGATTAAAAATGTAAAATTCTCCGTAATTTACGATTTTCCAAAAAATGACATGCCAACTTTATACATGCCATACAGTCATCAATGATGTTATAGGTAAAATACACACATAAAATCAATGTTTAAGACTTTGACTGTATACATAATAGTTATATAAGCCAATAAAGTTAATTAATTTTTAATGAGATTTGTCAAGGTCAGCTGTGTGAACTAGTACAAACTCTAAGATAAAAAACTTTTAAGAATGAATGATTAGATATTAATCACAAAACATTTTTAGAATAATCAATAAAGGGTCTTTAAATAATTAAAGCAATATTGATTACAAGCAGTAATTGTGTGCAATTTCCAAGATGAATACAGATGACTACACCTCAAAGATGCAGCAATATAAACGACAGATGCAAGATTTATTAAAGGATACAGCAGCAATCGTTTCTGAAAAGGGCACAGAAGGTAAGACTACTTACAGGTTCATTTTTTACATAAGCTGTAACGTCTGTTTCTTCAGGCCAAGGTCGTTTTTCAAAATATTCCTCAGTTAACTTCGGCCAGCTTCCTTCATACAGATTTTGTAATTCAAACACTTGCCTGTCTCGTACACATTCACAGAAATACTTTAAAAATTTGACAACTACATCGGGCATTTTAAAATATGGTCTGGTGTATCGTTCTTGATTATCTCCTGTTGTGTTCCATATCGGTATCATAGTTATTGTAGTCGTAATCTCTAGTGTAACCCTATTAAACAAATGAATTAATTATGATTGACGTATGATTATAAATTTCTTCATTTATATGGGTTTAATTCCTGCTAAATATATAGGTTAGTAGTAATTAAGTTATTTGGATAGACAACATAAGGAGAGTGATTATTAAATGTATGTAAATTACTTCGCTTTAATTGTGAATGCTTAAGGTAATTCAATTTAATTGTTTAATTACCTGCTCGTAATCGTCACTTGAATACATTTTTATTAATTAAATTGATAATAAAAGAGCTAACCTCAAAAAATACTTCCACGATGCTGCTCTTGCAGCTTCTGGATCATAAATCCGTGGTGTGGCAGCACTGTTCCGATGAAATGTCGAATTTCCTTTGATTCGTTTAAAAATGATTATTAGATAAGGTTACTTTACTTATGAAAATCTAGGAAAATTGTATACCTTGTAAATATGTTTAATGGTAAACAGTAAAAACAAATAACAAGCATTTTAGATATTTTTAATTTCAGTGTTAAGAGGATTATTCAATTCCGAGGCCTCGCCAACCAAAGTTTTAGAAGTTAAAGCTGATTTGTACAGTAATAGGCACATATATTATCAGAAGACAGTATTATTTATGAACCTCTGGCTAGTTTGAATAAAAGGAACAGTCCGATATGAAATTGTATTACATCGACCAACTACAAATTCATCAAGCTTTTGGTTCTTAACGTTTAGTTAAATCAAATCACTAATTATACAATTACAGCCTATTTCGATCAGAGGATAAGGAAGCGGAATTAAAATTTCTGCTTAAAAGATAGTACCTGTATTTATTGAAATAGCGAAGATGTGAGTATATGTAGTTTTAGAGACAAAATCCATTACTAATAATTTTTGTTATTGGTATTGTAATTACATAATTCATCAATTATATCCTTTTAACTCTTAAGTACAATGAGAATTATGGCTTTATAAACAACAAATTGTTACATCAATCAAACCAATTAAAACTAAAAAACTATTAGTAAAATTAACAATTAAACTTAGTTACATATTTACTTTTGAAATTTATTGATAACAATTAAATTTGTTTCAACTTATGTAACCATTATAATCTTTCCAGAAAACTATGATTACATATTGTTATTACGTACTATGATTAGTCATTCTGGCTTTAATAATTAGTTATAAGTATGAGGTAAATGTTTTAGAAACAAATTGAATGAAATGGCATGATTTCTAACATTATTGCATTTTATAATAATGTATTTAAGATGACAATTTCTAAAACATAAATAATTATAACTTAAAATTATAATTTCGTTAACAGTCAGATAAAAATTTTGTAATGTTGCATCTAGGTCAGTTAAACTGTTACTGGTTTATCTAAAAGAACATTTGGTCTTTGTCAATTCAATAAACATGTAGGACATCCTTCCTTTTTGTTTTATTAAAAATTGGTTTATGATAAAAATTTAATACAATTAATACTTTGTTATTTTAATTTCTAAATTAATTGAAAAGCAAATGAAGTAGTAATTTAGAATATTTTGCATCTTTCGTGCCAATTTACCTTTACGTTTACTATTTTTGTATTGTAGGTAATTGAAATTTTTCTTAAAGTATTGAGCTCAGAAAATTGTAAACGACCACAGTCAAAGGTAAGATGTCTATAAAGCTGGCCAGGAAAAACTCTGGAGCCCATAATTAAGTACTAACTAAAAACCACTATCAAAGTAAATGTTTAGTCACTTTACTTTGAAAGCTTATTTTACAAAATTGGTGGGGCCGATTTGCCTAAAATGTTTGCTATTTAGTAGTTGTGTATTGTTGTTAAAATATGTAAATTCAAAGTGTTGAATTGGCGTAGATTTAAAACGGTAGAATATGATTTACAAAAGGTACTATAAATCGTATCATTTTCAACACACTTTCCAATGCAAATCAATAAAATTCGAGAATTCGGTATGTCGATTCTTTCTGAACATATTACCAAAAATAAATTGTAAAAAATAGTTTTTATTTGTTAGAAAATAGCCGAAACAGGCAAACATGACCAGTCGTCATTATGTGAAGTAAGTACATTTTATTTGTCATAACATTAAGGAATTGCCTAAATAACATAAATGTTATATACAGTGCGGACATTAAAATGGAAACTTGGAAGTATTAATTTCTTTGACTATTCAACTCACCCTCTCCATGTCAACTATCAACCAATTACAATTTAGTATTTTACCTCCCAATACTTTCGTATTGTGAGGTAATCGATCAAGTTTGGAGTGCAGCACTTTAGTTTTGTGAATTATCAAAGTAGAAAATAGAAAGTAGATCCAGCGTATTATTGAAGAGGATTAAATTTCCTTTAAAATGAGCTAAAGTGCATTTCACGAATAATTAGACCTCTATAATATGGCTGCATTCGACTATGAACAACATCCAATTATAAAATAACTAAAATGCTATAAGTGTAACATTGTAATGAAAGTGATATTTCAGTTGGCTACTCTGAACCGCATTTTCCATCCTTTCCTACAACATTATAATAGCAAAAGACAAATATAATAACAAATACGACCTTCAAACGTCTTAAAAATATTTTGCCAACTCCGTAGCGTATCACGCGGAGAGGTAACAAGTTAGTAAAATTGAAAATTTTCAATTAAATTAATTATTGTAAGAAATATACATCGTTAAAATAAAAGAATGTTCCAAACAAATATCATTATTGTTAAGAATTTCTGAAAATTTACCATTACTAATTAGTAATTAATGTTGAAACTGCAAATTACACCATTAGCATTATGTGAATTAGAAATCATTAATGACCACTTGCTTTGCTTATAAATGTGGAATCAATTTTCCATTTTACCATTATACTGTAAACAATAATTTGTAACGTTGTAGTGATTGTATAGTTTTATACTAAAATGAAAGAAAGTTTTGTTTTAACTGAAGACGAACTTTATTGAAAATTTGCACAGTTATAGTGCAACTTCGGTAAGATTTTCAATATTTTCTTAATTTATTCAAATAAGTTTTCACTTTTTATATGACAAAAGGTACTACGCCAATGAGTGCTCCGCTTTATTTGGTGACAAATTTAAATGGTGGCCATATTGCAGATGTCTAATTACTCGTGAAATGCACTATACCATACTTAAAAATTGCTTTACCGTAAGTTGGAAAAATGAGGTTCAAACATGAAAGTTTCAAAATATATGGCTGCCTGTCTGTATGTGTTCCAGCGCGATAATTTGATACCCAGGTTCAGATCCATGAGTAGACAGAGTGATGAACTTTTAAGTGAAATCTGTCGCCAAAATGGCGGAATTCCAGATTTCGACTATTATAGAGTGTATAAGTATACGAACGTCTTTATGTAGGCAACTAAGAGAACCTAGAATTGAATATCTACCAAGTTTTTAGTTTGTTCGTGAACTCCTCTGGTAGCGCGTTTGGTGGATGTCCCGGCGTCTCGGATTCAAGGCGCATAATGTACGAGGTTTTTATCTTACTTTATTAGACGTGTTAAGGCATTTCTGGCCATTTGAAACGATTTTTGGAAAAAAAAATTTTGAATTTTTTTTACATTTTTACACGTTTTGAGCGGTTTCTGACCATTTCGGATGATTTTTGGAAAAAAGATTCTTTTGGTATGGAAAACTACAAAATTTTTAGTAGCAAAAAAAAAAAACAGTACAGGGTGGTTCATTTTCGATGTTTTCTTATGGGAAGTAATCCTTTCTATTACAGATAGACAAAAAGTAATTTGGGGTCCTTGTGCTCGATTTTGGTGTTAATTAAGATCCAATAGTCATAATCAAGATATCTCTGACAGTTATTGCGCAATTAGCCAAAATTGAAAAAATAGCGATTTTGAAAAACTTGAATAACTTTTTTATTTCTAAATGTATCGACAAACTGTAAAAACATTCTTAAGGCACTTTTTTCAGTAGAATCCGTTAGGGCATTCACATTTTTAATACCTCCTTAATTTAAAGAGATATGACATAAAGTTGTATTTTTTTGTATGGAAGGCTATGACATTTTTAAATGACTTTTTTTGTGTTTTTTTTTAAATATATAACACCTCTATGCTATTTTAATAGTTAATTGATTTTTTAAGTTTTTCTTAATTGGTATATTTATTAAGGATAACAGTTGGCATAGAAAACCAGATGAAATTGAATGAAGATATTCTACTCAAAAAAGAAATTTCATTTCCAGTAAAATATTTTAATAATTTATTTAATTCAAATAAGTGTATTTATAACGTTGTTCTTGTGGAATGGTAACAAATTATAAAATCTAAAGATTGAATTTAAAATTATTAGAAAACCTCAAATGCAAATTGAAATGAAATGAAAGTAAACAACATAACATCATCAGAAATTATGAAAAGCTAACAGCAAATCAATTTTTATACTTATTTAAACATCTAATTCTATAAATGAACAAAAAATATCAATATAAAAAACAGTGTGCGTTTGTGTAACATATGTGTAGAATATCAATTAAAAGATTATGGGCTACTACCCGTTGCGCTGTTTAATTGATACCCTAGATATCGGTATAATTCAGGCAGTCCGCCTTTCTTTACGATGCAGTAAAAGACTACGTTCACAATATCCCCCAGCGTGGCGTCGTTTACTAGCGTATGTGTACGGTTGTGTAATTAACTTACATTCAGGTGACCACAGATTTAAGCAGAAATAAGCCCTGGTGTCTTGGAATAATTGCGGGCGGATTGAGTCGAGTTGACTCAGCAGAGAATGACGATAAAAAATCGCTGGGCCCTCAAAGGAGGCGCAAGGAATGAGAGGGAGAATAGCACGTCTTGCGGTCAAACGTCGGAAGAGCTTCTGGCGGTAATTCTAGTGCAGAGATTAGTTGTTAGACTGGAGGGGACTCTGACGTAGAAAAACTCGTCGGAGGGATATATATATATATATATTATTTGACGATTTCTGCAATGTGTAACTTGCAGTAATCGATATTTGTTTCATTCGTACTGACTTTTTTTATGTAATTGTGGACCTGAACAGGCTAAATTTGCCCTATCGTGATAAAGCACTCAGGAGGATGGATAGAGGGACATTGATCTTCATAATTTTCTATAGTCACTGTATTAAAAGTTTTTGTATTGCTTTATTACAACTTTTAGTGAAAAATTAAAATGGGCATAATAACGTCGCCTAGAGGATTTCTACGGTTTTCTTGTCGGTTTCAGAACCGCCTATTTCAAGATATCTGTTGCTTCCGTCGAATTACCGCTAGATGGCACTACATGTAATCCTTAAATAACAAGTTCTTATCACAGAAATATTTATTTTCTACAATTTAAAAATTTGGTGACGATGTGTTTGATAAGAATTTCTTTTGGTAAGATCTTGAGGTGGTCTTTCGAGCAGCCATTTTGTAAAAAGTTCAAGCATTCCAGATGTTATCATCTATTCTACAAGAGAATTTTCGACTATAAAATATTTTTATACCTGATAAGGCTATTATTCGGTTCAGATGTATTAATCGCTATTGGAGAGCGGATGTATACAAAAATTTGGCTTTCACAAAAAATGGTAAGCTATCTCGATTTCTTCAATTCCTTCATTGCCGAGATATTATAATTCACTAAATTGCTATTCTCAAGAATTAAAATTGACTATATTTTGTGAATAAACCACGTAGAGCTCGCCTTCAATCTAAAGAGGTAAAACAACGTTATATGATCAAATTGCTATTACTTTCCTTATCTTATTTTTAGTTCCTTCGATTTTCCTGGATTTTCTCTTCTTTTTTCTCCTTAATTATAACTTCTCGTTCTACTTCGGTTTTATTTGTCCGTATGTTTGCTGCTGTTGATGTTTCGTTTGTATGGAAGTTACGTGTGCGGAAGATAGGTATTTCGGACCTGACCGTACATTCGCTAACGACGACTTGAACCTTCTCGCCTGCCTTAACTAGGACTAAGTTGATTCACCTCCGTGTCTAGGGTATGATTGTTCGTCAACACAAGGTCAGAATTTTCCGTTATCGCATGTGCTAATAGATTGTATCGCTGAGTTTACTTTATAACCTGTCATGTTTTGAAAGCTGCCTTCAGCAGTGATAGACACAGTCTACAAAATCAAAAGTGCGTTTAAATTAACGATATTACTAAAATTCTAATGAACTATTTACCTTTGTTGATGAATCTGTTTTCTGCAGTTTCTCTGTTAGACTATCAGAATTTATTCATCCAGATAGAGGTATTACGTTCATTCTACTAATTAATAAATTCGTAAATCTTATGTTATTGCAAGTAAAATATCGTGACTTGCCCTCGTCAGTATAATTATTAGGATCTCTTGTTTACCTACGAAATTTTATAGTTTCATTGGGGAAACGTTAAGATTTTATTGTTAGGAGTCTGTTCTTTGGGGAAAAATTAATTAGTTAAATTATTAGTATAGTAAATAGAAGAATAAATAATATAACTTGTCTAGTCCTTTTGGGGAAGATTTCTCTTTAAATATATCTAGTTCATTGACTGAAATTTTGAAAAATATTACGGTTATTGTGGGAATTGTTCATTCTCTATTCCTGTTTCTTCTCGTGGTTCAAGCTTTACACAATCTCTCTCTCAAGAAATTATTTACCTTTTTCTTTAAAAGCTTGTGGCGCCCATTTCTTGTCTGTTCTCATTATCACTGTGACTACAATTTCCTTTCTACTTTCTAACTAACCTAACCATATATCTACAGTTTATCAACACTTCAAAATCACCCACGCCAACAAAGTGCTCTACGGTCACTTGACCGTTAGACTAACTTCTCAGCCGAGCTATCACTCTCCCATTTTTTTGTGACCTGGTAGGTTAGACACGTGGCAAATTTAATTAAAACAGGTTAATTATCAAATAATTAATTTAAAAAAAATTGTAAGCGTAAAGGATTCTGGCTCTTGACAACATCTAGCATGGTTTTATATTAAAATGGCAACCTCATTATGTAGCTTTGTGCATAATATAATTGTTCGTTTATAAAACTTAAAGATAAGAAGCATTTTTTTTAATATGTAATTGAACATGTAATTAAAAATTATTATTAATTTTATTAAATACATAAATAAAAAGTTTACCTCAAGTAGGATTTGAACCTACGACCTGTACTTTGCTAGAGTACCGCGCTCATAACAAAACTTATAATAAGTAAACATGTAATATAAAAAAATAAGTAAATATAAATTTCTTTCAGTTTTGTAATTTAAACGGGATTCAAAGAATATGTGATGTATTAGTGGAACACCCCACATGGACATTAGCACATTTAGCTGCTTATTTTGCTTTACATGACTGTTTCAATAATACAAAAATTAACAGTTTCCTCAACAGTTCTGATGAATCGACTGGCATATCTCCTTTACAAGTTGCTGTTGAAACGAATAATTTTAAAACAGTACAAATGCTTATTACTTCTAAATGTTCACTAGAACATTTAGATTATAACAAAAATTCTGTATTTCACTATGCTGCGAGCACCACCAAAAATCATATCAGTAAGTATTAATCTGTTTCAAGAACAGTAACAGAGTCTTATTCATTGCAGGCTTTATCGCAAGGTTCTTCACCTCCAAGGTGTTTGAATTCACGAAATAACAATGGACATACTCCTTTACATATGGCTTGTTTAGCAGACAAAAGAGACTGTGTTAAAGCGTTACTGTTAGCAGGTGCAGACGTTAATATTACCGCTTCAGCCAGTTCTCCGGATCAAGATAGATCTGCCCCTGGTTATGTAGGTGATTTTCTTCAAGACAATCCTAAAAGTTTATATCAGCAAGATATGAAATATGGAGGCACTCCGTTGCACTGGTCTTGCTCGCGACCTGTGATAGACACATTAGTTGATATGAATTGTAACATTAATGCGGTTAATTTTGAACAACGCACAGCGTTGCATGTTATGGTATTGAGAAATCGATTAGAATGTGCTGTAGCATTATTGTGTAGAAAGGCTGATCCTAACTTAACTGATTTTGAAGGAAACACTCCCCTTCATTTAGCTGTAAAACAGAGTAGCATTCCCATGATTCAATGTTTATCAATTTTTGGAGCTAATTTAGGCATACTTAATCATCTAGGAGAATCTCCTCGACATTTAATAACTAAGGATCAAGAACCAAAATTACTCTATTATCTTCATGCGATAGGTGCTAAACGTTGCGAACCCGGAATTATTAGTTGCACAGATGGGTGTCGTTATGATGGAACTTACGACGGCATTCCTCCTACTCCTGTAATAGGACCCACAAATCGTGATGTTTTAAATCAAATGCTATCAGTTGCCGGTATGGAGGTTTGCACTAATAATAGCAAAGGGACCAAGTCAAAAAAAGGTAGATTACTTTGTTTAGATGGTGGTGGTATTCGAGGAATGATCTTAATTCAGCTTTTGCTCGAATTGGAAAAAATTACTGGTGTTCCGGTTAATAACTGTTTTGATTGGATTGCCGGTACCAGTACAGGTGGTATACTCGCTTTGGGTATAGCAGCTGGTAAAACAATGAAAGAATGTCTTTGTCTTTATTTTCGAATGAAAGAATTGACCTTTGTTGGAATTCGACCATATCCTAGTGAAGCTTTAGAAAATGTTTTGAAAGATACTTTCGGATCAGATACAGTGATGACCGATATTAAACATCCAAAATTAATAATTACCGGTTGTCTTGCAGATAGAAAACCGATTGAATTGCATTTGTTTAGAAATTATCAAAGTCCTAACGACATACTTAATGTTAAGCATGATTCACCTTATGAATTACCTCAACCTCCAGAAGAACAATTGATATGGAATGTTGGAAGGGCAACTGGAGCAGCTCCCACATATTTCAGGTATAAATATAGATAAATTTATTAATTGTAAACATTTAAGAGTGTACTTTTTAGAGCATTTGGTCGTTTCTTAGATGGTGGATTAATTGCTAATAATCCAACTTTGGATGCATTAACTGAAATTCACGAATACAATCTTGCTTTAAGAGCCGTTGGAAGAGAAGATGAAGTTTGCCCATTAAGTATAGTGGTTAGTTTAGGTACTGGACTTATTCCCGTTACACAAGTACAAGGTATAGATGTATTTAGGCCTGAAAGTATTTGGGATACAACTCGATTAGTTATGGGTATATCTTCTCTTGGAGTTTTATTGGTTGATCAGGTTTGTTTCCTGAATTTTGATACTTTTTGTTAATGTGGTACTTTGTTATAGGCTACCGCAAGTGACGGTAGAGTAGTGGATAGAGCTAGAGGTTGGTGTTCTATGATCGGAGTTCCTTATTTCCGATTTTCTCCACAGATGTCGGATGAAATATCAATGGATGAAAAGTCTGATGAGAAATTATGCAAAATGTTATGGGAAGCTAAAGCTTACATGCATGCTAATGTAAATACTATAAAAGAAATTGCGGATCTAGTTGGAGCTGTTTGATTGTTCTTAGGCATCTGTTAAATTTAATATATGTTTCAATAGTATGTTTGTTAATTTATTTTATACAGTGTCTATGAGTTTTGGTAGACATTTATGGAGAACGGTGTATATCAGCCGGTTTATCCACTTTGGGGAAATTTGATCAGCAATTGTAATGAGTTAATGAGCTTTAATGAATGCGCACAATTGAGGTGCTGATTGTAATCAATTGCTCACACTTGATGATGTTATTTGCAAGAATGCTCTACAATTAAAGCCAATGGTGATTAGTAATAATAATTGATTACTTATATAAACCTGTACAAGTAACATAAAATCTAAAACTTGGTTACAATAAACAACCAATGTATACATACAGGATGTCAAAAGGCCAAATGGCTTAACTTTTTCCGGCCAAAAAAATGCAAATTTGAAAAACGTTCTTTAGTAATGTTTCTTGAGGAATGAATGGTAATATCAGGTTTTGGGCCCTAAAAGGGCACTGTAGGGCCCAACTCTGAAATTTCAAATGGGAACCATACTTTATTATTCCATATTTGGATTTAGCGGGAAATTCTACGTCAGAAAACGTCATTACTTTTTTTAAGGGTCTGAAGGCCATTTTGTAGGTCCCATAAAAGTCCTAAAAGTATCTTGTATAGTAAAAATCGAAATTTAAGAAGTACCCTTTTTTATCTTGAATATTTGATTCTATAAGGAATTTTAACATTTTATCCTCTAATAATGCCCTAAAAGAGACACAAAGTGACTTTGGCCGTTTAAGGACCTAAAATAATAAATTTCGCAGTGGCTCAACAATTGAGGATAAAAATAAGGTGCACACTACACATTGAGATTTCTGCTATACAAGACCGTTTTAGAAAGTTTTAGGGACCCTAAAGCCTTATAAATAAATAAAATAAGGTAGGAATTTCAAATTTTTGTCTGCTATATAGGCCCCTCCTAAATTATTTTAGAGGCCCTACATAGGGCTAAACTGTAGAATTTTTCAATTGACCCAACACTCAAAATAAAAACAACGTATTTTACTACAAATTTAGGTTTTTGCAACCGAGGGCTCGTTTTAGAACTGTTTCGGACCCTGTAAAATGACCTTAACGCCCCTGAAATTCTTACAATACTATAGGACCCAAAATATGATATTATTCCATTCCTCAAGAAAAGTTATTAAAGGAACCTTCTCAATTATTTCTCCACAAAAGACTTATTACTCACGCGTGAATACGCATGCGCACACACACCCACGCACGCGCGCGCGCACACACACGTGCTCATTAGTGCGATATCTCAGTAAATGAGTTTTAGAACGAAACATTTCCTATCAAAATTTTTGGTGTTTTAAGAGGTTCATATTTTAAAATTATTTCCCAATGCACAGGGTGCGTCGTAAAAGTGTGGTAGTATCAAATTATGTTTTTTTAAAATAGAACCCCCCAATTTTTTCCATATTCGAATTTATCAACAAATTTTAATGTTAATTTATGTAAGATGTTTTATCTTAAAAAGTTACCGTTTTCGAATTATTTGGAACAATATGAGAATTTTGCAGTTCAGGGTTCCATAGAAATCGGTGCTGTTTCCTGACTTCTGCGAATTTCGGAATCGGTATCTGAGGCTCTAAGAAAACCTAATAAGCTGCGGTTTGGCCCCTCTACAACCCCTGAAATATTTATCTGATGTTGCATGATGTCAAACCTCATTAACTTGCTTATTTCAAATAGAATACCCTAATTTTTAAACCGTGTTCGGATTTATCGTCAAATTATTTTGGCAAAATTAATAAAATTATTTAATTTATAATGTATGTATAAATTGTATGGTTCAAGATTTCTAAAATACCAGGGCCATATGGCCAAAAATATGATATGACCATTCGGCACCTAGAGACAAATTACCAAAGGAACCTTTTTCAAATTTTCATTTTTTTATGGTCAGAAAAAAGTAGTTAAGCCGTTTCCAGACTTTTGGGCACGCCACATATATATATATATATATATATATATATATATATATATATATATATATATATATATATATATATATAGTGTCAGTTTAAGATGAAATGTATGGGGATATTGGAAACCGTTAGAGATACGAAGATGGTTAAATGGAGAAAAAGTTGCGTCATTATATGCCCAGAAGTAACCATGGCTACATGTCAAAAATCCCTTCCATTTACTAGACACAGGGTGATAACTGAAAATATGCGTTTTCTAAAAATCGCTATATCTTGTTTCTTGCAAGAGACACATCCACGATTTTTGCAGGATGGGGTAACAGGTAGCGAGGATTTCAAAATGATTTTGAAAAAATCTAGGCCTACTAGATTTTGAGATAATGCACGCAACTTTCGATTTTCTTATGGACGCCATATTGGATTTTTGCATTTTTAATTCTTCATAAAAATGCTTTTCAACCATATATCATATGTTTATAATCTGCCAATGAGAAAGTGTCAAATTACACAATTAAATTTATATCAAAGCAACCTTGACATTATGTATTTTAATTAAATGAAAATTAATCTACAAATTAAACTAACTATTGAGAACAATATTATTGATTATTAACATAAATCATAATAATAAAAGTGACAAAAACAACAAAAAATAAAATTTAATATTATACTGAATTTTACTATTAATTAATCAAATGCTCGAATAAACCTTCATTCTCCTGCAAACACCATCTGCATCGAGTTAGCACTGCATCACAAGAGTTCCTTATCATCTCGCATTTTGAATTCTTCATAAAAATGCTTTTCAACCATATATCAGATGTTTATAATCTGCCAATGAGAAAGTGTCAAATTACACAATTAAATCTATATTAAACTAGGCCTTTACCAATCAACCATCTATTCAATTATTGCAAGAGAATAGTAGGCGCTGACACCTTTGACATGTTTATAAGCAATTGAATTACCATAGTTAGTTACGTTTGTACAAACGTCATTTAATTTTGACGTTCTGTTATAAGCCAAAAATGAACTCGTTTTCAAATAGTGAAAAATACGATATGTTAGAATGTTTTATTCTCTGTAGGAGAAATAGTGACAGAGCTGCGGGGATGTATTTTCATAATTATCCTGAGAGACGCCAACCAGGAAGAAGCATGTTTAGCCGCATACGTGACAATTTAATAAATCATGGTAGTTTCATTAAGGTAAAGAGAAACATAAATAGTAACGAAAACAATGAAAATCTTGTATTACAAGCTGTAGTTGAAAATGCCCGCTCATCCTTACGTGAAATTGAAAGCAACGTAGGAGTTGCCCGATCAACAGCGGGAGTAATATTGAAACGTAATAAATACCATCCTTATCGTGAAAGACCGGTCCAAGGGCTGCGAGAAGGGGATCATGTAAGAAGGATGGAATTTAGTCAATGGTTTATCCAACGATGTAATGAAAATCCAGACTTTACCAAGAATATTTTGTGGTCTGATGAGAGCAGATTCACAAATTGTGGCCTATTTAATAGGAAAAATACCCACTATTGGTCGGACCAAAATCCGCATTTATACCGTGAAACGCGGCAACAGGTGAAGTGGGGATTTAATGTCTGGTTAGGTATTGTTGGTACCCATATTATTGCCCTTTTTTATCACGAGAACTTGACCTCTGCTACCTATCTAAACCTGTTGCAAACTCAAATAGCGGAAAGGATAATGGAGCTCCCTCTTGCTACAGTAAGAAATATGATTTTCCAACAGGATGGGGCTCCTGCACATAGTGCCCATATTATTACAGATTTCCTAAATATGGAATATCCTAATGGATGGATAGGAAACCAGGGACTAATAAGATGGCCAGCCAGAGCTCCTGATCTCTCTCCCATTGATTTCTTTGTGTGGGGCTATTTAAAAACGAAGATTATTCAAAGTCGTATAACAATGAGGACGAATTACGTGATGCAGTTATCGAAGCTGTTAATAAAATTACCCCGGAGATGATAAGGAACTCTTGTGATGCAGTGCTAACTCGATGCAGATGGTGTTTGCAGGAGAATGGAGGTTTATTCGAGCATTTGATTAATTAATAGTAAAATTCAGTATAATATTAAATTTTATTTTTGTTGTTTTTGTCACTTTTATTATGATTTATGTTAATAATCAATAATATTGTTCTCAATAGTTAGTTTAATTTGTAGATTAATTTTCATTTAATTAAAATACATAATATGTCAAGGTTGCTTTGATATAAATTTAATTGTGTAATTTGACACTTTCTCATTGGCAGATTATAAACATATGATATATGGTTGAAAAGCATTTTTTATGAAGAATTCAAAAATGCAAAAATCCAATATGGCGTCCATAAGAAAATCGAAAGTTGCGTGCATTATCTCAAAATCTAGTAGGCCTAGATTTTTTTCAAAATCATTTTTGAAATCCTCGCTACCTGTTACCTCCATCCTGCAAAAATCGTGGATGTATCTCTTGCAAGAAACAAGATATAGCGATTTTTAGAAAACGCATATTTTCAGTTATCACCCTGTGTCTAGTAAATGAAAGGGATTTTTTGACATGTAACCATGGTTACTTCTTGGGCATATAATGACGCAACTTTTGCTCCATTTAACCATCTTCGTATCTCTAACGGTTTCCAATATCCCCATACATTTCATCTTAAACTGGACACCCTGTATATATATATATATATATATATATATATATATATATATATATATATAATATAGTGGTCCTACATTAAAAATGCATTAAGTGTTGGTGTGTTATTTTCATGTTATCTAATCACTAATCCGGATGCCTTTGTGGCTAATAGGTAATTATCAAGTAATTTGCATGTGTACCAGTAAGCCACATTACAGCTACGCAATTACTACTATCAATTTACTAAGTTGTAAGAAAAAATGACCGGTGAAGTTTTAAATTCCCAATCGCAAATATTTACTAAATATTTTGAACAAGAGAAGGAAAACGATGGTCCCTTAATTTCTGTACTGTCTGTACAACAGGTAAGCGAGTTAGCAACTTTGTATTGCAGCAATGTTAAAAAATTATTTTAGCGAGTGAGTAATGCTTTACGTGTCGCTTTAGGAACTGTGCGAAATATAAAGAAAGGGTACAACGAAAATCCGGTATTAAGCACACCAAATCTCGCAACAAAAAAAAAACGAAAAACTTAATAGCGTATAATTTGTAATATGTAATTTATAATTGTCATTTTCATATGTATATACCCTCTTTAAATCGATTTTTACAAATAAATTGTTTAGAACGGCTTACTTTTCACTTTAACGTTTGTAACAAAGGCACAGTCCATTATACCCTTGATGGCAAATAATAGTTAATGGTTCTGTTTACCTGCTTAATGCTTAAGACCATAAGATATGCCTAACGCGCGCGCGCGCCCACACACGCTCACGCATGCACACACGCACGCGCGCGCTAACTTCATACCATACAAATACCATTGACGTACTAAGTGCCTAGAATAACCAGATAACATCTATTGATCACAAAACAACCATTGAACATGTTTTTTTTTATTCAAATTCAGAAGATACTGATTTTAATTTTAGAATCCCAATTATCGTCTTTATTTGTACTTAAGTGTCTATACACCTCATTTTACGGTAGTAAAATTATGAAGTAAACAGTATCGCACTGTTGTGTAAATAAGATCTAAAAAAAACGGATAGTGGCATTACTACTATGCCCAAAAAGGTGGCAGAACTATTTGAACTTTATTTTATTAGGTACTGGCAGTGCCAGTGCAAAAAGAGGATAGAGGCAGTACCACTATACCTAATTGGTAGCAGTACCACCTTTAAGCAAAATGAAGTGTACCATTGTAATTAAATTGCAATAAAAAAGAGAGAAACAAGTTTACGTGGCAGTACCAGATATAACGAAGTTATTATTATACGTCTTTAAAAATTTAACTGAAAGCATAACTTTTATAATTTAGTAGCTGACTTTCAACAGTTTGTTGTCATAATAAAGAAACACAGATAATCTAACAATCCAAGAGAAGCGTTGCGAGGACGCTCCGAAAGCAGGAAGACCGTGTTAACAATGTTCTATGCTGTCCCCACCTTTAGCCCCCCACTCGGGTGGTAGAAGGTCTCACATGCGTGTCAGGACGGACGAAGGCGGTCAAGCGACGCAGGGAGTAGAGCTCACGGTCGGTCGTGGAATACGCATCTAAAACGCAGTATAAAATTGTGAATCATTTTTATTTTAAAATAACTTGAGCTTTGGTAATAAGGGCTTTTTATTTAGGGTTAATCATCCCTCTCGTTTTCATAAAGATATATATATATATATATATATATATATATATATATATATATATATATATATATATACCGTGTCCAAGATAAGAATGCCCACTATGGGGATCTCGAAAACGGTAAGAGATGGAAGGTCGGTTAATGGAACAAAAGGTACACATTTGAGCGGATGTATTTATGGTCTTTGTGGAACTCGAATATCTCTTTTAGTTTGAATTTTCTGATTTTCGTTTTTATTTTTTTCTGACCTTATTTGAAGAGCTATCAAGAAAAGAAGAGCACATTTTCATTGTCACTTTTTTAGCTCTACTTAATGCTGTTATTCAATTTTTGATACAACGTTTCGTTTTTTAGCAACCATCTTCAACTTTATTTTTTTACATACACGAAAAAATTATTTTTGCCATATTTAAATTCTCCCCTTGATTCTGAAGTCAACGATATATCACACTTTCAATTTTTGATACGTTTCGAATGAGAAAATTCATATTCAATGTAAACCATCGAAACCGTACAGTTAAAACTAATACTAGAAACGTTAGAAAACTGTAAAATTATTATAAAATAATGTTTTCTCATTTTCTAATGCCTGTTGCGAATAAAATAATTCACAAGTATGTATTTAGTGAAAATACAATTAATTAAACAGTTAATCTTCCTCCGTACTGATGCATTTGATAAAAATAAGTTGGCTTTGCATTTTGTTTACCTACCTGTCATAATTGATTGTTGTCCGTATTACGTTTGTTTGCCTAAAAACAATATGGTAGGCGTATATTTTTCAAATAATGAAAAATTCTATATACTGACGTGTTACATTTTGTGTCAACGTAATTGTTCTGAAGCCGAAATAATGTATTTAAACAAATATCCAGAAAGGCGTTAACCTCACAAAAGAACTTTTCGCACATTAGCAGTTAATCTAAAAGAATATGGTGCGTTCAAAAAACCTGTAAAATCTCGCAAAAAACCTTCCAATGAAGAAAAAGCCAATACTGTTTTATTAGCTGTAACGGAAAATCCAGAGTTTTCTACTAGGAAAATTTAAGAGGCAATTGGCATAGCCCATTCCACAGCTCATAATATTCTAAAGAAGGAGAAAGTACATCCATATAAATTTAGAATTTGCCAAGGGCTTCGACCAGGTTACCCAGAAAGACGTAGAATATTTTGCGAATGGTATACACATCAATCTCAAGATAATGAATATTTTCCGAATGAAATAATGTGGTCCGATGAAAGTATGATTAATAATAATGGAATTTTTAATCGTAGAAATGCTCATTATTGGGCAAGAGTAAATCCACGTCTGTACAAAACGGCCAAACACCAACACCGTTTCGGATTTAATATGTGGGCTGCTATATTCGGTATTCGAATTATAGGTACTTTCATTTACCACGAGTCCTTAAATTCTGAACTCTACCAAATTTTACTCCAAAACGAATTAGAGATAGCTTTGAATGATTTGCCTTTCCAAGAAGTTGAACGTTGTTTGTTTATGCAGGACGGTGCACCAGCACATAATTCCAGAGTTGTCAGAGAATACCTGTCAGTTAGATTTCCAGAAAGATGTATTGGCACTCATGCAAATGTACTGTGGCCGGCCCGTTCTCCAGATATAACACCTTTGGATTTTTTCTTTGGGGATACATTAAAAATTACATTTATGGAAACGATATTGAAAACGAAGAAATTTTACAAAGATTAGTTCTCGATGCGTTTGCTAGTATTACTCCTCAAATGCTGAAGAATGTTTTAGATGCTACAGTTCGAAGATGCTATTTATGTTTAGAGAATAACGGGAATCTTTTGTGAGTGTATTAGCGTTTAAAATAAATTTGTTTTTTATTTGTCTATCATTTAAAATTACAAAACATAATTTTATAATAATTTTACGATTTTCTAATGTTTCTAGCATTAGTTTTAACTGTACGTTTTCGATGTTTTACATTGAATATGAATTTTCTCATCCGAAACGTATCAAAAATATAAAGTGTGATATATCGTTGAATTCAGAATCAAGGAGAGAATTTAAATATGACAAAAATAATTTTTCGTATATTTAAAAAAATTAAGTTGATGATGGTTGCTAACAAACGAAACGTTGTATCAAAAATTGAATAACAGCATTAAGTAGAGCTAGAAAAGTGACAATGAAAATGTGCTCTTCTTTTCTTGATAGCTCTTCAAATAAGGTCAGAAAAAAATAAAAACGAAAATCAGAAAATTCAATTTTTTTCAAATATCTCAAAAACTAAAAGAGATATTCGAGTTCTACAAAGAGCATAAATACATCCTCTCAAATGCGTAACTTTTGTTCCATTAAACCGACCTTCCATCTCTTACCGTTTCTGAGATCCCCATAGTGGGCATCCTTATCTTGGACACGGTATATATATATATATATATATATATATATATATATATATATGTTTCTATTTTCAAAGTATTAGTTTCGAGAGTCGATGAACACAAACTAGCAATTAAACAGCACAATCCTTCATCTTTAGCTGCACGTCATTTATACATAGGACACCAAATTAACCCCAACAATATCCGTTTAATTGCACCTCTACATACCTTACACAAATGAATATTTAGAGAAGAAGTTGAAATTGAGAGAAGACCCAACGCGCTCAATAAACGAGATGACCCTTCCAGAATGCCGCAAATTTGGAAGAATATCATTAAACAAGTTTATTCGAGATTTCAACCAACCTAGAAATTTTAAATACCTATGCTGCAACTATTCCTAGCGTCCCCACTTCTACATCACCCGAAGTCAAACACGCTCTTCCTGATTGAATTTAAATTAGTGGCCTTGTTTCATATTATGTACTTGTCAAAATAGTTGCCTTGGTTGGTTTTAACGAAATCTTTCACGATTTACTGCATAAATTTCTATCAGAAATCGAAGCAAGTGTGAATTTGGGAAAACACAGACTGAATATAGTTGTATATAATTAGAAGTAAAGTACGTATTACCCTTTTTATAGAATGAATTATTTTGGCAACTATCGGTTTAGTTGGAAACTTGTCTTCCGTAAACGATTTGGTAATGGGTTATGGAAAATTCGTCTGGGCTTGCTTAATCTTTTATAGCAATGTAATTTAAAGTGCTGTGCAAGATTAAGCCGACACGGAAATAACATCGTATCAGTTTTGCCAAAGTTTTAATCTTATTGCGGTCGATTGGACGCGAGCATTTGATCGCCGAGCCATATCAGAGCAGTCAACTCATCGCCGCTACTTCCGTTTTGAATAAATTTGTAAAATAGTCACTTTAATCATTTGCATAAATGTCGATAAAGTTTTAATGTACGTTTTAATTTAAAATATGTGGATATCCTTACATGACGAACACAGACAAGTGTACTCATTTATTACAACCTGCACATTGATGAAATTCCTATGAGCATTGAAATTTAAATCTTAAGCTGAATAATCCTTGTTTTATATTCATAATGATTGTTAATATTAATAAAAAGTAAGGCATACTTAACAACATTAACTTTCTTTTAAACCTTAAGCAAACGTTAATGAAATGAAATGCGGAAATGTTGAGTCAACGAGGGCGCAAAAAGCTTAGTTACGTGGGGCATTTGTATGTTTTTGACAAACTGAGCAAGTAGGACAAAAGTGTTAAATTATGGTGGTGCGATTAGATGCATACCCGGAATGAAAAAGTGATAGCGCCGTTCCCACGACTCAGTTGGTGTGGAAATTCTGTTATAACGCCTTGAAGAATCAACTGTGCAAGACATTGCTCACGTAATAAAAAAGTTACAGCTGCACTTCGACGTTTACAGGTGGAGTTGGAAATACGTCATCCAACGATGTATACGTTTGTTAATGGTCGTCCGAAGATACAGACAGACAGGTCGCGAAACACATTATGAACAATTAATAACGGGAAATCTTGCACCTCCCAAATTAAAAAAACACCGCTTGGCTGACATAAGGATCAAAAAATATCGTGGCAGAATAAAATATTTTATTTCAAAAATTTGCATTTACTTAAGGTAAATGAACGGTATTATTACGTATAATACTTGTCATATATTTGAATAATTTTTTTAACACGCAGTAGCTTTCTTAAACTGTATTAACACGTGTCCATTAATGATTGAAGCTGACCTCATGTCAAATCTAGGAAATTTCTTTGCTTAGTATTTGCAACACTGAGAATTATATTGTAAAATCAATAGGTTTCTACCTTTTTTGCCATAGTCACACGTGTCTGTTTTTCATTAGCTTTTATTTTAATTTTTCCGTTCATTCCTGTATTAATTTTTCATTATATTCGCAATCAGTTATTTTCATAACTCCTAAAATAAGTTTTAGAATTAATTTATGTCTACAGCATCAGGGTCATCATTTTCAACATTTTTTGTAATTATATTAATTTAATCAATAATGTTTGTTTGTATTTTTGTCATAACAATAATTATAAAATTTATTTTGTTAAATAATTAGCAAATTAGCAAATATTGGCAATAAACATTTCCAAAAGCAGGGGTATTCTGTTTAATTTTAACAAACAATGTTTATAATTACATCAAAGGTGATTGATTACACAATGGGACGCTAATGTCAATCGTTGCGACCGAAATGAAGTGTAGTGGTACCAACCTAACCAAAATTTGCTACACGACGTCAGCTTCAATCATTAATAGACAACCGATATAGAGGTCTAATAGAGTTGCTACGAATTATAAACATTTGTGAAAATTGAAAATTAGTTTCGCTTTCAAAATATCGCAAATCTATTTACACATCAAATATCAGTCAAAACTGAAGAATGTGCTAATAAAATCTGGCCTCTAGATAAGTATCAAGTCACCTGGTTTCGTAAATCAAGCAAGAAGTTCAATGTTCGTGTTAACAAGCAGGTGGTAATACAGTTTCTAATTTTTTCATTTGTGAAAACATTACTAATAAACGTCATTCTAAAGAAATAAAACAATAAAAGGGCATGTTGTAATCGACACATTCAGAACTTAGTAGTGATTGATTATTAAAACAATAAATTTCGTCCAGTAGTGTGTAGATTTTTAGAAATAGTAACTTAACGCATGAAAAATATAGAAAAGTGCAAATAAGTACACACGATGTAAAATCGGCACAATAAAGTGACATGGTCATGTCAAATTTCATATTTGCCAAATGGACAAAGGAAAAGAATAATGAAAAAATACTACCTGTGGAACAGAAATAGAACGACGTACTAATTTAAATAGTCAGACTTCAAATATATGGAGGAGTAAAGACACACAAAAACTGAAAATTATATTGTAAAATCAATCGGTTTCTACCTTTTTTGCCATAGTCGCACGTGTCTGTTTTTCATTAGCTTTTATTATAATTTTTCCGTTCATTCTTCATTCCTGTATTAATTTTTCGTTATATTGGAAAAATTAAAGACAATATTTATAGAAATTGATTGCATAATTTAGATGAATTAATGGAAGCAGTTTAACACGAGATTCAGACTATCACACGGGAAGAATTTCAACATGGTTTGAAAACGTGAAGCGGAGAATTAATTTAATGAAGAATGTTTGTTTGTATTTTTGTCATAACAATAATTTTAAAATCTATTTTGTCAAATAATTGTAATTAGTAAATATTGACAATAAACATTTCCATTTTGTTTAATTTTAACAAACAATGTTTATAATTACATCTAATGTGATTACCCCATGGGACGCTAATGTCAATCGTTACGACTGAAATGAAGTGTAGTGGTACCAACCTAACCAAAATTTGCTGCATGACGTCAGCTTCAATCATTAATAGACACCCATTATAATTATAACAATAATAATTAGCTGACTCGGTGGTGTAAAGATAATCATGTTTACCTTTCGCCTGGGAAACGCAAGCTTGAACCCTGTTATGATAGCCGTTTTTCAATAAGCGTAAATATCCCTTGCTGGGGATGGAACACCCTTAGGTAAGTCAAAATCCTTGCATGGATAGTAACCATAGCAGTTGATGCGCATAAAGACGGAATCGGACAAGTGGCCGCCGCCTACTGGCCGCTGCCGAATGGCCGCGGCCAACTGGCCGCCGGAACAACTGGCCGCTGGGACAACTGGCCGCTGGGAGAACTGGCCGCCGAGACAAGCAACCGCCGGGACAAGTGGCCGCCGCGTCGCTGTAAGTAGGTACAACTTGACCTCAAATAAATAAATGGCTAATTTCATTTATTGAAAACAAACAAACTGATAGTGAAGTAATAACTCTAATAAAATACAAAGTGGATAAATCTACAATATTCGATTATAGGAAGTTACTTGAAAATTTTCACAAATAAGTAGTTTGTGGGATCGGTATGCCATTATTCTAGAATATTAATGGCATGTTTATTGCCGTTGACTAATTTCTAAACGGGGCAAATTCCGTTTTTTGTTAAATTTTCACAAATTTCTGTATATTATTATCTCACATCTGCGGTATGTAGTTGTAAGTATCCTTTAAACTATAAAGTAGGTAAGATTAGGTTTTTTAGAAGCAGTCGGCGGCCAGTTGGTTCGGTGGCCAGTTGTCCTGTCGGCCACTTGTCTCGCGGTCAGTTAGCCGCGGCCAGTTGGCGGTGGCCAGTTGTCCTAGACCGGCATAAAGATACTTCAAATCCGCCATTCCTAGGCAATGCAAAAACAATAAAAACAGAAACACTAATTACGGATACATATCGTTAGTGCTTTTTTAATTCATTTTGGTGTTTTAACACTTTTATCAGAATTGCTGGCTGTTTCCCATTGAGCAGTGCAAGCTACCATGATTGTAGGTACTTAATTCCTTTGTATGCTTTACGGCTTGAATCGATGCGACTGACGGTATTCCGTGTTGCAGAGCTGGCTCTGTACTCTTCTTGAGAACAGTTGATAGAAGCCAAAAACCACTCACGATGAGCACTTGTGTTGTTAATACTTCCAATAAAAGCAAGTCACCACACACCAAGTTTTGGGGTCCTGTCTTCTTACCTTCATTAAAACCACTAATTAGACAATTAGTGTATGTAGGGGAAGGTTGCCTATATTGGACCACCATTCGATTTTAGAGCTCTAACTTTAAGAAAACAAATCAAAACACTTTCAAA
The DNA here is from genome assembly GCA_036346205.1 of Vesta saturnalis. NCBI lineage: Eukaryota > Metazoa > Arthropoda > Insecta > Coleoptera > Lampyridae > Vesta > Vesta saturnalis. Next base: position 335,222 of record JARFJB010002165.1, on the reverse strand, counting down.
TTTATACACTAAATACTTTAATATGTTGTCCACTTCCAGTAATTTTCTCAGAATTGTTTGTTGAATAATTTCTCGTAGAAAAATATAACCCGGAACCCTTGCAGCTGGTACACTATAGGAAACTGGTTGCCTAAATTGAAGCAGTGGGTTCCTATATTGGACCATCTATTTTAGTTACGTAAAATTAAATAAAACTTTAAGCATACATTAGAGGAACAAAATAATATAATTTTTATTTAAAAACAAAATGTCGAAACACAAAAATATATTAAATGAACATTAGAAAAAGTCAAACCCTACCATAAACAAACAAAAATAACATAACAAAAGAAGCAAAATAACGAACACCAACAACGAACGACTAAATCTAAAATCTTTGAAAATAATAGATATTTTTAGAAACAAAGTAAGCTACAACTATAACAGAACTGATCTAGTGAGACTAAAATAGGAACGATTTTTCTTAGAACTAGAAACAAACATCACAGAGAAATTTCTCTCTTGACATTATGTTTGCATATGATTCGTGCACTCAGTCTCTCCATTTTAGGCACTGAATCATGTCTCCAACGATGCTCTCAAAGCAAAGTTTGCAGTACCATTCTTTGACAACAATGCTTTTTTCTTAGAAATGCCGGAATCAAATTTTATTTTGCGCATGACAGTTTTCTTTTTTGAAATATTTGATGATTTCTGTTTAACTTCACGATCATCTTTGTAGGGTGTGGATGTAATGATTTGTGCTTTTTGAACACTTCCAGTTGGTTTCATCTTCTTGTGATCAACAACTGGACTTTTTAATATTTGTTCTATAGAATCCTCTGCTTTTGTTGTGGATGAATAAACTTCAGCTGATGTAGTTGTTATTTGTTCCATAGTTGATGTTGATGTCGATGCTGAAGCTCTGATCTAGGGTTCATTTCTTTTATTGCAACTATTATTTTACTGTAGCGACTCAAGGTCACATCTTCATCACTGGAATCGGAAATACTCTCAGTGTTGTCAAGTTCAGCCATGTCTACATTTGTTTTTGGGATGAGTATATCTGAAGGTGCGAAATCAACATCGCTGAAAAAATTACCGGCCAAATTCCCGTTTTCTTGAAACCATTCCTAACACAGCTGCCCTGGCATAAGCTTCTCCAAGGAGTTTAGCAACTTGGTATTGAGAAACTATCAATTCTGGATTAGTCCTTAGCCATTTCTCATCAGCTTCAGTGTAATAGAGCTCCAGTGGCTTAAATACAGCCGTTGAAGCCGGTGGATGGTATGTCCCGGAAGCTGTAACATAATCACTCCATTATTTCGTGCCAGATTTTTAGAGTGAGTATTGTGGCCGTCTAAAACAAGCAAAACTTTATTAGTCCTTATTGGTTTTACTGCATTGATAAAAGGCAACAGTTCTCTTAGATCTGGATTAGCTCTTTCTCGCTTGAGTATTATCATCGGTGCAAGAAACTGGCCGGCTGCACTGCGCATACATGGTGTTCGCCCTAGCGTCGCCGCTAGCAACCGAACCTACTTGGCGCTTGCCCTTTAGGGCTAGAATTTTCTGGCACTTCTTGGCAACAGTGCAAAATCCAGACTCGTTTACATTGAATATTCTTGTTGGATTAAGCTAGCATTCATCGAGAATTTTCTCTAAAAGGTCGAAGAACTGGGTAACATTATTTCCATTAAATCCCTTTCACCGAGTTATGGAAGTAGCTCAATGAAATGTTGGGGTGTCTACTCAAAAATGCGTAAAATCACTTTCTACCAGCCTGCTTTTTTTCTCTATTGAAATTGTGTTTGATGTTGTTTTGCTCCGCCTGTTCATACGCTGCATTACGGACATCTTTTATGGTGACCTCATAAAACTTCTTCTCTAGGTTAAGGATATGCCAACCTCTCCTAAAACTCCGGTAATAAGACGTGTGGTTCTTCCGAGGATTTCACGCGCTTGGTTAGCCTTTTTATTTTTTGAGTCCAAATGCCGTTTGAACATCGCTTTGGCCATCCTTTTTGTCTTTGTAAGCCTCTAAGGCTTACGCCATATCCGCTTTACTCCATTTACTATATTTTATGCCTTTTCTATTATTGGAAGACATTCTGGAACAAAGTAAAACATTGGTAGCCTATGTTGGACCACGCATTTGAGACTAATGCTAAAATGTATTTTAATTATTGGAGCACTTCATATTGACACGAATTCCAACATTTAAAAACATAAACATAAGAAATAATTCTAGTTTCCTAAATTGGACCAGTCCAATTTAGGCAACACCATGTTGGTTCAATTTATGAAACTGCCAGTTATTTTCAAAAATCACATGTTTACATTCCAACGTATTTGGGATTGATCTTTTTTAATAGCGATACGAATAGGGTAAACTTACTTATTTTAATCTAAATAACGATGGGTGAATTTTCAATGTTTGCCACACAAACACTTACGAACTATTCATAAAAACTACATCGAAATAGCAAAAATCACCAAACACGTCGTACGGAGACAAAACGTGCATCAATAACCGCGAATTCTCTTGTAATGACGCCTTTATAACAAGAGTCAAAGAGGATTAGAAAATGTCGCTACCATCGCGCTTATCCATTCAAATATGGCTGTGGTCCAATTTAGGAGGCGGTTTAATATAGGCAACCTTCCCCTAACTGGTGCTTTGTTAGTGTTTTTTTAGTGTTGCATGGCTTTCATCAGCACTACCAGAGTACACATCGCTATAGCTTTGTTATTGCATCAGCACGTCTCGCTGTTTTCGAGAAAACGGTACTCCCCCGAGATATAATGCAGAAAACAGTAGTAACAAGGCACCAAAAATATGCACCGTCATGCATATGCACTGTTATTAGTGCTTTCAATACGCATAGGAAAGCATTACTGAGATAAGTGTTTTCTGAGAAATGACCAATTGATGATAAGAGCACAACAATGTGAAATGTCTTGTATTTCTAATAAGGACAGAAGCCAGTGCTGCACAAAAGGGTATCATATTCAACTTTTTAAGCAATAAACTCTTAAATTTACTTTGAGTTATTAAAACACTGAAACCTAGCGTGTTTCTAACAAAATCGAATTAAAACGGGAGTTTTTCCATTGTAGTAGTTCTAAAATCCTGTTCGTTAACATAACATTCTGAAATTTAGTTTATTTCACTTATAATGATTACAGACCTTTTCCTTATGAAACCCAATTAAAAATTTAAATTTTTGAAATACAAAGAGCTTCATATACGTTCCATACCATAAAATTAAAACTAATTTTTACTCATCAAAACAGCCCTAGTAGAAAGAAACGTTTCTATGTGATTTCTATTTGACGTCTTTTCTTAACATTAGTATGATTCGTTGTAACGATACTATTCTAAAATAAAATTAGTTTATTTCTATAATTATAATGAATTTGAGACATACTTAAATAATTGTTTCTAAGTCATAATTATAATTTCAAATAGAAAGGTTTGCTGAATTATGTGAAAACGTTTCTAAAATTTACATATAAAGGAATTATTTTTTAACTCAGAAACGCTACATGGAAATAACACTAATGCGAAAAATCGTTGTATACTTATTTAATGGCAAACCAGATTAAGTTGTAAATCTACCGCGTAGCAAGTGGCAGGATATTCAAACGCTTAAATATAGGTTTACTAGGTTAACGTGACCCTAATTTTAGCATACATCTAATTTGAAAAATCTGAAACACTGGAACTGTGGCAGGATCTGTAACAAACAAAATACACCCACGTACCACACAAAATTAAAAAACACCGAACGCGTTTCGATAGCTACGCTATCATCATCAGCGGTCGACTAGGATGATGATAGCGTAGGTATCGAAACGCGTTCGGTGTTTTTTAATTTTGTGTGGTACGTGGGTGTATTTTGTTTGTTATACATCTAATTCTTTTTTTATGATTGTGGACCTGAACTGGCTAAATTTGGCCTATCGTGCTAAATCACTCAGGAACACTTAGGAGGATGGATAGAGGGATAATGAATTGCCAATAGATGCCTATGAACAGCTACCTTAAGTTTTCTCATATCATAAGTGAGAAGAAAACAGGAACTAGGGAGACCATTCCAGAGTTTAGAAGCCGTGTAGAAAAATGTGGATTGCGCCCGTTTGGTGCGACAAGTGGAGATTTGTACTGCATACTGATGATGTGAATGAGCGAACCGAGTGTTTCTCGCAAAGATAGCCGGAGATGGTATCAAAGAATATAATTCAGCAGCACAATAGCCGTTGTAATAACGATAATACAAAGAAAGAACTGAAACCATCCTTCTATGCTCAAGGGACTGTATGTGAGAAGTTAAGGACGAGTAATTTATAAGCGTAATCGCTCTCTTTTGAATACGATCAACGATATCGAGAGCGTATTGTGGAGCACTAACCCAGAGGTGAGAATTATATTCCAGATGAGGCCGAATTTGGGCCTTATACAGCAGAAGAAGTTGTCGAGAGGTAAAGTACTGCTGTTCTGGTAGCTGACATAAGATGGTCAACCCATGAGAGATTTGAAGATACAGTCATACCCAACAGAGTAATAGAGTCTGAAAACTTAAGAACTGAGCCATTCATACTTACAACAGGAAATGATCGATCTTTTTTGGCGGACACAAGGCAACACTGAGTTTTGTTAGCATTAAATTTAATTAGATTATTGCTTCCCCATTCGAGAATACGTTGAACGTCTTTGTTGATTGAATTTGCCATTTCAGCTTTAATTCTTGATTTGACATAGAAGATGGATTATCACTATGAGTAGACTGAGATGAACTGCAGTGAAGAGTACTATCGTCACCAAAGCAATGGATGGGGTTAGTTGTTGAAGAAATAAGGTGATTTATGTACATCAGAGAAAGTATAGGCGCTATAACGGATCCCTGTGGTACGCCCGCGTTAATGCTAACTTCTTTTGAAAAAAAGCCATCAACTACGACACGTATTCGTCTTTTATCAAGGAAACTAGAAACCCAGTTGGTGAGCGTATCATTTAACCCAAACGAGGTGAGTTTGGCAAGTAAACACTTATGCCAAACTTGATCAAATGCCTTTGAGATACCTAAAGCGACTGAAATTGTTTCACCGGCTGCTCTACTGTATTGTTCCAAACTTGGGTCACATATGAAAGAAGATCACCTGTTGAGCGACTTTGCCTAAACCCATATTGGTGGTCACTAAGGAGTTTGTTAGTTTCAAGTAACGTGAGCAGTTGCTGATTTATGGCTTTTCCATGATTTTAGACAAAATGGAAGTGATGGAAATTGGTCGGTAGTTTGAGGGATCGGTCTTATCGCCTTTTTTGGGAATAGGTTGAGCATTTGCTAACTTCCATGATGAAGGGAATTCCCCAGAAGACATAGAGATCGTATAGAGCTTAGATAGGGCTGGTACTAGTTCGGGGGAACATTTCTTTAAGACAATAGCTGGGATACCGTCTGGGCCAGTCGCCTTATTGAGATCAAGCCTACTGATGATCGATTCCAAGAGCTTGTACCGAAAATGAATTGGTTTCATAGCGTATGAAGAAGAGTTGACTAGGGGCACATCTTTTCCAGAATCATTGAGACACGAGTTTGATGCAAACAAATCCACAAAAACATTGACTTTACCTACAGAATCAGCAACTACCGATCCGTCACTAGATGTCAGGGAGGGAAATGAAGATGTTCCAAAGTTTTTACTAATGACTTTAGCTAAAGACCAAAATTTACGACTGCCTAAAGGAGCTAGTTCATTGCATTTTCGTTGTTCGAACAACTTTTTAGTTTTAGTGATGTCACTTTTTCAGATATTTCTAGCACCAACGTATACTACATTACTGTCGACCGATTTATTAGATCTCCATTTAATGTAATATTTATTTTTTAAAGATCAGCACAAGCCTTATTGAACCAGGGTTGGGAACGTGAATGACGTATACGGTACTGTTTTTTGGGAATGTATAACTCCATTCCCATGAGGATGACTTCAGATACTGAAAGAGCGATGTCCGAACAAGAGGACGACTTAAAACAATATTCACGCCATGGAAAGGTTGCAAAGAAATCCCGTAAATCACTCCATCGAGCTGACTTAAAACACCACAAGGTTCTATCGGTTTTGCGAACAACAGTGGAATTAGGTACAGTAGAAATGATTTCTATTAGACAATGGTCGGAAAGACCTAAAGGCGAAAAAGCGGAAGTTTTATAAACAAGAGGGTTTGATGTAAGAAAGAGATCTAGAAGATGTGGAGTATGGTTAGGGTTATCAGGGATTCTTGTGGGTTCAGAAATCATTTGTATGAGATCACATGAAATAGCACATGTTTCTGCACTATGACCAACGGGATTTGTAGTAGATGAAAACTGAAGCCAATTAGAGTTATGAACATTGAAATCGCCTACAATTGAGATATCGCAAGATGGAAACTGAGACAGGAGATAGTCAAATTTCATAATAAGGTAATCGAAGAAGTTTTGGAAGTTACTGTCATTAGGAGACCTATAAATGCAACAGTAGAATTTCAGAAAATTAGGACCAGAATGTTTAAAACAAATTACGTCAAAATTTTGATTTTTATTCGATTTTGAACAGTGAAAATATGTGTTATAAAACTCGAAGAGCCCCAAAATAATATTCCATAGTTTGAAATGGAATGCACATAGGCATAGTTAAGTAAGTAACGAGAACATCAAGGCTGGCCAAATTTCGGAGGTTTCTAATTACATAACATGCTTTATTGAGCTTTTTAACTAATACTAAAATGTGGGTCGTGAACTGCAAGTTGCTATCAAACAGGATTGCCAAAAAATGAATACAACTTACTACAAATTGATTTTTTAGGAGTTTTCTTCACACCACTGAAACACTTTATCTAACATGGGACATGCTTCTAACTTGGGACAATTTCAAGTAACTGACTTCAGTTTTTTTTCAGTTCATGGATGCATCTGTGAGGTATCATTATGTTCACTGCGTGGGTACATTTCATACATGTTGAACAAAGGTTAGACCTGTTTATAATGTATCGTTTACACCTTAAAATTAACCTATAAAACATTGCTTTTATAACTTTGTTGCCATGGTAATAACTGATAATATTTTTATGAAACAAATCAAACATAACCTATACTTGAACAGTTGCAATCATATTTTAAGCCAGTGCTGCCATCAATTTTTAAGAGTAGAAAAAAAAATAAATCAAGGTATAAGTGCTGGAACTTGGGATAGTGTCCTATATGTATGAAAGTGTATTTTAGTTAGTTACATATATGAAAGTGTCTTTTAGTGTCATATTCGTAAATTTACAAGTGGGGCTTGTTACAGATGGCTGGAAAACGCAAGAAAGAGGAAGCTGTGCGGCCTTACGCAAATTACAACAAAGAGAGACTGATGAAAGCAGTCGAAGCTGTAAATAAAAAGGAATTAAGTGTACGGAAAGCTGATGAAGAATATGATGTACCTAAGTCGTCCATAAATCGTATTTGTTGAGAACACAGAAACACAGTTAGCTGAATGGGGGTTCCCGTTACAAAAATTCGATATTGCTGTAGTTCAAAAACAACTTACCTGGCAGGCATTGGCTTGACTGTTATTTAAATCGCAACAAAGACTTACTAACAACTCGGTTGTGCCAAAATACAAAACGTTGTGGGACGCAAGTAGACTCTGACTGTATAAATACATATTTTGACCATCTTCGAATTTCAATCGAAAATGTTGAGTCACATTTGGTCATCAATTTTGATGAGACCAACTTTACAGACGATCCCGGAAGAAAAACTGTTGTCGTTAGACGAGGGTGCCGTCACCCAGAACGTATAATTGATAGTTCTAAGACGAGCACATCAGTTATGTTCACTGCCACAGGGAGCAGCACTTTGCTGCGGGTTTACATTACTTACAAGGCAGAAAATATGTACACCACCTGGTGTGAGGGTGCGCCTAAATGTGCCATCTACAGCCGCTCAAGGTCGGACTGGTTTACCATGGACATGTTTGAAAACTATTTCGAGAGAGTCATTTGCCTTATTGTCAAAAATTCCCTGACAGTCCCAAACTGTTGATAGGAGGCAACTTGGCAAGTCACATTTCTTCTTCTGTCATGTGTCAGTAACGACATCAAGTCTGTTCTCCTTCCCACAAACAGTACGAGCATTTGTCAGCCACTGGACGTGGCGTTCTTCAAATCTCTCAAGTCAAAATTGCGCAATGTCCTTGAGGAGTGGAAACAACACAACCGTGGAACTATTACCAAAGAGCGGTTTCCTCGACTTCTGAACAAGTGCTTAGTGAAGAGAAGACCAAATCGAACATTGTAGCTGGTTTTGAAGCATCTGACATCGTTCCCCTGGACAGAGAACAAGTTTTGAAACGACTTCCAAAACATGCTGAGAAAATCCAAATTGAGGTTGGGTCCAGTAACACTGATAATAGTAGAATCTGGATAAGTTCCTTTGAGACGTACCTGGAAAAAAGTCGTAAGAAGGAAACAAAACCACTTCGAGTGAAGAAAAAAAAAGATAAACTTGTCAGCAGGAGCAAGTATTGCGGAATCGATGCTTAATAGTTCCTCTGCGGTACCTTCAACATCCGGGTCTGCTTCCAGTGCAAAACAAATAAAATAAGCTACAAAAAAAACCTATGGAGGGAGCAAGGAAACCAGTAAAACGATCACGCTTGACACAAGCATCTGAAACTGAAGAAGATTCCGATGCATATTCTGTTTAAGAATATTCGGACGAGCTATATTTCAGTGATACGTATTCCGGTCCCGAAGAAGACCTCCACAGCCTGTTGTGCAAACCGAACAAGAAAATACTTCCAACTTGAAAGTTGCTGGATTTGGAATCGTCAGTATAACATATGACATAAGAACCCAAAAAGAACATTCGAAAAAATTCATTGGGCAGATCACGTCAATTCAAGGCCAAAAAGAAGACACCACTGTGACTTTTAAATTTCTAAGGCGCTCGAATAAGTGTTTTAACGTTTACGTGTTCCCTCATGTAGATGATGAGATGTCTGTAAGCCTTATAGACATTATTTCAAGTGATATTGAGCCCTTGAATGTTTCCCGATGTAGATACGCGTTTCCATACGAACTTGACTAAAAAACTTTGAAAGTTTATATTTTATGCTAGATTAAGAGTCTTTTATATCAATAAACTTGACAAATGGTGAATTTTATCGTGTTTTCATTAGTATCTACACAATTTCCAGTGTCCCAAATTACTATACAGGTTTTCATACTTATTTAATATGTAAAGGAAAACTAACCAGTGTCCCAAGTTAGGTGATTAATGAGGGTAACTTGGGACACTATAACAAAAATATGTATAAATTATTACTGTGCCCCCACATAACTTACTTATTATGCAATATATTTTATGAATGCTAACTCACATTTTAGGATGATTTACAATGTTGTATGTATAGTTAGATTGTTGTACCGAAAAGAATTTTGAAACCATCCCAAGCTAGGTGATTTGACGGTAGTCGGAAATTATACTAGATGTGTCATCGACAAATAAATATGCAGATGAAAGATGTAGAGCCAGTGGTAGATCATTAATATATTAATATATAGAAGGAAAAGAAGAGGACCTATAATAGAACCTTGGTGTACACCATGCAAAAGGTATTTGTAATTTGATTGACATAGTTTCTTCATTAACTACTTGTTTAATTCATACTTTTAGGGACCGATTAGTCAAGTAACTTTAAAAAAAATCTGGTTCAATTCCTCTAATACCATAGCAGTAGTACAACTTATCAATAAGTATTTTGTGAGTGAGTGAATACAACGCCTTGGATAAGTCGAAATATATACCCGCAGCGATATTGCCCACATCTACAGAATTAATGATCGTGTTGATAGAATTAAAAATCGCATCATTAGTAGACTTACCGGACATAAAACCGTATTGACTATTACTTTTAAGATATTATTCTCAGTGATATAGTTATGTAACTCTTATAAACTTATTTTTCTATGATCTTGACAAACACAGATAGGAGAGATATAGGTCGATAGTTATTAACATTCGTTTTATCGCCTAATGTGCTATTATATATAATTTTTGTCTTAGATAAAATAGCTTTGTAGTTACGTTTCATTCTCTGATATTTTGCGTAGCTGGTACATATCTTTTAAATTAGCTGATAATAATCTTATTTCATCATTAACCCAGGATTTTGAAGGTTTGTTTACGTTTGACCCTTTTCTTAGAAAAAGCAATGTCCAACCAAGACTTAAGTGTTTATAAAAAGAATTGTAGATGTCATTAACATGTTTATCTTTAACGTTATACCATTCTTCACTAGCTAACATTTTGTAATGGTCGTCACGTTGGGGGTCATTTTGTAATGGGCCTCCCATTTGGGAACCATTTTGAGATGGGCCTTTTTGTTATCCCTACTGTTGGGGGCTATTTTGTTATGATCCTCTATAATGTTTGGGTTCAATTTCAATCTTTTACAATTTCGAACTTATTGATTAACACTATATTGTTTTTGTGAAAATGTGAAATGATTCAACGTCGACCAAAGTGATGTTAATTTATAAAGATAACATTCATTAACTAAACTTTACTTTTATAATCACATTTCTGTTTGTGTAAATGAACTTCAATAATTACTCAACAAATTCCTTTCTCCTTTTATCGGGACGCTCCAGCTAGCTTAATATAGGTTAAATGGTTTTCATCAAAATTATTCTCAATCGGATATTAATTACCTGTACTTTGCGGTTGATTGAACTTGCTTTCTTCGGTGTTAACACACGCCGTGTTTGTATAAGCCTTTAAGATTTGCAACAGTCAATACTAAGAATGAATCAAAAGTAATAATATTTAATTAAGTCAAATTCTGAATGTAGACTGTTTTGTTTACAACATTACGTAAAAATGATTCTAATTCTATGTTAACGCTAACATGCAAAAATAATCCTTCACAAATGATCAATGAAATACATTTTCGTCCAGCATTTGTATCCAAACATAAGCTTTAAAATAAATAAAACACCAATTTTCGTTTATTTGTACTATCAAATGGTCTTGTTATCACTTTGTTGAAAATCTGATTATGTAATGCTTGCCTTCCTTGGACCAGAAAGGGGCATCGCATGGCTGCTGGCGCCTCGCTCTCTTTATTCTTTTTGCTATCTTCTTTGGATCCTAATTTTCTTTCATCAATTAATGATTTTAGTCAATAATCGCTTGATATATTTACACTACAGTTTTTATTTAATTGTTCAGTGTTAACTACAAATAGCCTTCGCAACAAAATGCAAGCTATTTACAAACCGCGAATGTTCGCTTTTTATACATCAATAAATTCGAGTTATTGTCCTTTATACTTTGATTTACCAATTTGGATCGATTACCGTCTTCTGTATTTATTGTTCACTATTTAAGCACAATTGATTACGGTTCTGATACATATAAAACGCGTTATCTTCACTTATTACGTAACTTTTAATACGTATTTTAGATTATAGTGCAATCCTTTTTACTTCCGCCAACTCGACAACAATTGCACTTTATATTATTTTTGCTTTTACTCGCATTCATACGGAAAATATCATCTATATTAACTGTCGTTTCGTTATAATTACACAACATTAATCGCACCATAACAAAGCTACGGCAATCGCTGTTTCACACGTTTGGTTAAGTTCAATTCAACCTTGATCGCTTACTTATTGCGACCTTTTCTGTTCACTTACTTAGCGCGACTGACCTTCATCGTTTATTTAACACGAGTGACTCTCAAATACACATCATTATAACAGCGTTCCTACTTGCTCCCTTATAGAAAACAGTCATATACTCAATTTACCGCGTTTATTTAAAAGCCTTCCAATTTACCATACAAATACTCATCGAAACATGCTCAAACTTTTTATCGTAATATTAATTATGTTGAAATACAAATAACCAACAACCATTTCATTTCATATAACAGCGCGAAATTCGAATTTCTAATGTCTCCATTACAGTAGCCCCTTCTCGTTGTTGTATCAACTAATTTAGTTGGTACAAGAACGATATAATTCCAACAAAAAATAAAACAAAAGGAACTTGCTCAGCGATGTACAAAAAAAAATCGTTACTTTCTCACTCACAACAAAAATATGATAATTGAGGCCATCTAAATCTAAATACTACAGAAAAACAACTAACTTATAAACATTTGGCAATTCAAATCCGTTATCAACAGGATCCGATAAATTCCGGTCCTTTATCTTTCTCCTCTTCCACTCAAACGAACTATTACGATGGGATTTACATATGGTGATTTCAACCTTTCAATAATCTTATCCTCTAACATTCTCTCAATTTTTCTTTCTCCTGCTTCCTTTTGCGTAAACGGTATCGGGTAGTTTTGTTGCAAAAACGGTAGTTCATTTTAGATTTTTAATTCACAAACAAAATTGTTTACTAATCCTGGTTTTTCAGAAAATATTTCTTCAAATTCATCTATTAATCCTTCGACCATTGCTTGTTCTTCCTTTTCCTCATATACTGGTTGTCATTTTCTTGAGTTGTCGGTCCTTAAACTTCATAAGGTAATTCGTCCCCTGTGTTCAAAAGTTAATTCTCCTAAGTACACATCTATTTGTACCCTTTTTTCCACCATCCAGTCCATTCCTAAAACTACGGTAATGCCCTGCACCTTTACTACTAGAAACTTATGACCGTGTTCATTATCTCCCAATGTTATCCTTATTAATTCTTGTTTGTTCACCTTTACTATTTTTCCCGTGACTCCTTGTATTGTCATGTCCATTACCGGTAATACAGCCATGGTTGGGTTTCTTGTTATCAGCTCATCGAACACTTTTTCTGCTAGACTCACTGGACTTCCCCTGTCTACCAGTATGTCTTGCACTATCCCCACCAGCCTTCCTACGACTATTGGACAACATTCCAATTCTTGTTCGTCTTCTTCTTCCGTTTTTCGATCTTGTTCGTTGTCTTTCTTCATTTGCGCTATATGTGGGTTTTCGTAAAATTGTCTAATAAAACTAATTAAATTTTGTTGCTCGTCTGTACGTATAGTACTCGAGACCAGCGGAGCTTCTCGCCTTGACGCAGTTAGTTTTCCGGATGTTGGGAGGAGGTTCTTGGACATCCTTCCTTTTCATCATTAATTCTATCGTACCTATAGCAGTTTTCTTGATCTCTCCGGTATTCGTACATCCTTCGACTCAATCCTCTATGTGGTCCAAAACTACCTCTACCTTTCCTGTGATACGTTGTATTAACGTTCCTTCTTTGTGGCCACCGGTCTCATTGTTGATCGTTGCTTTCATTACCATCCCTTTCCCTTTGGGGTGGATTCCACACTGTCCTTTCATTGGCGTTTGCCGTTTCTATTCTTCCCAATACATTTATTAACTGATAAATTGTCATACGTCTAATATTTCCCATTGCGTTGGTTATACTATCTTGGTGTGTACACTTTTGATCGTATTTCACTTTAGACATCTTCAGACCAAAATTGTTCCAAAAAATCTTCTTTCATTTCTTCTAAGTTGGACCACCTTTCACGATGTAGTTCAGCCCATGACCTTGCATTACCTTCTAATAATTCTATCATATTATCGATCTTCCTTTGATATCCCATGGCAAAATTCTCCAAATACGCTTCAACGGTCCTCATAAAATTCACTGGATGTATGGTCCTTAAGTTTCCGTCGAATTTTCTTGGTTTTTGTGTTGGTTGACCTTCGTTTGTATAAATTATTGTAGTCGTTCCTGAGTTTGCTGCTAACTTTTCTCCTTGAGTTTTTTTCTTTTTCGTCCCACTTTTCTTCCAATTTAACAATAGCTTCTTTATTTTTGGTAATTTTTTGTTCGCAGTCTAGTACTTTTTCTTCATTTTCTTCTATTTTTTACACCCTATCTCGCCTGTTGTGCGGCCTATTTGAGCTCTAGCGTACTCATTTCTTTCTTCAATTTGTGTCATTTTTATGTTCTGTATGTATAGGTGTTGATCTGTGACGTCTTTTTGTTTCTTGATTTCTTCCTTACACTTAATCATTATTTCCTTGTTGCTTGGTCTTAAATTTTCTTCCATCCGTTCTACTTGATGTCGCATTTCTTCTCGATTAGCTTTTTGATTTGCTTCTATTCATTTTTCTATCTTCTCCTGACCATTTTCTATCTTCTCTTGTTTTGTTTCCATTTTATTTTGTCCTTCTTCCATCTTGGATGATAATATATTCATCATCATGGATTCTTCTGTTTTCTCTTGGAATGGTACTCCTGGCTATTGGCAACCTGTCTATTTTTGGTGATTTATCTTCTTCTGAAATGTTGATTATATCTTGGCTTTCTTGGCTGAAAATCTTCACTTGCCTTTGTTTCTGCCATCTTCTTTGTGTTAGCTATTTCTCATAATTTCCTACCTGACTTCTTAAAACCTGACCTTAATTCCATAAACCAATAAAAATAAACTTACCTTTGTAACTTCCTACATAAAATTAACAATAAAAATTCAACTACGCCACTGGTAATTAGTAATTGCTAAACTTTTTTCGAATACAAAACTAAATCAATCAAAAAAAGATTTTTTTTTCAAATTCCTAATCTTTGATACGCCACTGGTAATTAATTAAATGTTTTATTTATTATAACAATTTATTTGAGTTCTTAATTTCTTTATGGTTAATTGATCGTTAATTTCGGAGAGCACGAGATTCTTTCAGGGTGTTAATATGGCCTTGCTGTTGGGCGCCATTTTGTGATGGTCTGCTATAATATTTGGGTTTAATTTCAATCTTTTACAATTTCGAACTTATTGAGTAACATTTCATATTGTTTTTGTGAAAATGTGAAAAGATTCAACGTCAACTAAAGTGATGTTAATTTATAAAGATAATATTCATTAACTAAACTTTACTTTTATTGTAATCACATTTCTATTTGTGTACATGAAATTTAATAATTACTCAACAAATTCCTTTCTCTTTTTATCGAGGCGCTCCAACTAGCTTAATATGGGTTAAATGATTATCGTTATCATTCATCATAGTTATACTCAATCAGATATAATTAATTATCTGTACTTTGCTGTTGATTGAACTTGCTTTCTTCAGTATTAACACACGCCGTGTTTGTATAAGCCTTTAAGATTTTCAATAGTCAATAATAAGAATGAATCAAAAATAATAATATTTAATTAAGTCAAATTCTGAATGCAGACTGTTTTCTTTACAACATTACATAAAAATGATTCTAATTCTATGTTAGTATTCTTAACGCTAACATGCAAAAACAATCCTTTACAAATGATCAACGAAATACATTTTCGTTCAGGATTTGTATCAAAACATAAATTTTAGAATAAATAAAACACCAATTTTCGTTTATTTGTACTATAAAATGGTCTTACTTGTTATCACTTTGTTGAAAAACTGATGATGTAATGCTTGCCTTCCTTGGACCGGAAAGGGGCCTCGCATGGCTGCTGGCGCCTCGCTCTCTTAATTCTTTTTGTTATCTTCTTTGGATCCTTGTTGGGGTCGAATACTATTCTAATTTTCTTTCATCAATTAATGATTTTAGTCAATAATCTCTCGATATATTTACACTACAGTAGTATAGCTATGCCGATCCTGGCTCACTTTTGTCACTAGATTTGTCACCAGATTTGGAGAAAGTCACCAGAAAAGTTACTAGATTTCAAGGTCGGTAACATTGCCTATTTCAAGGGGTAGCAACCATGCTAAGTCAAGGTCACGTGTTAGGAAACGTTTGTACTCCAGCTAAGTCAAGGCCACGTTGTAGGAAAGGTTACCTGTTTTAGAAAACGGCTACCTGTTTTTAGGAAACGGCTACCTGTTTAAGGGAACGGCCACCTGTTTAGGGCACTTGAGGGGGCGTGGCGTTGCTTGAAACATGCATAGACTTGCTTGAGACCGAGGGCGATGACTTTGAGGATACAGCTAATGTGTACAATAACCTACAAAACAATAGATCGTCTTTGTTCTCTCATGTGGCCTTGTAAACATAGACTTTGAAGCGTTGACAATGCATCGTCTTTGTTCTTGCTTTCCTAGAATTGAGATAACAATCTATTTCTAACTGAACAATGGATCGTCTTTGTTCATTTCTCAGAGGTGTAACCTTATAAGCATAAACTTTAAATCGTTAACAATGCATCGTCTTTGTTCTTGAAAGAGATGTATTTAGAAGCTATGACTCAGCCAAAACAATGGATCGTCTTTGTTCATTTCTCAGAGGTGTGACCTTGTAAGAATAGACTTTGAACCATCGGCTTGAACAATGCATCGTCTTTGTTATTGATTTCCTAGAATTGAGATAACAATCTATTTTTAGAATAACGGAACAATAGATAGTCTTTGGTCTCTCGTGTGGCCTTGAAAATTGTAAACATAGACTTTGAACAATGGCCCCCTTTGTTCTTGATTTCTCAGAATAGGGCACTTGAGGGGGCGTGGCCTTGAAACATGCATAGACTTACTTGAGACTGAGGGCAATGACCTTCAGGAATAGATGCAGGGGGGATAACCTAAAATTGACGTGGACAATCAATAACCAGAAATCTAGTAACTTTTATAGTGACTTTTCTAGTTACTTGCCTTGAAGGGAACGTGCGAGCGTGACCTTGAATCGATGACCTTAACGAGACTTAGCAGGGTTGCTACCCTTTCCTACCACATGGCCTTCAACCTAGGAATCTAGTAACTTTTCTGGTGACTTTTTCCAAATCTGGTAACAAATCTAGTGACAAAAGTGGCTCAGGAATGGGGTAGCTATACTACTCACTACAGTTTAGATTTAATTGTTCAGTTTTAACTACAAATAGCCTGCGCAACAAAATGCAAGCTATTTACAAACCGCGAATGTTCCCTTTTTATACATCAATAAATTCGAGTTATTGTCCTTTATACAAGCTTTTACAAATATTGAATAATATATAAATGTAAGAAGAAGTCAACTCAATAGGAATCCAGATAAATAAATAAATCGAAATGAGCATAATTTTGGTGAATAATAACAGTGATCGTTTCTTTATTTTAATATTGAGCTAGCCGTCACAACCAATTAAAAAGGAATTCGCAAATGTAAGTCTTAAAATACATTGACGCAAACTGAAATTAAATAGCAAGCGAAGTATCATTTAACTAGTAAATGATATCTTTATAAATTGAACCCATTCAGTTTTAATAAAACGTAATAAAAAATAATCATTTTCGGTTTCACTATAACAATATTAAATTTTATTCAGTAATGTTGAAATTATAAAAAAGTTTAAAAGAACTCAAAACCTATTCTTTGGAGCGGGTTAAACCAACAAATCCAAGGGTATTACGCCCGTTGCACATGCGGGGTACAAACGTGCCCCACAGTAGTTTTTAATTATTATATTTAAAGTTTACCTTATTTCACGCACATAATATAGGCAATACTGATAGTTAACCCTTCAGTTGTTAGAAATAAAATTATCGTTATGAATCATATGAAATAAGAGGTAATATAAAAAAAAATCTAAGCTTGGGGTACGTTTGTACCCCGCTCGGTACGACGAAGGTTAATGTAGTTTTATCTGGTAACGTTTATAAAACTTTGCGAGTAATAGCGGGCAATGCGGCGGCCTCGTAATTATTTGAGCACTGGGCATTTAAAGAATTCAAAGGTGATGATTCTGATTTTTTATGCTTTCGACATATCTTTTAGACCATTTCTCTCCGAGCTAGAATTATTTTGCAAAATGTGTATTTGGTTAGAAAGTTAAAGCTTAGTAAATATATATCACTTTTTTAATCCTGGCATCACTTCTTTTCCTTGTTCTTTACAAACATCAAAATAGAAGATGGTATTTTAAAGTTTATGTAAATATTATTAACAGGACTAAAATATTTAAGCAGGCATTTTACATTTTTCCAAAATTATGTAATTTTTTTTCAAGTCTATAACATTTTAATGTTCTAGTAAAATTCAACAAACAAATTACATTGTATTGCCATTTAAAACAACCAAAAATTTGTCCATATTGCTGTTAACACGTTGAGCCCCGCCATTATAAGATATTTTTCTAGTGGTTGAACCGGAATCAAATTTATGTTAAACCCATTAGATTTTCCATAAAAGTAAGTGTTTCGCTTTCTAATTTTTAAAATGTTCTTCAAATATCTAAATTTCCAAAAAAAAGTATTCAGGCATCACATTGATACCACACAGTCTGTAAAGCAAACATGTCTCTGTGGACTGCGAGGCATCAGTGTGATGACTCAGAAAATCCTGTCGAATTTTGTCTGCTATATCGTCGTTTACGAATACACTATTGCTATGATACAATATATTGTATCATGCACTATCGCTATTACACTGTTTAGTGTGCTACATGCATGTGAGACGTGCTGAGTGTTAGGTAAAATGGGTTCTTACGTAAAAGATCAAGAAAAGTTGCAGAGATTACGGGCAGAAATTATGTCCGACGAAGAAGCAATAGATGCGGATGAGCCTGAACTATACGCAGATGATGCCTCATCTGATGAATACCTATGAATCAATTGACTGTAACTTGTCTTATTCATCACTTGAAATTTCAGTAAAAAAGTGGTCTAAAATTTCCAACAAAAAAATGTGAGATTGAAAATGTGTACTGAGACAGACAAAACTGCACAACTCAGTGGCATTTTTAATGTTAGAAGTTGGGGAATCTAGTGCTATTCAACAACAAATTGGTTTAGACGATGCATCTAGTCAGGTAAGACAACCATATTCTTCCACTTGTGCATTTGTATGATGGTGTATGTCCTCTACAGGAATGCCATATTATAGAAACAGTTGAGGAAGTCATTTCCACATTTGCAATAGAATCGGAAAACTCTAAGTTAGAAGATGATGTCAATGTTACAGATATACAGTAGCAACCAGTTGACGGTTCCAGTTTGAAAACATTTGATCTTGAAGTGGACGATGTTGGAATCAAATTTATAAAAACATGAACCTTGCGAATTTTTTATGCTCTTTTTGACAGATGAAATAATATCTTACATAGTCGATCAAACTAACATTTATGCCGAACAAACAGTAAGTCAAAAGGCACATACTGTAATATCTAAATCAAAACCTGGACACCCACTAATATTTAGATGAAAAAATTTTTGGAATAATTATCTGGACAGGGTTACTGAAACTGCCACATTTACGGGATTATTGGAGCAAAAATTTTTTGTTCGAAAGTAATATAAAAAGTCATGACAAGAAATCGCTTTGAACAGTTGCTGGCAATGCTTCATTTCAATAATAATGCAACATTCGACAATCAGGACAAGGAGTTTTACAGACTTCATAAAATAACACTGTTAGTTCAGCAGCTTATTCAACAATTCCAGGAAATAATATGTGTATTAACAAAACCATGGTAGCGTTTCGTGGCTGCTTGAAATTCGAGCAATATATTAGAATCAGTGTAATAAATTCGGCATCAAACTGTATAAACTTTGTATCCAAAATGGTTACACATATAACTTGAAAATTTATTGCGGAAAGGATACTCAACAAGGTGGCAATGCATCCTTCAATGTTGTCATGTCTCTTCTGGGTAACTTGTTAGATCATGGTCAAATATTGTTTACGGACAAATATTACACAAGCGTAAAATTTGCCTGGTTGGAACAATACGGTCAAATTATAAAATGAACTGTACTGAAGTAGTAAAGAAAAAATTGAAGAAAGGTGAGGTTTTTGCCCGGGAAAGTAATACTGGAATTGTAATGTTGAACTGGCTTGACACCAGAGATGTGCTGATGCTTACTACAAAGCATACAGATAAAACAAAAAAGGTCAGGTAAAGATATAGAAAAACCAGTGGCAGTTCTTGATTATAATGAGTCGAAGAGTTTTATATACTTGTCAGATCAAATGAAAGCATACTCTCATTGTTTGAGAAGAGGTGCCAAATGGTACAGCAAATTAGCGATGGAATTAATGTTTGGTTGCACAATGCTGAATGCTTTTATAGTATATAAAGAAGTTACTCAAAACAATATTTCCATAACCGAGTTCAAAAAGCAAGTGGCACTAAAACTATTAGGTTTGAAACACTTAACCTTGCAACAAATATCTTGGATTTTTATGAAGCTACAACAAAACAGCATATTGTGATGTACTCTTTAGACTGGGCTTTTTCAGATCCCATATAGTTTACATTACACCGTAAGTATCAGACGTATACACGCTGTCCGAAATATATCTCAGTTATGTGGCATCACATTAATATCCCGTGGTCCCAAGATCAACTGCTGGTGAGGCATCGCATTGATGCCACCCGGGGGCTCAACATGTTAAATACTAAATGAAAAAAAATATTTTTGTTCAACATCTGTTGTACCAACTATTAATCAACAGCCCACAAGGATGTCTTACTATAAGTATACAAACATTCGAAATATTACAATATATTTATTATTGTATAATACAAATGATTTACAATTAAATAGGATAATAACCATAATATGGTCCTTCAGCATAAACTTTAAACATGTCCTTAGAGTTTCGCCTAACCCTTCTACCAATTGGTTCTAAATCATTATAACACTTTGGAAAAACACGCTCCACAGCATTTATTGCATCAATTTTTTTCATATCTCTGGCTGCCAAAATCGAATTTAATGCTTTATTTTTTACACAGATTTGATGAGCCTCCTTAAAATCAAAAATGGATACTTCACCTTCCATCCATGCTGATAAAAAACTACAGTGTGTTAAATTTGCAGCTCTTATTTCAGTACATGCCAAGTGATCTATATTTTTAAAATCTAATTTATTTACGCAATAATCAAACATATGAATCATTTCATGTGTTAACACTCCTTGAATTATTCCTTGTCGTTTTGCCATATTTTGGCATACAACAATTTGGTTTAAAACTGGATCATATCCACCTGTAACAGTTGGGCTGCATTCTTCACAAGCTATATGCCTCCGTATATCAATTGCACAACCGGAACTTTTTAAAGCACCCATCATTAATTTTACTAATGGACTTTCTTTAATACATTTATATACATTATGTTCACATTTTATTTTATCTAATGATTCGGTTCCTTTCCATTTAAATAATACATCTGTAACACTTACTTCTGGTTTGTTGCCTTTTCGTTCTGGATATAAATCATACCCCCATTTCGAGTCCTGCTCTGCTGGTTTTGTTTCAGATGTGTTTGTATTGCTGGTTTCTTCAGATGAATCTACAGTCATAATTTTAATTAAATTGTAAAATTTTAATAAAAAATTGCATAATATAAAGTTAGGTTACGTTAATTGTCATGCTTATCATGTGTCTCTAAATGACCCAGTCGTTTCTTTAAACTACCTTTGTAGATGTCATAAATGTCCGGGAAATTTGAATCTTTGAACTTGCAAGTTTTATGGTTTAAATGTGTTCCTTATGTATTCTTCTTTAAAGTTCAAATTAAAATAACACAATTATCTACATGATTTGTGAATTTATTTTAACGAATCCTTTAGTTTAGTATTTTAACTAGTACCGCTGTCGGAGATGGGTATGGACTCTGTATAATTATTTAGCTACCAGTTACCACACTGTCGGATAAACAACAAACAATAGTTTTATACATGTATTTCCTGTTATTAAAAATATTAATAACTTCAACTTAAAATATTTAATAAAAATAAACAACCTACTAACTGGAATTACTTAAGACTACACAACTTAATCTAAATGAGTTGAACGTACATTAGCGCAAAGCATATAAAACGTAAATATATTTCAAATTCAAATTAAAGAATTCATAAATCACTAGAACTGAACTGGGGTTTTTAGTTCGCGGTCTTTGGTGACTGGCAGCTTCTGGGACGGCAGCGTTTGTGACTTCTCTGGGCGGGTAGTTTGGAAAATCCGTTTTGTAACGGCATCGGAATCCTAATAAGACTCTAGATGTTTCTAAATTACAATTACAGGGCATGAAATTTTATCTAAACTTTCCTATTGATACAGTAATGAGATATAACGGACTTTAAATGTTACATGTCAAACACGCGATGGTTCATTCTGTTTTTAAATATTTAAAAGAAAGGTTTTTTTCTATTGTATGTTACCAGCAAGCATGTACGTTATCTTTTTTACACAAATTTACTCTAGATAAGTTATATTCAAAAACACAGTCGATATTTTTTAACTTAGATTCTTACGTAAAATACCGGGTGTATGGTTAAGCCGTCGAACGGATTATCTCGGAAACCGTCAGTGTTAGAGCTCTGTTTTTTTTTTGGTTCAACGAAAGTAAACCTGCAAATTTTACAGACTATTCAACTCACCCTCTCCATGTCAACTATCAACCAATTACAATTGAGTACTTTTTTATATTTGTACCAATCAGAGCACAATCCGCTAACGGAATATTCCCGACAATTTTTTTCTCTTCCTGTGAAATTTAATTGCCTTCCGGTAAGATATCAAATTGACATAAACTTTGACGTTTATTTTGTTCGTCAAAGTAATGTTGACTCCGACTACCATCGAAACCACTATATAACCGGCAACTTGTTCTAAATTAAAACTAATTAATTAATTCATGACTTGTCAATTGCCCGTCAATGTTGCTCGTTGAATAGTCTTTTAAATACCACTCGTGGCCGACGAATTGCATACATTTTTGTTAAAGTGCTTAATCGTGATTATTGCTTCAAAATTGGTCTCGTGCTAAGGCACCCGACCGATTTATATCGAAGCAATAAACACATACAAGGTGGTAGGCATGTATACGCCATGCCAGTCGCGGAGGTACCACCACCCTTACCATAGGCTCCTTAATATTGGGTCTCCGATTTTCTGAGCTCGGTAAGGGCTGCTGGTTACCTTTTCCTTCATCCTTAATCTATTCTCATCCTATTCTTCCTTCTCGCCCTCACTGTCTTCCTATCGGATTAAAAGTCCCAAATTAAAAAATAAGATGGCCGTGGTTTCTAGGGTAATAAATGCCGGACGTAAAATCCTGCCCCATTCGGATGTCCGGGAGGGCAGGGCCCAAGCGACCTCGGTCATCGAAAGTATCAACTTTCTGATTTACTATTGCAACATCCGCGGTATCAGGTTTAATCTTAATGCTATTCACCAACATTTTGAACAATTACAACCTGATATTTTGTTTCTATCTGAAACACAAGTCTCCTCTGAAAGCTCCGAGTCACCCGACTTGCGATTTCCTCAATACCACTTTCACTCTAACTTTCGATATAAAGGAGGCGTATGTGCCTATATCAAGGACAGAATTGCTTGCAAGAGGGTTTCTTCCTTAGAAAATAAAAATTTTGACGTGATTTGGTTTAAACATTCTGGTCCTAATTTTGTGAAATTCTACTGTTGCATTTATAGGTCTCCTAATGACAGCAACTTTCAAGACTTCTTCGATTACCTTAGTATGAAAGTTTCTCAGTTTCCATCTTGCGATATCTCAATTGTAGGCGATTTCAAGGTTCATAACTGTAATTGGCTTCAGAAACATTTGCTATTTCATGTGATCTCACACAAATGATTTCTGAACCCACAAGAATCCCTGATAACCCTAACCATACTCCACATCTTCTAGATCTCTTTCTTACATCAAACCCTCTTGTTTATATAACTTCCGTTCTTTCGTCTTTAGGTCTTTCCGACCATTGTCTAATAGAAATCATTTCTACTGTACCTAATTCCACTGTTGTTCGCAAAACCGATAGAACCTTGTGATGTTTTAAGTCAGCTCGATGGAGTGATTTACGGGATTTCTTTGCAACCTTTCCATGGCGTGAATATTGTTTTAAGTCGATCTCTTCTTCGGACATCGCTCTTTCAGTATCTGAAGTCATCCTCATGGGAATGGAATTATACATTCCCAAAAATAGTACCGTATTGGTCATTCACGTTCCCAACCCTTGGTTCAATAAGGCTTGTGCTGATGCAATATCTTTAAAAAATAAATATTACATTAAATGGAAATCTAATAAATCGGTCGACAGTCATGTAGAATACGTTGGTGCTAGAAATATCTGCAAAAGTGACATCACTAAAACTAAAAAGTTGTTCGAACAACGAAAATGCAATGAACTAGCTACATCTTCTTTAGGCAGTCGTAAATTTTGGCCTTTAGCTAAAGCCATTAGTAAAAACTTTGGAACATCTTCATTTCCCCTCCTAACATCTATTGACGGATCGGTAGTTGCTGATTTTGTAGACAAAGCCAATGTTTTTTATGAATTTGTTTGCATCAAACTCGTGTCTCAATGATTCTGGAAAAGATGTGCCCCTAGTCAACTCTGCTTCATACGCTATGAAACCAATTCACTTTCGGTACAAGATCTTGGAATCGATCATCAGTAGGCTTGATCTCAATAAGGCGACTGGCCCAGACGGTATCCCAGCTATTGTCTTAAAGAAATGTTCCCCCGAACTAGTATCAGTCCTATCTAAGCTCTATACGACCTCTATGTCTTCTGGGGAATTCCCTTCATCATGGAAGTTAGCAAATGTTCGACCTATTCCCAAAAAAGGCGATAAGACCGATCCCTCAAACTACCGACCAATTGCCATCAGCTCCATTTTGTCTAAAATCATGAAAAAAGCCATCAATCAGCAACTGCTTACGTTCCTTGAAACTAACAAACTCCTTAGTGACCACCAATATGGGTTTAGGAAAAGTCGTTCAACAGGTGATCTTCTTTCATATGTGACCCAAGTTTGGAAGAATACAGTAGAGCAGTCCGGTGAAACAGTTGTAGTCGCTTTAGATAGCTCAAAGGCATTTGACCAAGTTTGGCATAAGTGTTTACTTGCCAAACTCACCTCGTTTGGGTTAAATGATACGCTCATCAACTAGGTTTCTAGTTTCCTCGATAAAAGACGAATACGTGTCATAGTTGATGACTTTTTTTCAAAAGAAGTTAGCATTAACGCGGGCGTACCACAGGGATCCGTTATAGCGCCTACACTTTTTCTGCTGTACATAAATGACCTTATTTCTTCAACAACTAACCCCATCCATTGCTTTGCTGACGATATCACTCTTCACTGTAGTTCATCTCAGTCTACCCATAGTGATAATACACCTTCTATGTCAAATCAAGAAATGAAAGCTGAAATGGCAAATTCAATCAACAAAGACATTCAACGTATTCTCGAATGGGGAAGCAATAATCTAGTTAAATTTAATGCTAACAAAACTCAGTGTTGCCTTGTGTCCGCCAAAAAAGATCGATCATTTCCTGTTGTAAGTATGAATGGTTCAGTTCTTAGGTTTTCAGACTCTATTACTCTGTTGGGTATGACTGTATCTTCAAATCTCTCATGGGTTGACCATCTTCTGTCAGATACCAAAACAGGTGCTCGTAAAATAGGCTTTTTGTACAGATCTAAGCAGTACTTTATCTCGCGACGACTCCTTCTGCTGTATAAGGCCCAAATTCGGCCTCATATGGAATATAATTATCACCTCTGGGTTAGTGATCCCCAATACGCTCTCGATATCGTTGATCGTATTCAAAAGAGAGTGATTAGGCTTATAAATGACGCGTCCCTTAACCTTCTCAGATACAGTCCCTTGAGCATAGAAGGATGGTTTCAGTTCCTTCTTTGTATTATCGTTATTACAACGGCTATTGTGCTGCTGAATTATATGCTTTGATACCATCTCGGGTTATCTTTCCGAGAAACACTCAGTTCGCTCATTCACATCATCAGTATGCAGTACAAATCTCCACTTGTCGTACCAAACGGGCGCAACCCACATCTTTCTACACGGCTTCTAAACTCTAGAATGATCTCCCTAGTTCCTGCTTTCCTCTCACTTATGATATGAGAAAATTTAAGGGAGCTGTTCATAGGCATCTATTGGTAATTCATTATCCCTCTATCCATCCTCCTAAGTGTTCTTGAGTGCTTTAGTACGATAGGCCAAATTTAGCCTGTTCAAGTCCACAATCATAAAAAAAATACACTTTGACAAAAATTTTCGGCAATTCATCGGCCACTTGACGTATTGTATATGACTATTCAACTCACCCTCTCCATGTCAACTATCAACCAATTACAATTTAGTACTTTTTATATTTGGACCAATCAGAGCACAATTGTGCGACAATTCCGCTAATAGAATATTCCCGACAATTTTTTTCTCTTCCTGTGAGATTTAATTGCCTTCCGGTAAAATGTCAAATTGACATAAACATTTGTTCGTCAAAGTAATGTAGACTCCGATTACCATCGTAACCACTATTTAACCGGCAACTTGTTCTGAATTAAAACTAATTAATCAATTCGTGACTTGTCAATTGCCCGTCAATTCTGTTCGTTGAATAGTCTTTTAAATGCCACTCGTGGCCGACGAATTGCATAAATTTTTGTCAAAGTGCTTAATCGTGTTTATTGCTTCAAAATTCATACACTTTGGCAAAAATTTTCGGCAATTCATCGCCACTTGAATTATTGTATATGAAAATATTTTCAAGCCCTTAGAATGGCCGCAGGATGGCGCAACTAAAAAAACATGATTTTCAGCTGTAATGGCCACAATGATGTAAGTTTAAAATACCGCCAACACGATTTTCCCGTAAGTTATAAATACTTTTGTTTTAAACTTTTTCTTCTGGTTACCATAACAACAGAGTGGGACAACATTGAAAAATGTCAGAGAAACAATCTTGGTTGAATGAAAAACAATTTCCCTCAATTTTAAAACTGGAAGCTAGTGGGATTGGTGTGGAAGGTCAAAGATTCACTTGAGGATATCTCTACCGATATTTTTTCGAAAAGCTAGAAATTTGAAATTTATAGGTTATACCTACCTCGAGTTTGGGACGAGTGTAATATTCGACGATTTTTCATTATACGTTCCATAAAGGAATTTTCTTTAACTTTTTTTATTTTGTCATCTATTTCAATGTTACTTATTTCCTAAAAATAACTCTCTTATTCCCTATTGTTTTCATGTTCTGGTATTTCATCTAACCATGATTTTTCAAGGGGCTTTTTCTGTTTCCTTTTAAGTTCTTTAAGATTTCGTAATTCTTCCTAAGGTGTGATTACTTCTATTCCACTGCATATTTTGTTGCTTGATGACTTGTGACTGCTTTAGCTGTTCCAGAAGTAGGGATCATAAAGATTTATTTTGGACACTTTGGAAACAGCTACTTGTTCCTGTAGGGTCCAGTAAGGTTGTAGATGTAGATGTCAATGTATTTGAAAATGAGACGGAAGTATCTGTAATGTTTGAGGTCGCAGAATCTGCTTGGTTCAAAAAATACCTTTAAAAATATCAGGTTCAAGCTTTTTTCTTTAGTACATACATTGTCTCTGAACGGGTTAATTCCAGATTTTGTGAGTCCATTAGTACTAATCCTTGGATTATTTTTTTCCAGGTAGTTGACAGGATTTTACCGAACATAGATTTTGGAAATTTGGCGCAATACTTCTTTCGTTGCCATTTTATTACTTCTTCATCCCACATCACATCAAGCGGCTTAGAAACACACAAATCCATTGATTGAAGGAATGTGGCTATAGTATAGTGAAAATTGTATTATTAACATTTCTTGCCTTTTTCTCAACCGCATTGCTCGAAACCACATGTTTTAAGAAATTATTGACAAATCACTTTTGGAAAGTGCCTGTTACCATCTAACTATTTTTGGTGATTGAGTAAGTCATGTCGGGGAATCCTTTATCTTGTGAAGGTAACCAAGTGTGTCAGATGTTTCTACCCTTAAACACAATATATGGAAGTTTCTTTTATTCGGCGGCATTAGTTCCTATTAAAACAGTGATGTTTTCCTTACTTGGTCCATTCGTTGCTCAATGTGCTGCAGCTCCATTTTCATTATTCTGGAAGGATCTATGCAGAAACTAGTTTCGTCGATGTTGTAAATCTGAGATGGTTCTTTCACACATTACAAAAATTCTACTGTTTTGATTATTATCATTTCGTTTATTATTAATATTGAAACCGACAAAAATCTATTCAAAAGCATCGTACTTTGTATTTAAATTAGATTGTTCCCTACGCGACTTGCTTTCCTTTATTTGAGAAAAGCAAAAGTATTTAATTTAGAATTCCGATTACAAATTAGAGCTAGTTATTTGCTTATTTTATACTTCGGATTACGGATTCGATTCAGTTATTCTTTTTTTTTATCAGCTAATAAAATGATTTTTATGACAATGCTTACGCCTGAGTTTCTTACAGAAAGGGGTTTATTAAATACAAAGCTGTACATCTTTATGAATCACATCTGGTCTACTTTCCCGCGCTGGCGTGGGATAAAATAAGATCTTTTATCGCTTCTCTATAATTCATTGTTATTGCAAAAATGTTTACCTGTTTGAGTTCAAGACGAAAGGGTGGTATTTGTGCTTAAAGTTTACTTTACAATTCTACGAACGAGTTTTAACAATCACATCTGGTATGGGTTTAAAAGAGCCGCATTTTTGGTAGAAATTCAATCCTCTTGCAGTCCCAAATGTTATTTACGCGCCTGTTTTAAACGTTACAAAAGTTCTACTAGATAGTTTATTATTGGCTTTATCCATTATTAATATTCAAACCGTTGGGTATAAAAATCTGTCCAAAGCTCACCCCTACCGTACAGTAACTTTATTGATTTAGAAAATGTCATTTTAATCCGGATTTGTTTCACTAATCGAAGGTAGAGGCTGGAACCACCTCAACCACGTCCTATCGCTTTGACGACCCGACACGGGGAGGAAGGACAGATTGTTAGATAATACTCGTAGTAGATAGGTGGGGAATTGATTTGTTTAGTATAACATGGCTTTGTTGGTGCCATAACAATTCGGAGTCTAAGACCAAACTAAGGAATGTAGACTCTGGACACATGTGTAATTGATTAGTGTTACTCATTGAGAATGCTACATTTATAGTTTTCTCTTTGTTTAGACATAGTCAATTCAAACTAAACTACTCGTTAGCCTTAGTTTGTGCTTCCATATTCATCTTCTTAGCTGAATCAATGCATTTATGAGAAACAAGTATCTTCAGCAAATAGAAATATGTTACTGATATTTGTCATATGATAGTTTAAATCGTTTGTGTAAATTAGGAAGGGTAAGGGACCTAACACGTACCCTTAGAGGACTCCATGCTTTATAGGGTAAACTTAAGATTTGGTATTATTTACAATTAAGTACAAATTGAGTTACTGATTTTCGTAAGAAGTATTACTATGCAATTTTTAATAGTTTTAATTACATTGGCACTTAAACTGAAATAATCCCGGCTTTTATTATTTTTCAGTTTGTCGATAATATTTGCACCTCATTACACGATACCTCAGTGAAGTTAAACAGTTCATCATCCACGGGCATAACGCTTAAAGGATCTTTTTTGTTGCATTTGATGTAGTGTTTAGGATATCATCGGAAATGTTACTCAAAAATTATTGAAATCGTTAGGCTCAATAGAACATTTATTTGTTTCTTTGGTTTTTTTTTTTGGGAACCAATCAGCTTCCACATCGTTTTTTGATTTATTAACTGATTCTGAACCGATTTTGTCATATGCTGATGTTTTAGCAACTTTCAATTGAGCGTTGTACAAAGATTTGATGTTATGAACAGTGCAGCCCAAATCATTGGTGGGATTTAGTCTACATGCATCCGTAAGAAGTCGTAAGGGCATACTGTAGGTAATGGACCGTGAAAATTTTATTATTGTAATAAACGTTTCTCAAATCGCCATTGTTACCACGATAGAAAAGATAATTAGTGGATTTTTAATATTTTAATAATACGTCGTAATTTGCTGATGTTTTCAAAATATTTGTATTTATATATTTTTATCTAAGGAATGTTTGTAACTAATATGTATGTAAACACATGTTAGGGGGTGAGTGGCGGCAGGTGCATGCTTAAAAATGCTTTACTGAAGAGGCGTAACGAATCATTGGAATTTTTCTTGTGCGCGCCCTTGATGTAAAAATGTCATTTCTCTGATTGATTACGGCTGAGCAGACCGCGATCAAAAGGTATCTTTGTTTGTTACTTGGAAACTCGAGAGACGTAAAGATAAGGTTGTTACAGACGAATGCATATTTTAAGAATTAAGATTATCGTGCAATAATTAATATGAAACTGTTCCAACATAAATTAATGTTTCTTGTTTTTTTATTACTTTTGAAAGACGGGGGTTGGTTTTTGGGGAGTAGACATAGTTTGAAATCGGGGGAAAGGAAGTTACAGTTAGAGTGTCAATAGATGCAGATCGATTTTGTGTGAATTAAATACCTTCATTGTAAACAGTTTGTCTTTCAAAATATTTCTTGCGTATACATTTTTCTTTTGAATTCTTCAACACTAAGTTGTCTTTTCTTTCGGGGTTAAACCGCGTATGTTAACGATGTGTGTCTGTGATCAATTAAAGGAATATTTATTCTAGCGTAAGTATGTATTTTTATATAAATGCAACCTGGCAGCAAATCATTTTTACTAGCCTAGATAACATATTAAATACCAAACATTGTCCTGTAAAGGTATCTTATTCGTACGCGGACTCATTAAGCTGAAATCTGCTAAAGTAAAAAGGCAGTACAGGGCTCTCTCCTCTGGTATTTGTGCGAATTAGCATGGTATATTTATAATTGTGTAGATAGGTTATTAATTGTAAAAGGCAATTGCCAGTTGGTACACACTCCCAAGCCAGACCATTAAACACCTCGAATTTTGATTTCTATTGTTTTTATTTGTTGTATAGATGAATGTGTAACCGGAGAAGGGAGCACGGGATTTTCTAACGCACCCAAACTTATATATCGATCACGATGTTAGTGATCTATTTATAACTTTGAGTTTTTGTCAGTTTGTTGAAGTAGAATTATTTGCCTACGAACTGATTTCTCTTTGTATGTGCTTTATTACAATGTGACTTTTGTACTTTGAGCTTTAGTTGTCACTAAACAATTGGGTACTTGTAAATTCCTTGTCTGTTTTCTTTTGTCCTCGCCTTTACCTTATTACCTGTGCAATTTTACTGTTGTTGTATTTAATATGTACCGAAATTTGATTTATTGTTTTATGTGCTTATTTACTTAAAGACCGGCATGATTGGTTTTTAAAGGGCCACATGTTTGGTGTTACGATGATTTTTATTTTGATTATTTATGACCCAATTGTACGTGAGATTACCTGTGTTTTTTTTATTATTGTGTTTCTGTGTAACTAAACTGCCTTTTATTCATTTTTCCCTAATATTATAATTTTGTACGCACTTTAACCTGATTTAATGGTGTTTTGTTATATATTTAACCCTTTCATTGTTTTTTTTTGTGTTATTTGATTTATTAATGTACTTGTGCAATTTTACTTATTTATGAATAAAGTGGGTTTTATTGGTGGTTCTTTCCCACAATAGTAGATTAACGGGCTGAACCACCGCTGCGCAAAGTTCGCTGATTTTAATTTGAGTAGTTTCATTTTTGTTACTTGCCCCGCATGATGCAACACGTACCTCATCCAGACTACCACATTTAGATAGCACAACGTACCTAACACTAGACGACCGCTTCGTTTGATCAGATTTGAGGCTTGCGAGTAATTAAATATCAGGCTTGTAAATAAACACAGCATTATAAAGCTTAAATTTGTCATACTCAGTAATTGGTTTATACATTTTGTGTATTTTCTCGTCTCTAAAGCCAAAATTGACTTTTAGATTAATCGATGTAGCTAAGTGAACAGATAAGTAAGTATCTAGGGTTTTTACTCCCAAGACATGTTCAGCAGTTGTAAAAATGTTATCTAGGGTGTTATGCATCCTAGTAGGCAGGTTAACCATAACTTTGACATGTCACATACGAGTTGCAAGAATACATCGCTATACCTGCAATAATAATCTTATAGTTTGAGACATTTATCAATGCCAAAATCTGTAATACCTTTTTAATAAAAGTTTCCATTTGGAGACTTTTAACCAGTAATTATTCTAAGATTATACTTAGCAGTCATAATACAATGCAGTTGTACAGAAAGCTTACTCGTGTTCTTTAAAATTGTGTAATCATATCTATTGGCAACAAACTGTAGAACTCCACCTTGATTTAGTGAGCTACAAACAAAGTATGATACAGTGGCAAATCCTTGTAGTAGACATTAATTTCATTGTTGCTAAGCCAGTGTCCAGCAATACACAGTACTTCGAACGAGTTTTCCTTAAGAAACCCACAAATTTCTTTAATTTTTTAATGAATAGATTGAATGTTAATAAATAATATACTTATTTTATTTGAGGAAGGATTGCGTCATAATTTTCAAGAACTGTTCTCGGATTACCATGATATCCTGCATCAGGAATTTCCCTATTCGTTAATTACATGCGTTTCGTGTGATTTTCGACGAAAAAAATTATTTACATAAGTACCAGCCGGCCACAGATTGGGTTCTAATGCTTTGTTTACACTGCCTTCCTATATCTCAATTTTAAATGACAAACCGTTGGATGTTTAGATGTTTTTCACATGTGACCTCTGAAAACATCGTCTTCAAAAAGTTAAATAAATCATTAATAGTTGTGTTGGATCAAATGTGACTAACATGGATTAACATATTTTGGTACATACACCCATTACTACATCCAAGTCATTACTAAATTTCCAGTTATTACTGGCTTTTGTTTTTTTTGTATAATAGTTACCATTCACAGTTACTTTTAAGAGTAATATTGGGGGTGGTGTTAAGGATTGAGATGGGACTTGATTGCGGTTTATCACAAATCCATTTACCTCGTCATTCTCATGCACAGTAACCAACATCTTCACATCGCATGTAGTGTTTGCAACTTTTGCTTCAGATTTCTTAGTAACCATTTGTGTGTTGTGTTTTGAATCATCATCTACAGATTTGATATTGCGTTTAGTGTTAAGGTTACACACCTGTAGGTCAATTGCACTTTTATCAAAATATTTAATACTCTTAATTTTTTTAAAATTTTAAATTGTCTTTGACTTCATTATTATATCTTTTTCTTTGTTAATTTCTTTTAGATAACATATTTCAATTTCGTGAATTGAGATTATCCGGAACATTATTTTCAATGCCATTTTCACATTTTATGTACTTATGTACAAGTTCATCACATCATAAGATTTAAGGCATCTTTGCTGCATGTAGTTACCACAACTTAAACATTTTATAGGGATAGAACCACATTTCTTACACGATTGTAGAGCTAATATAGCCTCCATGATTGTAATTTTAGGATAGGTTACTGTAATTTACTAAGTAATCAATAAAGAATGCAGTAACGGAATAATATAATAATGTTACAGCCCATGCATAAAAAAAAATTGCATTATCTAAGATATATATTTTATAAATACTAAATTTGGAATATCTATAAACAAAACAAATAAAAAATAACACAAATTATTTATACGGGGTGTCCAGAAACTCTACGGACAAACTTTGCGTAGTGATTCTAGACCCAAAAATAAGAAAAAAAGTTCATATAAACCTAGGTCCGGAAACGCTTCGTTTAGGACCTACAGGGTGTGAAAAAATTTTATTTTCCTTGGTTTTATGGCGATACTTTGCGAACAAATTTGAATATGGTCCTGAAATTTGGAACACGGGGTTTTTGTGGTCGAGAAACTTCAATATTTTATTAATTTTGCTGCTGCCTGCAGAGGGCGCCATCTACAGTGGTATGCTTAAAGTTATTTGGTCTTAACTTTTTTACCACCTGGTATATTGACGTTCTGTTTGAATTAGTTTGTTCTCTTTTCTGTTCTAAGCAAAAAAGGTATACTTGGTCGATGCCTCTCAGATCAACCGTTTTCGAGATATTGGTTGATGAACAGTTCAATTTAATTCCCTATAATCCTTAGCTAATTGGAATTAAAAATCAAAGTAACGTATATTTGCATTTTTATTTTAACTTTGAATTTAAGAACGAAAATGAAGAAATAAATAATAAAACTAAAAAAATAAATGTTACAAAAGGTGTTCCACATGATGACCATTTGTTTCGATACATGCTCTCACCCGTTTTGATAATGAGCGGCGA
The DNA here is from genome assembly GCA_036346205.1 of Vesta saturnalis. Lineage (NCBI taxonomy): Eukaryota > Metazoa > Arthropoda > Insecta > Coleoptera > Lampyridae > Vesta > Vesta saturnalis. Next base: position 301,186 of record JARFJB010002165.1, on the reverse strand, counting down.
ATCCCTGAACATATTCCCACATTATTTCTGAAGGTATCGCAGGCATCTACAGTGGTATGCTAAAAAAAAGTTAAATTGGCCTTAACTTTCTTACCACCCGGTATATTGATGTTCCGTTTGAATTAGTTTGTTCTCTTTTCAGTTCTAAGCAAAAAAGGTATACTTGGTCGATGCCTCTAAGATCAACCGAGGAAAATAAAATTTTTTCACACCCTGTAGGTCCTAAACGAAGCGTTTCCGGACCTGGGTTTATATGAACTTTTTTTCTTATTTTTGGGTCTAGAATCACTACACAAAGTTTGTCCGTAGAGTTTCTGGACACCCCATATAAAGCAGAAACATCGTCCACTTCACAATATATTTATTTATACTATGGTACACCTATTACAGATCAATTGTCAACATTTAAAATTATTTTACGAGGCACACATAATAACTTCTCTTTCTTTCCTTTTTTTAGAATGAAACTTAGCAATTTCTCGTCTTGTCTTCACTAATATGCCATGTCCTTCACAATCAAGATTTTCTATAAAACATTTATCCTTGCAACATTTTTTACAAAGTTTATATTCACATTTTAATCCCTAAAACCAAACATCACGCCCAGGTATAAAATGCTTAATATTTACCAAAGGATTTACGCAAAGTTGACACTTTATTAAACTCCTACAGTTTTGTAAAACTTCAGGTTTTTCGGGTCTTCTCGCTATTCTTCTTAATTTTTTCATCCGTTTTCGTGAAATTGGATTACCGTCTGAATCTTCATACTGCCTTTTATTTTCGATGCAATTATCTGCTTGCTTTTCTGCAGTTTTTTGTAAGTGTTCTTCTGGTGGTGATCGAACGTATGGTTGACAGAGCCATGGTGGTAAGACTAAATTTTGTGTTTCATCTTCAGTCGTTTTCTCCCATTTCTCTTTACCTTCGTGGTAACGAACATACATATCTTTCAAGTGATTCACAAGTCTTTTAAAATCTACCATTGTATTTGCAGCTCCTAATTGAATACGTAAAGTGTTATTAGCAGGAATAGAGAGTCTACAAGTTAATTTTAGCTACAATAAGGCTAATTCTAATGAACACATACACATGATGAAATAATTTGAAAAGATGTCCTCTTATGTAGGATGTTGGGCAAGGATAGAAATCAACTAAATCTAAATATTTCAAAGCAGGTTCCCATGCTGGTGGATTTTCACCTAAGAAAATAGCAGGATTATATAAATTTCCCTCTGCTGACATTACTCCATGTACATTTGTTTCTTCAATGCATCGGTTGAGATCCTGTATACACTGTATATTTCCATTTGAAATCACAGGTATTTTAACTGATTTTCTAGAATTAAGAATTAACTGAGTGAAAAATTATTTTATTTCATACCTAACAGCTTTCACATAGCTCCAATCTGCAATTCCCGTTAATGGCCCTTTCTGTTCTTTTGTCCTACCATGAACTGTAAGCATAGAACAGCCTGCTGATTCTAGCATTTTAGCATATCGAAGTGTCTTATCTAAATCTTTAAATATTCGTACTTTACATGTGATTGGTACCTTAACACTTTCACTTAATGTACTTACTATAACAACATTTATTAATGCAATAAAACACTAAAATGAAGTTATACCAATATCATGTAATAAATCCCATTTGTCTTCTAAAAAGGCACCATAATTACCCCTTTTTGCTATTGCTTGTGGACATCCTAGGTTTATATCAATAGCACAACAGTAATCTTCAGCAAGTAAAGCAGCCTCTAACATGGTTTTAGGATCATTTCCACAAAACTATAAATGGGGTATCGTTAAATACTAGCAATACATAAACACAAAATTACCTGCACAATTAATGGTTTATCTTCAGCGCATGATATTAAAGCTTCTTTACGATATTTAGGATCTTTACAAAAAATTGAGCTATGTAACATAGGGGTGTAACAAAGTTGTGCACCATAATTTCTGCTTAATAATCGCCAGGCTAATTCGCTTGCATCTACCATTGGAGCAACAATTTTTGTCGGGGCACCTAAAGTTTCTCTCCAAAAATCCATTCTTAAAAACTAATCAGATATATTATAAATTACATATGTTACAAAATTTAGGTTATGTTATAGTTGTGTCTCATCTACCCCAGAAAGATAAGCAACGTAAATAAAGCGGGCTTCACACAGTACAATTAGAATCAACGATTTACGAATTCATGAAAACTGAAGAGAAAATTAATCGATGATTTTTACTCTTCATTAACATTCAAAGCAGATTCTGCTTACATCTATTTTACGGCAATCAAGTCTACTGAATTAGGGTATCCACTAAACATACTATAGTACCATAGACATTTCCGCACTTTTCATTATCAAAACTATAGCAGTTGAGGCGTCTAAGGTTTTTAATTCAAGATTACAATAATAGGATAATATCGCTACATATCAATTTTCCGCCAACTACTAAAAGTAGGCCAACGGTGGTTTACTTCCGGACACGACTCATAGAGGGCGTGCATTCTTGAGTAGTTTTATGCAACTTTAAAGTAGTTTGTGAGCCAAAGACATAAACAGGGTATAAGTCAACCATAAAATTTTCTATATAGGTGGGAGGCATGTGTACTCCATGACAGTCCGAGGGGTACGAGCGCCCTTACCATGTGCTCTGTAATATTGGATCGCCAATTTCTGATATCTGCAAGGGTTACCGTTTACCCTCTCCTTATCTTTAATTTATTCTCATCTTATTCTTCCTCTCGCTTTCACTGTCGGATAAAAGTCTAAAATTAAGAAAAAGATGATTGCGGTTTCTAAGATAAATACTTTCGGCCAGAAAATCCTACTCCGTTCGGATGTCCGGGTGGACAGGGCTAAAGCGAAAGTACTCACTTTCTGATACATTATTGTAACATCCACGGTATCAGGTCTATTATTAATGCTGTTCACCAACCTTGAACAATTACAACCTGACATTTTGTTTCTATCTGTAACATAAGTCTTCTCTGAAACCCCGATCTTCACTGACATTGCAATTTTCAATTTCAATCCTACACTAACTTTGATACAAGAGAGTTTACACTCAGGGCAATCCTTTCAGCTTTGTCCTTTTGGAATAAAACATTAACATGATTTGGTCTCAAAATTTGTGATAATTAATTGTGTATAATCTCACTATAATCAGTAATTTTCTAAACTTCACATTACCGCTTAAAATGTAAAGTTCCATCTTGCTAATCACTGAATTCTGGAGTTTCTAATATCTTAACTGAATGGTTCAAGTTTCATCTACCACTAAAGATCCTGCTGGTCTAGTAAGGACGTTTGAATTTGTGTATCTCACAGCAATATATTCTTAACCCACTGGAATCTTCCCATAATCTTCATCTCCACATATTTTAACCTGCTTATACATTACATCAAAATTGTTTTAAAACTCAGTTCTTCTCACGGTTTGCTAATAGTAAGATACTCTATGCCTACAAATTCCTACTGTTGTATCAGCACAGATAAACATTGTATCACTTTCATGTATCTATGGTTTATTTGAACCTTCACTTGGCGTGATATACAATGTTTTAGTCGTAACTCGTCTTTGAACCTGCATAGTATGACGTATCATTAGGTTAACATCCAAAAGAATCATACTCTGGCAGTATCTGTTCAAGATAATCTTGATCAAATGAAAATCCACTACAATACGTCAAGTCATAGATACTTGGTATAAATACTTTCAACATATGTATGGTAAAACTTTTCGAACAACAAAATGTCAATTACTAGCTAAGCATTCTAAAGTTTAGGTAGTCTAATTTTGCTTTATAACTGCCATCAGTAAAATTATGGTACGTCTTCAATTCTCAGACCTTTTGTGGACTAAGTGTAGCACTCTGTAACAACCACCTTTTCATTGTTTATTTGCGCAATCTGCTAATATCTGGAATAACGTTTCCATAGTACCATTTAGATTTATTAGCTGATTCACCATGTAGGCTTCATTCCAGTGAACACTACCAGCGGTATCCGAAATGTTCCAACCTACCACCTTTCAAAGTCTTGTCTTATGCCTGAATTTTCTACTTCATCGATGAGTAATTTACCTATTCCCAAAAAGGCGACAAGACCTCCTCTAATACCAATTGCCATCACTTCCATTTGTCTAAAGTTAATGGATAAATGTATCAATAGCAACTATTTCTGTTCCTTGATTTTAACAAACTCTCATGATCACAATATGATCTAGGTAAATACATTAAACAATTCTGTGAATACGTTTAGTCCTTTGTATCTAAAGGTCATTTACCAGTTTCTATAAGGTTCTTGCAAATACCTGTTGTACTGATATAATCATCAACTGTGGTTCCATTTGCCATTGACTAAAGATGATACTGTCATATTGATGGTATGTTTCTAAGAATACTTGCATTAACGGGTACGTACCCATGTAATAGTATCCTTACATTATCTGCTATCTGTGATCCTATTTACGTGTAACAATCTTCAGATCTAAGTATACGTAGTAATGCTTTGTATAATGCAAAGCTACACTGTATTCTTGGAATCTGTACTCTTAGTATCTTTATCTAACATTACTGTCTAACATCAGTCATCTGGTACTGTAGTATCGTTACCTGTGTTGTACATTAGGTACTGAATGTTATCTGTATCTTGTATCTATGTAACGCTAACACGATACAATGATAGAATCTTGTATTGAATCTTTAATTGTCATCCATAAGAGATCAAACAGTGCTATCATGTCTATCTTGCATCTTGAATAACTTTCAGCAGTTGTGTCAAATGACTGTATTGTGACATGATACGCCCTGTATCTGTTTCAAACTTCGCATATTGTATCTACCTGTGTATCTGTGTACTGTATCTGTGTACTGTGTATCTGTATCTGTGTATCTGATCGTGTTATCCGTGTATCGATTGTGTATCTGTATCGTGTATCTGTATCTGTGTATCTGTGTATCTGATTGTGATCTGTGTATCTGTGTATCTGTGTATCTGTGTATCTGTGTATCTGTGTATCTGTGTATCTGTGTATCTTTATCTGTATCTGTGTATCTTGTATCTTGTATCTGTTATGTATCTGTTATCTGTGTATTGTGATCTGTGTATCTGTGTATCGTTATCTGTGTATCTGTGTATCTGTGATCTGTGATATCTTGTATCTATCTGTGTCTGTTCTGTGATCTGTGTATCTGTGTACTGATTTGTACTGTATCTGTGTAATCTGTTACTGTATCTGTATCTGTGTATCTGTATCTGTATCTTGATCTGTACTGTATCGTTATCTGTGTATCTGTGATCTTTGTTCTTGTATGTATCTGTATCTGTTCGTATCTGTACGTATCTCGTGTATCTGTGTATTCTACTGATATCTGTATCTACGTATCGTGTATCTGTGTATCGATGTTCTGGTCATCTGTGTATCTGTATCGTGTATCTGATGTATCGGTATCTGTTGTATCTGTTCATCTGTATCTAGTATCTGTGTATCTGTGTATCTGGTAACTGTGATCTGTGTATCGTGTAATACTTGTATCGTGTATCTGTTACATGTTATCTTGTGTACAGTATCTGTGTATCTGTGTATCTGTGTATCTGTGTATCGTGTATCGTGTATCTTATCTGTGTATCTGTGTATCATTGTATCTGGTATCTGTGTATCTGTGTAATCTGTGTATCTGTGTATCATGGTATCTGTGTATCTGTATCTGTGATCTGTGCTAATCTGTGTACTCTAATCTGTATCTTAGTATCTGTGTATCTGTTATTCTGTGTATCTGTCATCTGTGTAATCTGTAGTATCTGTGTATCTGTGTATCTGTGTATCTGTGTATCTGTGTATCTTGTGTATCATGTCGTTATCTGTGTATCTAGTTATCTTTATCTGTGTATCTTGTACTGTGTATCTGTGTATCTGTGTATCTGTGTATCTGTGTATCTGTGTATCTGTTATCTGTGTATCTGTGTATCGTGTATTGTATCTGTGTATCTGTTATCTGTTATCTGTGTATCTGTGTATCTGTGTATCTGTGTATCTGTGTATCTGTGTATCTGTGTATCTGTGTATCTGTATCTGTGTATCTGTGTATCTGTGTATCTGTTGTATCTGTGTATCTGTGTATCTGTGTATCTGTGTATCTTGTATCTGTGTATCTGTGTATCTGTGTATCTGTACTGTAGTTATCTGTGTATCTGTGTATCTGTGTATCTGTGTATCTGTGATCTGTGTATCTGTGTATCTGTGTATCTGTGTATCTGTGTATCTGTGTATTTGTATCTGTGTAAGTACTGTGTATCTGTGTATCTGTGTATCTGTTGTATCTGTGTATCTGTGTATCTGTGTACTTCTGTGTATCTGTACAGTATCTGTGTATCTGTGTATCTTATGTATCTGTGTATCTGTGTATCTGTGATCTGTGTTTATCTGTGATCTGTGTATCTGTACGTATCTGTGTTGGTATCTGTGTATCTGTGATCTGTGTATCTGTGTAATCTGTGTATCTGTGTATCTGTGTACTACTGTGTATCTGTGATCTGACTGTGTATCTGTGTATCTGTGTATCTGTGTATCTGTGTATCTGTGTATCTGTGTATCTGTCATCTGTGATCTGTGATCTGTGTATCTGTATTATTTTTGTATCTGTGTATCTGTGTATCTGTGTATCTGTGTATCTGATTGTATCTGTGATCTGTGTATCGTGTATACTGTATCTGTGTATCTGTGTATCTGTGTATCTGTGTGATCTGTGTATCTGTGTATCTGTGTATAACTGTTATCTGTGTATCTGTATGTATCTGTATTGTATCTGTGTATCTGTATCTGTGTATCTGTGTATCGTGTATCTGTGTATCTGTGTATCTGTGTATCTGTACTGTGTATCTGTGTAATCTGTGTATCTGTGTATCTGTGTATCTGTGTATCTGTGTATCTGTGTATCTGTGTGATCTGTCTTGTATCTGTGTATCTGTACTGTGTATCTGTATGTATCTGTGTATCTGTGTATCTGTGTATCTGTCCGTATCTGTGTATCTGGTATCTGTGTATCGATGTGTATCCTTCTGTGTATCTGTGTATCTGTTATCTGTGTATCTGTGTATCTGTGTCTACTGATGATCTGTGTATCTGTGTATCTGTGTATCTGTGTATCTGTGTATCTGTGTATCTGTGTATCTGTGTATCTGTGTATCTGTGTATCTGTAGTGATCTGTGTATCTGTACGTAATCTGTGTATCTGTAGTATCTGTGTATCTGTGTATCTGTGTATCTGTGTATCTGTTATCTGTATCTGTATCTGTGTATCTGTGTATCTGTGATCTGTGATCTGTGTATCTGTGTATCTGTGTATCTGTGTATCTGTGATCTGTGTATCTGTATCTGTGTATCTGTGTATCTGTGTATCTGTGTATCTGTGTATCTGTGTATCTGTGTATCTGTGTATCTGTGTATCTTGTATGTTATCTGTATCTGTGTATCTGTGTTCTGTATCTGTGTATCTGTGTATCTGTGTATCTGTGTATCTGTGTATCTGTGTATCTGTGTATCTGTGTATCTGTGTATCTGTGTATCTGTCGTATCTGTGTATCTGTTTGTATCTGTGTATCTGATCGTATCTGTGTATCTGTGTATCTGTATCTGTATCTGTGTATCTGTGTATCTGTGTATCTGTGTATCTGTGTATCTGTGTATCTGTTATCTGTTATCTGGTATCTGTGTATCTGTGTATCTGTGTATCTGGTATCTGTGTATCTGTGTATCTGTGTATCTGGTATCTTTGTATCTGTTCGTATCTGTGTATCTGTGATCTTGTATCTGTGTATCTGTTTTGTATCTGTATCTGTTATCTGTGTATCTGTGTATCTGTGTATCTGTGTATCTGTGTATCTGTACGTATCTGTGTATCTGTGTATCTGTGTATCTGTGTATCTGTGTATCTGTATCTGTGTATCTGTGTATCTGTTATCTGTGTATCTGTGTATCTGTGTATCTGTGTATCTGTGTATCTGTGTATCTGTTGTATCTGTGTATCTGTGTATCTGTTATCTGTGTATTCTGTGTATCTGTGTATACTGTGTATCTGTATCTGTATCTGTTATCTGGTTCGTATCTGTGTATCTGTGTATCTGTGTATCTGTTATCTGTTATCTGTGTATCTGTTGTATCTGTGTATCTGTGTATCTGTGTATCTGTATCTGTGTATCTGGTATCTGTGTATCTGATGTATCTGTGTATCTGTGTATCTGTGTATCTGTGTATCTGTGTATCTGTGTATCTGTGTATCTGTGTATCTGTGTATCTGTGATCTGTGTATCTGTAGTATCTGTGTATCTGTGTATCTGTGTATCTGTGTATCTGTTGTATCTGTGTATCTGTGTATCTGTTACCTGTGTATCTGTGTATCTGTGTATCTGTGTATGTGTATCTGTGTATCTGTGTATCTGTGTATCTGTGTATCTGTGTATCTTGATCTATCTGTGTTATCTGTGTTGATCTGTGTATCTGTGTATCTGTGTATCTTAGTTCTGTATCTGTGTATCTGTGTATCTGTGTATCTGTATCTGTGTATCTGTGTATCTGTGTATCTGTATCTGTGTATCTGTGATCTGTGTATCTGTATCGTGTATCTGTGTATCTGTGTATCTGTGTATCTTGATGTTATCTGTTATGTATCTGTATCTGTGTATCTTGTACTTGTATCTGTGTATCTGACTTGTATCTGCGTATCTGTCGTATCTGGTATCTGTGTATCTGTGTATCTGTGTATCTGTATCTGTGTATCTATGTATCTGTATCTGTTATCTGTGTATCTGATATCTGTGTATCTCGTGTATCTGGTATCTGTGTTCTGTCGTATCTGTATCTTATCTGTGTATCTTACTCGTGTATCTGTGTATCTGTGTACTGTGTATCTGTGTATCTGTGTATCTGTGTATCTGTCGTATCTGTGTATCTGTGTATCTGTGTATCTGTCGTATCTGTGTATCTGTGTATCTGTATCGTTATCTGTGTATCTGTGTATCTGTTACGTATCTGTGTATCTGTTGTATCTGTGTATCGTGTATCTTGTATCTGACTGTATCTGTGTATCTGTGTATCTGTGTATCTGTGTATCTGTGTATCTGTGTATCTGTGTATCTGTTATCTGTGTATCTGTGTATCTGTGTATCTGTGTATCTGTGTATCTGTGTATCTGTAGTATCTGTGTACTGTGTATCTGTGTTATCTGTGTATCTGTGTATCTGTTAGTATCTGTTATCTGTGTATCTGTGTATCTGTGTATCTGTGTATCTGTGTATCTGTAGTATCTGTGTATCTGTGTATCTGTGTATCTGTGTATCTGTGTATCTAGTGTATTGTGTTCTGTGTATCTGTGTATCTGTGTATCTGTGTATCTGTGTATCTGTGTATCTGTGTATCTGTGTATCTGTGTATCTGTGTATACTGTGTATCTGTGTATCTGTATCTGTGTATCTGTGTATCTGTGTATCTGTGTATCTGTGTATCTGGTGTATCTGTGTATCTGTGTATCTGTGTATCTTGATTGTATCTGTGTATCTGTGTATCTGTGTATCTGTGTATCTGTGTATCTGTACGTATCTGTGTATCTGTGTATCTGTGTATCTGTGTATCTGTGTATCTTATCTGTGTATCTGTGTATCTGTATTGTGTATCTGTGTATCTGTGTATCTGTGTATCTGTGTATCTGTGTATCTGTGTATCTGTATCTGTGCTTTATCTGTGTATCTGTGTATCTGTGATCTGTGTATCTGTGTATCTGTATTGTATCTGTGTATCTGTGTATCTGTGTATCTGTGTATCTGTGTATCTGTGTATCTGTGTATCTGTTACTGTGTATCTTGTCTGTATCTGTGTATCTGTTATCTGTGTACTGTGTATCTGTGTATCTGTGTATCTGTGTATCTGTGTTCTGTGTACATTGTGTATCTGTGTATCTTATCTGTTATCTGTGATCTGTGATTTCATCTGTGACTTACTACTGTGTATCTGTGTATCTGTGTATCTGTGTATCTGTGTATTGTGTTCTATCTGTGTACGTGATCTGTGATCTGTGTTCTGATCTGTGATCTTATTCTGTGTATCTGTGTATCTGTGTATCTGTGTATCTGTGTATCTGTGTATCTGTTGTATCTGTGTATCTGTGTATCTGTGTATCTGTATCTGTGTATCTGTGTATCTGTGTATTCTGTATCTGTGTATCTGTGTATCTGTTCTGTGTATCTGTTATCTGTGTATCTGTGTATCTGTGTATCTGTTGTATCTGTGTATCTGTGTATCTGTTTCGTGATCTGTGTATCTGTGTATCTGTGTATCTGTGTATCTGTGTATCTGTATCTGTGTATCTGTGTATCTGATGTATCTGTGTATCTCTGTGTATCTGTGTATCGTGTATCTGTGTATCTGATGTATCTGTGTATCTAGTGTATCTGTGTATCTGTGTATCTGTGTATCTGTGTATCTGTGTATCTGTGTACTGGATCTGTGTATCTGTGTATCTGTGTATCTGTGTATCTGTGTATCTGTGTATTTTACTGTGTATCTGTGTATCTGTGTATCTGTGTTATCTGTGTATCTGTGTATCTGTGTATCTGTGTATCTGTGTATCTGTGTATCTGTGTATCTGTTATCTGTGTATCTGTGTATCTGTATCTGTGTATCTGTGTATCTGTGTATCTGTGTATCTGTAGTATCTGTGTATCTGTGTATCTGTGTATCTGTGTATCTGTGTATCTGTGTATCTGTGTATCTGTGTATCTGTGTATCTGTGTATCTGTGTATCTGTGTATCTGTGTATCTGTGTATCTGTGTATCTGTGTATCTGTGTATCTGTGTATCTGTGTATCTGTGTATCTGTGTATCTGTGTATCTGTGTAGCTGTGTACTTCTGTAGCTGTGTATCTGTTTATCTGTGTATCTGTGTACCTGTCTATCTGTGTATCTATGTATCTGTGTATCTGTGTAGCTGTGTATCTGTGTATCTGTGTATGTGTGTATCTGTGTATGTGTGTATCTGTGTATCTGTGTATCTGTGTATCTGGTATCTGGTATCTGGTATCTGCTGTATCTGTCGTACTGGTATCTGCGTATCTGTGTATCTGTGTATCTGTGTATCTTGTATCGTGTATCTGTGTATCTGTATTGTTATCTGTGATATCTGTGTATCTGTGTATCTGTATTGTATCTGTTGTATCTGTGTATCTGTGTATCTGTGTATCTGTGTCTTATCTGTGTATCTGTGTATCTGTGTATCTGTGTATCTGTGTATCTTGTATCTGTGTATCTGTGTATCTGTCGTATCTGTGTATCTGTGTATCTGTGTATCTGTTATCTGTACGTATCTGTGGTATCTGTGTATCTGTGTATCTGTGTATCTGTGTATCTGTGTATCTGTGTATCTGTGTATCTGTGTATCTGTGTATCTGTGTATCTGTGTATCTGTTTGTGTATCTGTGTATCTGTTGTATCTGTGTATCTGTGTATCTGATTGTATCTGTGTATCTGTGTATCTGTGTATCTGTGTATCTGTTCGTATCTGTGTATCTGTGTATCTGTGTATCTGTGTATCCGTGTATCTGTGTATCTGTGTATCTGTGTATCTACGTATCTGTGCATCTGTGCATTTGTATACCTGTATATCTGAGTATCTGTGTATCTGTGTATCTATGTATCTGTGTATCTAGTCGTATCTGTAGTATCTGTTGTATCTGTGTATCTGGTATCTGTGTATCTGTGTATCTGTGTATCTGTGTATATGTGTGTCTGTGTGTCTTGGGTATCTGTGTATCTGTATATCTGTGTATCTGTGTATCTGTGTATCTGTGTATCTGTGTATCTGTGTATCTGTTGTATCTGTGTATCTGTTGTATCTGTGTATCTGTGTATCTGTGTATCTGTGTATCTGTGTATCTGTGTATCTGTATATCTGTGTATCTGTGTATCTTTGTATCTGTGTATCTTTGTATCTGTGTATCTGTGTATCTGCGTATCTGCGTATCTGCGTATCTGCGTATCTGCGTATCTGCGTATCTGCGTATCTACGTATCTGCGTATCTGCGTATCTGCGTATCTGCATATCTGCGTATCTGCGTATCTGCGTATCTGAGTTTCTGCGTATCTGCGTATCTGCGTATCTGCGTATCTGCGTATCTGCGTATCTGGGTATCTGCGTATCTGCGTATCTGTGTATCTGTGTATCTGCGTATCTGCGTATCTGCGTATCTGCGTATCTGCGTATCTCCGTTAAAAAGGGTACCGCTTAATCGGGAACCGCTGAACCGGGGTGTAACCCTTAAAAACGCTTTGCATGTAACAAATTTCAAATACAACCGATGTAATTATAATTTTAACAACAAAAAATAAAATTCGTATAGTACAGACGGGCTTCTCATTTATATGTTTTATAGATAGTAGTGAATTTAGATTTCTTCATTCAGAAATTAACACTGAGTAATCTTTTAGAACTGATTTTAAAACTTGTTCCTATATGTAAGATGCTAGCAGACAACTGTTGTCATATTCAGAATCTCAAGTTCCCGTTGTCTGATTATAGCAATCATCACTTTAACTTTTGGTATATGTTTACAGCTAGAGAATATTACTGTGATAAGATGCAGACGTTGACCGTTGGATCAGACCTCGTAAATGCTTTTTTCATCTTAATAACTTTAAATCTCAAACAGGTGAAACTGCCTATTAACATTTACACGTGTTTCTTGACAGTATTCGTCCTCATTTAAAAAATCTCAAGCAAGCTACAGCAGTTTGTTTTTACAAGATGTGGTCTTCTTCAACACTTTATGAAGCGTGTCTTAATTTTGCAAACTGTCCTGCATTGACAACTGAACCAGCCACAGTAAATGTTTCTGCTTTTATCGTGCTTATCTTTTAATATAAAAGCGGCTTTTTGTTTTCTACAATATAATAATAAAAATTATTAACCATTACGTAACTCGTTAATTATCAGATTTTTAATTGCAGCGTGAAATTTTGTTATTGCTTTATCGATATTAAGTGTGAATGACGACTTACACTTTTTTACATAATGGGGTTTTACCCAGACGTTATAGAAGTAATTGAATAGTATAAGTTTGTTATTTCAAAATATGAATGAAAGAATAACGAATGGAATGTCTTTTACAGTATATTGTTAACTATAATTATTTTCCTTTAAGTAACTAACTAATTAACAGTTTTAATAACCTAGTGAAAGTTTGCCGTTACTTTAAGAAAATTTGGAAATAATGTCGAATTGTACACCTTTAATTAATTACCGATTTTACGCAGGCTTTAGAATCGTACTTGAATAGTGAAAGTTTGATATTGTTTTACCAAAATTGTGATTTGAATGCTAACTTGGCCGACTTTACAATATGCTATTATCCATAACTTCTATATTCATTTTTAGAACGTTAGCTAATTAGGGAAACATTGTTTACGCTCTAATTTTTGCTGTTGCGTAAAAGACCTTGTAATTGGGTGTGTATAAAAAACGAATGAGGTATTCTTTAGCTTCAGTTGCAATTTTATCGCTCGTGTGTCAACTTTCCGCATCTTCTTCTTCACTACAACACTGGTGAGTTATTATTCTTTGCCTTAGCTTTTACTTTATTTATTTTATTCGCTCGTGCAGTTTTTTAATATTGTGTTATAATTACAGATATGGATTTAGCTAACCTAAACGCTACAACTTGTTTGAAACCTTTTAAAAATATTAAGGACCTGGAGATTAATGCTGAACACAAAATACTCGCTCTTGGAGTTGTATCAACAAAGTATGGTGGAAGGGTTACTGTGGAACTGACTGAGTTTAAATGCATACTACCTGAGCGTTTCTACAAATTTTTCAAGGCCGACGACCAGCGTATATACCAATTTAATGAGCAGTTGAAGATTAAAGACGTTTCATTAATTTCTTTAGGAGTCGCAGGAAATCAACAAATTTAATATTCAAGTAGTAAACGGTATTATAAATTTATTTTGTTATGTGTTATTGGTTTAATAAAATTCTTGCTTCGTTGTGCATGGGATTAATTTGGTCGTGATTGGCTTGAACGGCAGAGATTTAATTATGACTCATAATTAAAACAAAACGATTGCGATACATTGTGGCTCATAATTAATACCAAAATATATTGTACGTAACAGTGGTTTGAGACCCTGATGCATACGGCGGACCTTAAAACTTAGTGTTATACTCCTTTCTACAAATTTCTCTACATAACCATTACATGCCTCTGTAAGTACTTTTAAAAATATACTGTGAGATGGTGCCACAAACAAATTCAAATTTTTGGTCAAGGAGCGAAAGCCTGAGAGTAAGTTGTGCAGCCCTACGCCTGTCTTATGAATTGGCATTAGGTCCCCGTATTAGATTAAAATTTCCATGCCAATGAGATCTCGATAATGCACGAAGGCCCCGAACAAGTTCCGATCACGGCAAGGGGCGAATCCTCGAGAGCAAGTTGCGAAGCCCTACATCTGTCTTACAAGTTAGCATTAGGCCCCCTTATTAGAATACAATTTCAAATTTCCTGCCATAACCAATCAGAATGCAGAGAATTAATCCTCCAGAGCACAGCTGCTAAGTAGTGGGGCTAAGGACCAATCAGAAGGGAATGAGTCTGGCCACGCCTTAATGAAGCCATGAGGGCCTTGTTATCCCACCTTAACTCAGCCAAAATGGCCGCTAGACCACCTTAGGGGCATCCAATACCCTTAACCAAGGGATTAAATCGCCATAAATGCTCTTAATATTGCCAAAAGGGCGTTAATTAGGTACTAAATCCCGCCCAGGGGTTGAAACAATCCCCCGAAAGGAATCCGGCCCCACCCCAGCCCCCACTTAGGGGCGGGGCTATGACGTCACAAAAACAAAATGGCGTCAATGCTGCCCTCATTCTACTGACGTAGGCTCAAATCCCAGTCGAGGTAAACTTTTCCTTTATGTATTAAAAAAATTTAATGGCTTTTGTTCATTAAAAACAAATAGCTTAAAAGTTATTCCTTAACACGACTTAAACTAATACAATTAACAACCTATTCAAATAGTGCCCCGTCTAAATTACTACATAACTGCACCCTTCTAAATTTTGTTTTTAATCCTTCCAAATCATGTTGAAGCTGTCTTTGTAAACTTCTTGTTTTTAACTGCTCCAAAGGTAAAATTTTTAGTTGTTAAAGCCGCACTTCTTGGTGGGAATCCCTGTGGCCAAAATCTACCAATTTTTTCCCAAATGTATTGTTCAAATAATTCCTTATAAAAAGGGTAGAGTATGAGCTGCAACTGTTTAGCTGATAATAAATTTTTGTTTTCTCGCCAAATTTATTTAGTCAAGGTAATTTTGTAAATAGTTTTACAATATCTTCAAATGGACATATTGATTTAAATTTCTATTCAAAAAATAAGGTCCAATTATCCCATTGTGTGAAATGGCGCACCAAACCTTTATTTTCTTTGAATACTTACAATTTATTCTAAAATTTGGATTAATATCAAACCAGTACCCATCATTCTGTGAAGGAATA
Source organism: Vesta saturnalis (assembly GCA_036346205.1). Taxonomy (NCBI): domain Eukaryota; kingdom Metazoa; phylum Arthropoda; class Insecta; order Coleoptera; family Lampyridae; genus Vesta; species Vesta saturnalis. The sequence continues at coordinate 285,649 of JARFJB010002165.1, read as the reverse complement.
ACTCCGTTAGCGGTAAATGTTGCTTCGTCCGAAAAAATAATGTTGCTTTCAAAACTTCTGTCCGTAAGACACTTCTCTTCTCCAATCTACAGCAAAAGACCAATCGTTTAGCTTCGTCGTTTGGTTCTAAAGTGTGACGAAATTTAGGTTTATACGGAAGTAGGTACCTTATTTATCTTAAATATTCTGCGTAAATGTGATTTGCACTCGCGAAGTTGTGCTGTCCTACGTCTTACTGGGATCTTGCCGTTTGACCTGACGTCGCCCAAAGCAAAAACGTTTGCAGAATCGTCATCGTTCAACTTTTTTCTCTTTCCTTGGATTTTGAACACTCCCTATCCTTACAAATTTTGTCGCAATACCTACTTTCAACGGTAACGTCGCTTATTGCAACATCTGGAAACTATTATTGGAACTGTCTAACCACCCCTTTGTAGCCAATTTCCCCTAACCCATAGCATTGTATTACATATATTTTTTGCTCGAGGATAAGCATTTTGATTTGAATGCAAAATATTTTATCCAAATAGATTTTTTTCGTAAAATCAACGAAAAGCCCACTTTACCCACAATTTATTTTCTTAGACAATCCGCGACTTAGATCCCTTTTGAACCGTAATTTTCCTCAATTTTAACGAAAGTTGGCATATAGCTCTAATTTTCAATGAAAAATATTTTATCTAAATATATTTTTTCCGCAGAATCAACGAAAAGTCCACTTTACCTACAACTATTTATTTTCTTCTTAGACAACTCTGCGACTTAGATCCTTTTTAACCGTAATTTTGTCCAATTCTAATAAAAGTTGGCATGTAGCTCTAATTTTCAATGCAAAATATTTTATCCAAACAGATTTTTTTTCGTAAAATCAACGAAAAGCCCACTTTACCCACAATTTATTTTCTTAGACAACTCGGCGACTTAGATCCCATTTCAACCGTAATTTTGTTCAATGTTAACGAAAGTTGGCTTATAGTTCTAATTTTTAATGAAAAATATTATTCAAATAGATTCTTTCCGTAAAACCAACGAAAAGCCCATTTTATCTACAACTATTTATTATCTTCTTAGACAACTCGGCGACGTAGATCCCTTTTGAACCGTAATTTTGTTCAATTTTAACGAAAGTTGGCATATAGATCTAATTTTCAATACAAAATATTTTATCCAAATGGATGTTTTCTATAAAACCAACGAAAAGCCCACTTTACCGACAACTATTGAGGTTGCGCCCCGATTCAGTGGTTCCCGATCCACTAGTCCCCTTTTTAGCCATCCCGTTTCAGCAGCCCCCGTTTCAGCGGTGACCCGTTACAATGGTTCACGTTTCAGCGGCCCCTGTTTCGGCGGTATATCTTTACCGCAACCCCTTTGCATATTAGGTGAGGGCCAAAGGATTGGGAAATCACCGTTTGAAATTATTTTTTCCAACTGTTGATCTGAATCAATTCATTATTAGCAACTTGAAAATATTAAAATGTGAACTGTTAATTAAAATTAATTTATTCATGTCGAATATAACCAATAACTACATTTTGTGACAACTGTATTTTTTATTGTTTTTTTTTTAATAACTTGATAAGTTAATTCATTTTTTGATCGACGTTATACTAACGCAATGGTCCATTTTCTTGCTAAAACGGGGTCCGCCGAAACGGGGACCTCTGAAACGGAAACTGCTGAAACAAGACCGCTGAAACGGGGACCGCTGAATAGGGGTTGTCAACTATTTATCATCTTCTTAGACAACTCGGCGACTTAGATCCCTTTTGAATAGTAATTTTGTTCAATTCTAACGAAAGATAACACATAGCTATAATTTTCAATGCAAAATATTTTATCCAAATAGATTTTTTCCGTAAAATCAACAAAAATCCCATTTTACCAACAACTATTTATTTTCTTCTTAGACAACTCGACGACTTAGATCCCGTTTGAACCGTAATTTTGTACAAATTTAACGAAAGTTGGCATATAGTTCTAATTTTTAATGAAAAATATTTTATCCAAATAGATTTTTTCCGTAAAATCAACGAAAAGCTCACTTTACTTTCAACTATTTATTTGCTTCTTAGACAACTCGGCGACTTAGATTTCTTTTGAACCGTAATTTTGTTCAATTTTAACGAAAGTTGGCATATAGCTCTTATTTTCAATACAAAATATTTGATCTAAATAGATTTTTTCCGTAAAACAAAGGAAAATCCCATTTTACCTACAACTATTTATTATATTCTTAGACAACTCGGCGACTTAGATCCCTTTTGAACCGTAATTTTGTTCAATTTTAACAAAAGTTGGAATATGGATCTAATTTTCAATGCAAAATATTTTATACAAATAGATTTTTTCCGTAAAATCAACGAAAAGCCCACTTTACCTACAACTATTTATTTTCTTAGACAACTCGGCGACTTAGATCCCGTTTGAACCGTAATTTTGTACAAATTTAACGAAAGTTGGCATATAGTTCTAATTTTTAATGAAAAATATTTTATCCAAATAGATTTTTTCCGTAAAATCAACGAAAAGCTCACTTTACTTTCAACTATTTATTTGCTTCTTAGACAACTCGGCGACTTAGATTTCTTTTGAACCGTAATTTTGTTCAATTTTAACGAAAGTTGGCATATAGCTCTTATTTTCAATACAAAATATTTGATCTAAATAGATTTTTTCCGTAAAACAAAGGAAAATCCCATTTTACCTACAACTATTTATTATATTCTTAGACAACTCGGCGACTTAGATCCCTTTTGAACCGTAATTTTGTTCAATTTTAACAAAAGTTGGAATATGGATCTAATTTTCAATGCAAAATATTTTATACAAATAGATTTTTTCCGTAAAATCAACGAAAAGCCCACTTTACCTACAACTATTTATTTTCTTAGACAACTCGGCGACTTAGATCTCTTTTGAACTGTAATTTTGTTCAATTTTAACGAAAGTTGGAATATACCTCTAATTTTTAATGAAAAATATTTTATCCAAATAGATTTTTTCCGTAATATTAACGAAAAGCCCACTTTATCTACAACTATTTATTTGTTTCTTAGACTAACTCGGCGACTTAGATCCCCTTTGAACCGTAATTTTGTTCAATTTTAACGAAAGTTGACATATAGCTCTAATTTTCAATGCAAAATATTTTCTCTAAATAGATTTTTTCCATAAAATCAACGAAAAGCCCACTATACGTACAACTATTTATTTTCCCCTTAGACAACTCGGAGACCTAGATCCCCTTTGAACCGTAATTTTGTTCAATTTTAACGAAAGTTGCCATATTGTTCAAATTTTTAATGAAAAATATTTTATCTAAATAGATTTTTTCCGTAATATCAACGAAAAGCCCACTTTATCGACAACTATTTACTTGTTTCTTAGACTAACTCGGCGAGTTAGATCCCTTTTTAACCGTAATTTTGTTCAATTATAACGAAAGTTGGCATATAGTTTTAATTTTTAATGAAAAAGTATTTTAGCCAAATACACTTTACCTACAACTATTTATTTGCTTCTCAGACAATTCGGCGATTTAGATCTCTTTTGAACCGTAATTTTGTTCAATTTTAACGAAAGTTGGCTAATAGCTCTAATTTTCGATGCAAAATATTTTATCTGAATAGATTTTTTTCCATAAAATCAACGAAAAGCCCACAATACGTACAACTATTTATTTTCCACTTAGACAACTCGGCGACCTAGATCCCCTTTGAACCGTAATTTTGTTCAATTTTAACGAAAGTTGCCATATGGTTCTAATTTTTAATGAAAAATATTTTATCTAAATAGATTTTTTCCATAAAATCAACGAAAAGCCCACTATACGTAGGTACAACTATTTATTTTCTTCTTCCATAACTCTTTTGTTAAATTTTAACGAAAGTTGGCACATGGTTCTAATTTTTAATGAGAAATATTTTATCTAAATAGATTTTTTCCGTAATATAAACGAAAAGCCCACTTTATCTACAACTATTTATTTGTTTCTTAGACTAACTCGGCGAGTTAGATCCCTTTTTAACCGTAATTTTGTTCAATTATAACGAAAGTTGGCATATAGTTTTAATTTTTAATGAAAAATATTTTAGCCAAATACACTTTACCTACAACTATTTATTTGCTTCTTAGACAATTCGGCGATTTAGATCTCTTTTGAACCGTGATTTTGTTCAATTTTAACGAAAGTTGGCATATAGCTCTAATTTTCAATGCAAAATATTTTATCTAAATAGATTTTTTCCATAAAATCAACGAAAAGCCCACTATACGTACAACTATTTATTTTCTTCTTCCATAACTCTTTTGTTAAATTTTAACGAAAGTTGGCATATGGTTCTAATTTTTAATGAAAAATATTTTATCCAAATAGATTTTTTCCGTAATATAAACGAAAAGCCCACTTTATCTACAACTATTTATTTGTTTCTTAGACTAACTCGGCGAGTTAGATCCCTTTTTAACCGTAATTTTGTTCAATTATAACGAAAGTTGGCATATAGTTTTAATTTTTAATGAAAAAGTATTTTAGCCAAATACACTTTACCTACAACTATTTATTTGCTTCTTAGACAATTCGGCGATTTAGATCTCTTTTGAACCGTAATTTTGTTCAATTTTAACGAAAGTTGGCTAATAGCTCTAATTTTCGATGCAAAATATTTTATCTGAATAGATTTTTTCCATAAAATCAACGAAAGGTCCACTATACGTACAGCTATTTATTTTCTCCTTAGACAACTCGGCGACCTAGATCCCCTTTGAACCGTAATTTTGTTCAATTTTAACGAAAGTTGCCATATGGTTCTAATTTTTAATGAAAAATATTTTATCTAAATAGATTTTTTTCGTAATATCAACGAAAAGCCCACTTTATCTACAACTATTTATTTGTTTCTTAGACTAACTCGGCGAGTTAGATCTCCTTTTAACCGTAATTTTGCTCAATTATAACGAAAGTTGGCATATAGTTTTAATTTTAATGAAAAATATTTTAGCCAAATACACTTTACCTACAACTATTTATTTGCTTCTTAGACAATTCGGCGACTTAGATCTCTTTTGAAACGTAATTTTGTTCAATTTTAACGAAAGTTTGATAATAGCTCTAATTTTCGATGCAAAATATTTTATCTGAATAGATTTTTTCCGTAAAATCAACGAAAAGCCCATTTTACCTACAACTATTTATTTTCTTCTTAGACAACTCGGCGACTTAGATCTCTTTTGAACCGTAATTTTGTTCAATGTTAACGAAAGTTGGGATATAGTTCTAATTTTTAATGAACAATATTTTATCCAAATAGATTTTTTCCGTAAAATGAAAGAAAAGCCCACTTTTCCTACAACTATTTATTTTCTTAGACAACTCGGCGACTTAGAACCCTTTTGAACCGTAATTTTGTTCAATTTTAACGAAAGTTGGCATATAGCTCTAATTTTCAATGCAAAATATTTTATCCAAATAGATTTTTCCGTAAAATCAACGAAAAGCCCACTTTACCTACAACTATTTATTTTCTTCTTAGACAACTCGGCGACTTAGATCCCGTTTGAACCGTAATTTTGTTCAATTTTAACGAAAGTTGGCATATAGCTCTAATTTTCAATGCAAAATATTTTATCCAAATAGATTTTTTCCGTAAAATCAACGAAAAGCCCACTTTACCCAAAGCTATTTTTCTTCTTGTGGCGACTTAGATCCGTTTTGGACTGTAATTTTGTTCAATTTTAACGGAAGTTGGCATTTAGCTCTAATTTTCAATGCAACATATTTTATGGAAATAGATTTTTTGCGTAAAATCAACGAAAAGCCCACTTTATCTACAACATGTCAATATTTTGAGAAGCAGTAAAGCGATTTACATAACGTTAGGTGTATTTGTTTTACTTTTTCCGAACATTTTTTTCTGTAGGTACCTCCCGTTTGCTTACATAACAAGCTCTAATGTGCAGACAAAGAAACTAAAAAGTGGTATAAAACATTTTGAATATATTTAATGCATTCAAAAGCGTCCCTAATTCATAGCAGACATTTCGTAATTTGAATATCACAAAGTAATGATTCCTCCATATTATTAACGGTGATCTAATGTTGCCACTCAATATTAATCTGTTGACCTTAATTTGTCATACAAAATACTTAATTAAAAAATGTATGATAATTATTATTTATTGCTTATTACAGGTTATTTTAAACGCTTACTCACAGTTTTCGTGATTTTTGGAAACTGTGATTGATAAAAATGAAAAACATAAACTTTCATATAACGAAGCGTATTTTAAATTTTATTTACATTAAATAAACTATAGATTGCATAACAAATTTAATAACGTTTGGTAATGTGTTGAATTACAACATTTATATATAACTATATATATTAGAAACATCATATTCATCTGTATAAATTATAAAAAAATTAGTAATAAATATAACACGCATTATATAATTTAATTCAGTTACCGATTGATAACTAATTAGTATTATTGTTGAAATTGGTCAATAAAATTTTTATTACCTAATTAAAATGTTTTCTTTTTTTTGCAGATTTTGTATTAAAATACAGCTTTAAATAACAATGTTTAAAATGGACGCATACACGAGCCGGGAATGGCCGCTACAGTGCAACTTTGGCGGGACGGAGAAGCTGGGTTAGATAAGCCACTTTCTCTTATAGGTGAAAGAGTAGGTGTTTTTGGACGATGAGTTGTACTTCGTCTTCTCCTACGATATTGTGGCAAAGATCGTCGTCCACCTATTCTTTGTTGCTGTTGAAGAATACTCAAAGCATCTGCTAATTCCGTATCACTAACAATTCGTCTTCTAGGAGGTGGTGGTAACGCTGGTAACGTTGATCTACCAGAGTCTTCAACTGGGTAGGACGGCACCGGTATTATATTACTAATTGCCTGCATTTGCTGATGATGATGATTAATCACTTCGGCATTTAATGGAGACACTTGATTATTCCTAGTCGTCGAAATTTGATTATTATTTCTTCGTCTGTTATGTCCTAAATTTCCTATCACTCTAAACAATACCCGTATTTTAGCACTGGACCAATGACCGTGGGTTCTATGTGTACGCGTTTCCGTGTTTTTAGTTTTTAGTTTATATTTACATAAATTCATTAAGCATTTCGGTTCGGATGGGCTTTGTGGATCTTCAGGACTATCGGGAACTGACATACAACAATTCCAACTACGTTTTAATTTACGTGAAGGCTGTGGTTGGGAGATGTTTTGCATTTGATTTGTATCTGGGCTTACCGTATTGTTAGTAACTATGCAGGATCTGCAGTCTTCTGGAGTTGATGGTGGAGTTGGTGTTGGTTCGTTGCAGTCTGCACAAGTTTGTTCTAACACAGCACACGTAAACACAGCCGTTATCTGAGACCCTACACGGTTATCACAATGTAAATTTACTGGACGATGACGTACTGATGAGCAACGGTGGTTGGAGGTTTCACCCGAATTTTGTAAAGGTGGCGAAATTTGTTGCCGTTGTTGTCTTATGTATTCGTAAGTTGTTAAGCCAAGAAAAGAGATGTACATGTGAAAGAAACAGAGATGTAGAAGTAAACCTGCTGTGATTGCTGCTAGAATGCCTAGTGCTGCAACAACTGTAAGAAAGGCAGCGTCGTTTGTTGGTGGTAGTGGTGATGGCTCAGTTCCGCTTTCGTTAAACGGTGTTCTCGAAAGCCACGTAGGATCGATGTTGTGTAAAATTAATTCCGCAATGGCTAATAATGCCACAAGAACAGCAGCTGCAACTGCAGTCGAGACGCACATAAGGAAAGGTACGTAATTCCGACCACCTATGCAATGGTTAAGCCACTTGCAGTGATGATCGAATGAAGCTACGCACTTGTTGCACGCGCTGCAATGTTTTGTTCGATGCCCCGTTATAGGTATTCCACAAAGGTGACAGATTCCGTTTTCAATAACGTGAGCGTGTTTTGTTCGATCCAAATCGGGAACCGGTGTTGGAGAAATGCTTCGAAGTAAAGGTTCGGCGGGATCGAGTAAAGAAGCGCCAAGATTAGCGACTAAATGTAACAGTAGTAATGCAGAAAGAGATGCGAGGGCTGCGGGCTGTAGATATAAAGGTAATGCTGGTATTAATAATAGAAATGCACCCGCTGATATTGAAATTAATGCTAACCATCCAGTCACCTGCAGCGGGTGCAACGGTAGTTGGAAACCGTGCTCGCGCCGCAGCCTTCGCGCCCCCTCATCGCCACTTAACATTGCTCGCGGTAGCCATGGCACCACACTTGGAGGCTGTCACGTGCACACTGGAATTCCGTGTTTCTTTATTGACCCTGTACGTAGACTTGCGCACCCCTGGCACTGCATCGCACGCAACAACCACCACGATTGTCGTTAGGGTAGAATGGGGTAAACTATATATAGCGCACTTATTCTTAATTTATCGCTTTAGACCTTTTTTCACATATTTCTACTAAATTCTTTTTCAATTATTCAAACATCCATGAAAACCTACTTCACAGTTCCACAATTGAATTAAATTAAATTTAAATTGAATTAAATTTCCCTTTAGTTAACTAATTGTAAATAAAGGTAGGAACTTTCGGATAAGCGACACAATAATTGTGATATTAATCAAAATTAATGAAAGCCCAACAATAACAATCAATATAAGCAAACATTTCCCCTTCATAAAAAAATTGGAACAATCTTAGTTTTAGTACAATAATGTATAAAGTTCGTTGGACTGTCGCACTTTTTGTTTACATTTTCAATTAATATGTACCATCAGCGATCAATGAAAAATTTTTTTTTTGCTCATATCATATCATATAAATATATTGATAACAGTTATTTTGAAATTGAAGAAATCCACCAATGAAACAATTAACCGTCTTAAAATATGGGCCAATAATAACGGTCACATTTTAAATGCACCAATTAATGCATAGAATGCAAAACGTTGTACACGCAATTGGCCTACTTAGTATTTACAGTGGAATATTTTGTTTTTGATAATATTGATTTATTACATTAATGAATTATCACTATCAGTATATGAGATTACAATTGATCTCGTGACCATGACAACTATTGCTTTTCAGATTATTAATATTAATGATTAAATTCTAATTGAATTCGGCGAGTTTTAGTACAGAAATCAAATCGCTTTAATTAATTATTCTTAGCCTGGCCTGTTCTTAAGTAGTCCAACTTTACAAAAGGGGTCAGATTTCAATTCATAATTTAATTAATGTCCCTTTGTCATACAACATTTAATTTGTTTAAAACTTAGTCTGACGTAGCATCTACATAATGTAATCTAAACAAATGGCGAGATTTCCTGTAATGTTGATTTTCTAATCAGTGTTTTTAATAAATAAAGTTATCGCTTTAATTCATAATTAATCTTTTAATTCATAAAAAAATTTTGATGATCCTACACGTCATCTATATTGAACTAATCATTTCTTTAATTAATCATCTCAGTTAATTGAAATGCAAATGAGTTTCTGTTAGACAAAGAGAATAAGTAGAATTTCATAATTAAAAATGTATTTATTTATTATTAACACCTATTTGTGAAAAGCTGTCTATTAAACTTCCAGGTTCTTAGGTTATCAGTAAAATTTTAATACATGAATAGTGAGACTGGGAATGGGTGTGGTCACACAAGCATTGAAAGAAGCATAGTTAGCTGAGGAGAAAATTATTGCAACAGTATTTTTTTAGTGATTGTTGTTCTGAACGGGGTTAGGTTAACCTAACGTGCTAAGATGCAGAGAGATGCTTATGAACGATTACTCTAAATTTTTTCATATCATAAGTGAAAAGAAAACTGTAACTACCAAGACCATTTCAGAGTTTAGCAGCCGTGTGGAAGAATGTACATAATGCTGATGTGAATGAGCAAACTGCGTATTCCTAATAAAGGTGGCCCAAGAATGTGTCAAAGAATGCAATTCAGTAGCATAATAGCAATGGTAATACTAATAGTACAAAGAAAGAATTGAAACAATTCTTCTATGCTTAAGCAATTGTACGTCAGAAGTTAGTATGGGTGTTATACGTCTAATAGCACTCCTTTCAATACGATTAACGATATCGAGAGCGTATTGGAGAGCACCGACCCAGAGGGGAGAATTATTCTACTGCAATTTTTTTTTGTTAGTATGCTCATGATTATGGTTAGTAATCACTTATTTATAGCTTATTATAACTTAGTCGTAGACTGTTCAGGAGTCCTCCTCTTCAGCTCTGTTCAATCCTTGCTTGTTGGTGTTGCGGTGTTTTCTGTTATTGTATTGTTTACAATCACGAGGTGTGCTTATTTTTGGTGTAAAAAGAAAAAAGATTTATATTTATTTGGGTATTTAATAATGCGTTAATTGAATTAAGTGTGTGTTGTTTAGTGGGGTGTAGAGTGCTTAGTGTGGTTTGTCCGATTCGTTGTCCGGTTTCAAGCTAGGTGGTCATCGAATAGACGGAGGGATGCGGAGGGCATATGGGATGTTATCTATTGATTCTTGTGTCTCCTCGGGGAGGTCGTCAAGGAGTTGTGTAATGATCGCGGGGGGTGCTTGAATTTTAATTTTAAGTTGTCTTCGTGGGAATTGGGAAAAACCGTAGTTGTAGGGAGTGATAAGGATTTATATGGTTGGGATAGTATCGCCGAAAATCCCTTTATGTGCAAAGTTTTTCTGAAGGGTTTCGATTCTGTGATTGGTGGTATGTTGGCGTGCTGTGTTGTGAGGTTACTAGGGTACCTGAGGGGTAGCCTATGTATGCGTCTAATAATTCGGCGTTCACAGTTTAGGCAATAGAGGAAAGGTGATTGAGGTTTATATAGGTGTATATGGGTGCTCGGAAATCTGTATCAGGGTGGATGTATGTTTTGTAGCTGTGTTAAAGTGTTTTAGGGTGGCAATCTCTCATTCTACCCCGAAGGGAGCCCAGTAGGTTTGCGCGGTTTCTAATCCTATTGAGTGTTCTTTTTTACATCGGGGAGCGAATTGGGGGTTCTAGTAAAGAGGATTCCTAGTTAGGCGATTTCGTCTGGAGTATGAGTCTTTCTTGGTTTAGGGAGAGGGAAACATTTCTGGAGGCAAGCTTTGGGAACTTATCTTCGGTGTAATTAGGTTGTCGGAAGAGAATTGTTTGAGTTTTGGAGGGCTTGACGGAGACTCTCCACCGGTTCGGCCAGTTGGAGAAGTTCCGAAGGGTTTTGAATATGAGGCGGGAGGCCGTTTCGCTGTTCCGATTAACCGTCCAGAAGGTGGTGTCATCCAAAAACTGCGTAACGACTACTCCGGGTTGTGTAACTTCGGAAATATCGGATGTGAAGATATCATAGAGGATCGGGGCTAAGGCAGAACCTTGCGGTACGCCTGCTGTAGGCTGGAAAAGATGTGAGGTTTTCCTTACTTTAACCCGAACTGACCCATTGGTCAGGTACGAAAATAGGAGTTTGGAGAAGGGGTCGGGAATGTTGAGCTTACGGATCTTGTGCAGGAGACCGGCGTGCCAGACCCTGTCGAATGCTTGCTTAATGTCCAGAAACACAGCCAGATTGCATTGCTTGTGATTGAATGCTCTGGTGGTCTCTGTAAGCAGCTTCAACGAGGGATCGTGACACGTTCCGTTGAGACGGAAGCATAATTGGCTGTTGGGAAGGAGGTCGTTAAATTCGAGGTGGTCCTGGCTGGAATCTGCTCTAAGCATTTTCCGAGACAACTCAGGAGGGAGATTGGTCTATAGGAAGAGGGTGAGGTTAGGTCGCCGAGGGGCATGAAGATCATGACGGTGGAGGCGAAGTGGGAAGTGGGATACGATTAAGCATTAGTTGTAGATGTTGGAGAGTAATTGGAGGGCTGGGTCGGGTAAATGACGGATGATTTTGTGATTTAGGCCGTCATGACCTGGGGCAGAATTTTTTCATTTTTTGAAGTAAGTGGTCGGGTGTGATGGGAGCATAAAGGTATTCTTGTTATCGAGTTGGGTTTCAGGAAGGTTAAGGTTGCGGAATTCTTCAAGACGACCCTCGAGGAGTGCCTTGAACCGGTTATCCAATTGGGGATCATCTGGGGATCGGAAACTGAGGTTCATTTTGGGCCTTATATAGTTGTCGAGAGGTAAACTGCTGCCTAGATCTGTACGAAACACCTATTTTACGAGCAACTTCTGTAGTAGCTGACAGAAGATGGTCAATTCGTGATGTATCTGAAGATACAGTCATTCTGAACATAGTAATAGTCTTCGCCACGCATACTTACAACACTGAGTTTTGTTAGCATTAAAGTTAGTTATAGCCTACGAAATAAGGCTAGTCCTTTTATTTGATCATACTGTAAATCTAGTAACAAAATGCACGTGTATTATTATTTCGGTTTTTAACTGTCAGTGATTGTCAAATTTCTGACTTTAAAGGATGGAACAATCGGTGTCTACATTTTATAGACAACACAGCTATTCGACGCGTTCACTAGTGCTCAGCTGTTGGGTGTGAGCGAAAGCGATAGCTTGCTGAGCTCCAGTCTAGACAAGGATACCCTCCAGCCGGTGAATACTGGTGAACGCGCCCATTATTGTGGAAGATTTTCAGTAAATGACCGGAGAGCTACAAAACGTGGAAACATGATAACTCATTGTTTAAAATGTTTTAGATACTCAAGGATAAATAATAATTATGATGGAATTTCATCACAAATTGTTACTATACCGTCTAGAACTGGACATATGATTTCATCGTACTTTACTTTTGCAGAATTTTATTAAGCTGTAACTCTAGCTTGAATTTACCAGACCTTTGTCAAAAAAATTACATAAATAAAAAACAAAATTACAACAGTGGTTTTAAACACAAATTAACCAAATATCAGTTGTCTTCACGTTCCAAAAAATCTTCTTCTGATAAACTGACACCGTCGGTTATTATGAGAGGAGAGATATCGGAAGCATCTATGACTTTTTCGATTTCCCACTCTTCCAATATTAGTTTGTCACAATGTTCCATATAATTTTGCTTATGGGTTTTACTAACATCATTCATCGTGAATTACATCAATTTGACATCCATTAGTTTTGATAATTTCTTGATCGTAGATTCTTGTACTTTCAGACCAAACCATTTCAATGCCGCTGTACTAGTAATAATATGGCGATAAACGTGAAACTTTGTAACCCATAGTTCCTGCAGAACAGTCGAATTAATACTCTCTTTTTGTCAACTTAGTTCGTGTAATTTCCCATATTTGGTACCTTATAAGGTCCCCTTGAATAGTGATATTTTTAGACTCGGCCAACTCTAGTAATTTTGTTTTAGACTAACTGTAAGATGTAATTGGTTCCACCAATCGTGAATGGTAATGGGCCTTATACATGATAGTTAAACTGGGTTCCTCTAGGTTGGGTATAAGTTTGGTTTTGAACTATTTTTCAAAGTCCTCTCAGTTGATATTATCATCGTAGTCGCCGGTTATTCGATTACTTTTGAAAACTAGTTCTGCACCGTCAACAAAACCGTCCTCCCCTCCTGCATGCTCGATGATATATCTTGAACCCTCGCCTATTTCCTTGCACTGAGTTATTGTAGTATTATCTTGCCATTCTTTTCTCATCTGACCTTTGCTGAAAATACACGTCTCGTCCAAAACCTTTGGTGTATATAAGTTAATATCTTTTTCGTCGGAATATTTTCTAAGAAACTCTAACCTTTTGAATCGTGCTGTAGGAAGCTCCATAAAAATGTTGTATCATTAGTTTTTTAAACCGAAACCAACTTTATGTATCCAGTTAATAATGGTTCTTTTGCAACATTGTACGTCATGCGTTTCTTCTCAACCTCTCACGAATTGTTTCCGCAGATACATATTTTTCTTGCTGTACATTTTATGCATCATTTGTGGTAAACTACTTAGAATAAGGGGTGTACAACTAGTAGAGAGTTCTTTCAAATTCGGCGTCAGAAAGAGTCTTCATTTTTGTTCTCCATACCGTTTTTGTTAATATTCCCAAAGCCTCTGCAGCTAGTTTCGCTGCAGACTTATTTAAACTTGTTAAAAGGTGTATGTCTTTCAAAAAAGGCGTTGGCTTTCCGTATGAACATCTTTCCTTCGTCGGTAATTCTTTTGACCATGTTTCTGTTTTGTGATCCGTTTGCAACTAGAATCTGGGGCCAACAATGGTTTTGGATAGTACGTTTTATGTTCTTTGATGGCTGTAAAATAACAAAAACCACATAAACCAATTGAAGTATTTTTCAGACTATATCAACATATACAGGGTGGCTCTCTTAAGCGGGATTGCTCCATAACTCCTTTACTATTACAAATACGAAAAAATATCTTATATAAAAGTTGTCCACAGTCATAAACTATACGTTTTAAAATTATTTTCAGAAATGACGGACTTCCGGTTATACCGGAAAATCATGCCAACTTCGTTATTTTAAATAGAACAACCTATATATTATTACATTTTTTAATTCCTCGTTGAATTTAAAGGTCACTTTAATAACCATACTATGGGTCTACGTCGCATTGCTTCTGAGTTATTTGACATTTTGTAGAAAAAATGACGTTTGCAGTGCCTCCCAAAATTATCAATACCTCGAAGAAGGATACCGGTAGAGAGATGTGGCTTTCGTTTACTTCCGAAAAGGGTACCTCATCATTTTCATTCAATGCCAAAAATCTTGCTTTTAGAATTCAATAAACACACACACACACACACACACACACACACACACACACGCACACGCACACGCACACGCACACGCACACACGCACACGACACGCACACGCACACGCACACGCACACGCACACGCACACGCTCACGCACACGCACACGCACACGCACAGGGGCACGCACATGCACACGCACACCCACACGAACACGCACACTCACACCCACACGCACACGCACACGCACACGCACACCCACACACACACACACACACACCTACTTAAAATTTTGCATTTAAGCTTGTTTTCATTTGGATTAGAGCTGATAGATTTAGGGAGAAATCCAGCGGCGGAGAGGAAGGGTTTATTAGGGGTAGTTTTTTCTAAAACAGCTGTGTATTTCAAAGATACGTATAAAAACACAGTTATAAGATAATCTAATAAAATTTTAAATTAAAGTTATTTCATTTCTGTTAATTTATGTTAACATCTAGATGTCTATTAACCTCTGTCTATCATGAAGTTTTAAACGTCTGTTTGACATAGATTATTGTTTCTATTTTTGAAATGAGCTTCTTATAAAAGATGATACATAGTTATCCTAATGTTATAAAAATTACTTCATTTCTTTTAATTTCAATTTTGTAGGTTGAACGGACATGTGGTGTTCCACGCCACATATTTTTAGAAAACTATGCAACCTATTTTTATACGTTCATAACGAAAACAGGCACCATTGTAAAACAAGGAAATAATCTGCCAGAATAATGTTTAAAACTTCATGTCAGACATATACAGGATTATTACAAATGATGTTCATGATTTCAAGCATACATAAATCGAGTTTCATTCGTTTTACAAATATAAAAATAGTTACATTTGAAGGAAAACTCAAAAGTTTCATAACAGGTATTCACAATTACAAATGTTCAATATGGGAGCCTTGTGACAGGACAGATGTCAAGCCTGTAATCAAGCTCTCACCATACGTTTTCGAGAGTTTCTTGATTGATTGTTTCGATGGCATTGGCAATCCGTCGCTGGACATCAAGTATGCTCTGTGGTAATGGTGGTGTTTTAATGGTTCTAAAGTGACGTTGAACACTAATAACTGATTGGTTAACGTGATAATCTAGCACACAAAATGCTTTCTTGTTTTCAAATTCAGCCATTGCACAAAACTGTCAACAATGGACTTAAGAAACAACTGATACATACCGAAATCAATGTAAACAAAACTTTATGAGTTTTCTTTCCAGCGTACCAACCAAAATGGTTTTAATACATAATATTCCAGTGACATATGCAATCGAAATCAGGAACATCATTTGTAATAACTCTGTATTAATATATACGTGGTACCTTAAAAAATTCAAAAGCCGCACGCTTCTAAAAGGTATCAATAATGCAGTATAACCATTTTCATTCATATTTAATTAATTTTTGACTTACCTTGCGTTATATTAAAAAACTTTATAAAGACAATTCATGTAAAATTAAATTTTCTTTAAAAATGCGTCTACACTTTTCTTATAAAATTAATCGTTATTAAAATAATGAAAAACTTGAACTATCGCTTAAATTCTACCGTAGGAATTTTTGCCGCTAAATTAGGCGCCATATCAAAAAAATGCATAGAACATAATTAATCGATATGTTTAAGGTCTACATCCAGATATTTTTATATCTTTGAAATATGCAGCTATTTTAGAAATAGCACACACTGTTCTCGTTATATTTTTTCCAAAATTGCAAAAAGTTTTTTATCTCCACCTTCTGTTTTATCAATAAGTTGTTGAAATGTACGACGAAGATAATGTCCCTTAAAATTTGCAATAACTGCCCGGCCCATTGGCCGAAATTAACGACGTAGTGTTGGGTGGTAGGAAAACTATTTCCACCTGAAGGCAACTGTTTAAGTCCGATAGGTTGATGGGATGTCTTAGTGCGTTATCCAGCAGTAATAGAGCTTTTGGTTCAAAATTATTTAGTTCACAGTAACGTTTTACAGATGGACAAAAATGTGTGGTAAACCAATTTTGAAAAATGTCTCTTGTGATCCAAGATTTCTTATTGAATTCCCAAATGATGGGTAGACTAGATTTTAGAACTCCTTTCATGGCCCTTGGGTTTTGGCATGATACACAAGTAGAGGTTTTAATTTTAAATCGCCATTGGCGTCACAAAAGACGCAGAGTGGACTAGGTATACTGTTCCATTTGTAAAATATATCAATACAAGTTCATAATCTATTAATGACACACCATAATTTTCTGGACCCAAATCCTTTTAGTGGGGTCTGTTACATGAAATTTATTCATTACATCTGCGTTTCGCTATGTTTCTTTCCACGAGCCAAAGGAAAAGAGTCAATTCTTTGATTTAGACAATTTACAGTAAAATAGAAGGTAGTAGTATGTTTCTCTCTTATAGAACTGCACGGAGTTCCGTAGGGATCTATCGTGGGTCCTTTATTATACATAATATATACTAAACAGATGTACAGGGTGGCCAACTAAGAATGCCAGGTACTGTATCTGGGAAACTATACATCGTAGAGGCTTGTGGAAAAAGAGTTTTACTAAAACGGCCAATACAAAAACCCTGGAAAATATTTTCATGTTTCTGAAATGGCCGCTAGGGGGCGTAACTGCAATCTTGAATCTAAAAAAGTAATGTTTCTGTGAATTCTGCTATATTAACCTAATAAAAAAATAACTGACCTTTAAAGTCGAGGATAATCTGAACTTTTTTTGTTTGGCACTTTTTGACGTACTTATGTCTAAAAATAAATTGGGGGGGGGGGAGGTATTCAATGGTTTCCTTAAATAACTCCCTATATCTTCGAAATGGCTAGGCTGTTTTTAACAAACTTGGGCGCGTTGAAATGAGCTATCCTTGGACTACAAATGCTATAATATTTGAAGTTTTGTTAGTTTCACATGTCGTCGCTAGCGGTCTTTGTTCGACATTCCGACAAAAACGGTTAATTTTCGCAAAAAAATTTAATGCATTGGTATAACTTTTTTTGCATGAACAAGTAGCTAAATGATGCCTAAACAAGCTCGCGAAAACCGCACCTCGATATCTTGTTCCTAACCTAAAATATCGGCCAAAGAAAACTTTTTTTTTAACTATATTTTTCTGGAATTGTTTCTATTATGTAAGTTGTGGCTCTAAAAGGGACCGATTTAAAAGAGGAAGGTTTTTAATGCCCCCGTAAATGCTCCAAATGCTGACCATCACTCTGTGCCTTGCTGAGACCTCTTATGGGTAGACAAAACTGCAGCTTCAATTTCGGCTCTGAATAGGTTACCTAGAAATTGCGATTTTAAATGTATGTAAATTTATTCACCAGAATAAAATCACCCTTTTTGAAATTACTACGGGCAAGTAAGCAATGCTAAAAGTTATACGAAAGGTCTATTTTTTGTTTATTTAAATGCATATTCACTATGGATATATACGAAAAATACAATTAATAGAAGCAGACAATGGAAACAGATACCTAAACAAAACATATATAATCCTCAAATTGTCAACAGTTGTCAATATTTTCGCGTTACTTTGAGCAATTGTTGTGCTTTCAAAATGCGTTTTACGAATAATGAAGCTGTTGATATGCTTGCGGTTTATTTTGAATGTCTTCAGAATGCCGCAGTAGCTAAAAGAGTTTACGCGGCTCGATATCCAAATCGGCGTCCGATGTAAGAGTTTTTCCCCGATTAGTGGCGAGCTTACGAGCCAATGGTAGTTTTCGGCCTACGTTTCAACGGCAAACAATTGGAAGAACACAAGAAAATATTAACCGTATACTGGGCTATATTGAAGCACAAGAGCATTATCCACTGAGTTGGTATATCACGGACAACGGTTCAAAATATTTTGAAAGACCATAGGTAAGTTCTAATGGCCATCAAAATATATAGGTATTCGTTTAAACTTTTTTTAATTACTTTAAGAATGCACCCATATCATGTCGTTTTGCATCAGACCTTGAAAAAGGAAGACTTTGATCGAAGGTTAGACTATTGCCATTGGATGTTAGGCATGATACGCACAAATAGAGAATTTTTATTTCAAATTCTTTGGACCGATAAAGTCACCTTCAGTAGTGGCGGGAGAGTCAATCTGCACAATATGCATTATTGGTCTTCAGAAAATCCCCATTGATTGCGTGAAGTTCAACGCCAAGGACGTTGGAGTGTGTGGCATGCTGGGAGGCAGGATTATTGAGCCATATTTTTTCGAGCAACCCCTAAATGGCAATGTATTTCTCGACTTTTTGGCCAATCAATTACCGTTGTTGTTGGAAGATGTGCCTCTGGAAACAAGGCAAAAATTGTTTTTGTAGTTGGATGGTTGCCCAGCACATTTTGCTATTAACGTGCGAGACCATATTAATGCAGTATTTCAACAGCGGTGGATTGGAAGAGGAAGTCTGTTTCCATGGCCTCCGCGATCGCCAGACTTAACTTGTCTCAATTTTTATTAATGGGGGCCCTTAAAGGACATCGTGTTTCGGACTCAACCTACTACTAGAGAAGATATGAAAAACCGGATTCGTAACGCAATACGTAACATACCGAGAGCCGAAATTGAAGCTGCAATTTTGTCAAGTCATGTGAGGCTTCAGCTATGCATAGAGCGTGATGGTCAGCATTTCGAGCATTTACGGGGGCATTAAAAAACTTCCTCCTTTAAATCAGTCCTTTTTAGGGCCACAACTTACATAATAGAAACAATTCCAGAAAAATATAGTTAAAAAAAAAATGTAAGGGATTTTCGTATAAAGCTTTCTTAGGCTGATATTTTAGGTTAGGGACAAGATATCGAGATGCGGTTTTCGCGAGCTTGTTTAGGCATCATTTAGCTACTTGTTCATGAAAAAAAGTCATACCAATGCATTTAATTTTTTTGCGAAAATGAACCGTTTCTGTCGGAATGTCGAACAAAGCCCTCTAGCGACGACATGTGAAACTCACAGAACTTCAAATATTATAACATTTGTAGCCCAAGAATAGCTCATTTCAACGTGCCCAAGTTTGTTAAAAACGGCTTAGCCGTTTCGAAGATACAGGGGGTTATTAAAGGAAGCCTTTGAATACCCCCAACCACTTTATTTTTAGACATACGTCAAAAAGTGCCAAACAAAAAAAGTTCAGATTATCCTGGACTTTAAAGAGCAGTTAATATAGCAGAATTCACAGAAACATCACTATTTTGGATTGAAGATTGCAGTTACCCCCCTAGCGGCCATTTCAGAAACTTGAAAATATTTTCCAGGTTTTTGTATTGGCAGTTTTAGTAATAACTTTTTTTTCCGAAAGCCGCTACGATGTATAGTTTCCCAGATACAGTACCTCGCATTCTTAGTTGGCCACCCTGTCCAGTTGTTAGAGTTTTTGCAAATACCACATTCGCTGATGATTCACAAACCTGCTACTACTCTTTTTTACTAAAAATTAACCAATAGCGACCTTCAAGTGTTTGCAGATGTTATTAAATAGTTATTTGTATTACAAGGCCAGAAAATGGGTGTTTGCGAGTACGAATAAAATTTATGAGTACTCGCAAAACATTTTATGGCAGGGTGATACACAAGATTTTTTGTGCCACGTCAACAATTGTTATTAAGATCAATAAAGAAACTTGTATTTTTAAAATTTCATACCTGTTGAAATTAAGTTGGCAATATTGACAACTGAGAGTAACCATTTGAAAGCATAACCTAAAAAATACAATTACGAAATTATTCATTACTCGAATTTTGTAAGTAGGTAGGCCGCCAATTT
The DNA here is from genome assembly GCA_036346205.1 of Vesta saturnalis. Lineage (NCBI taxonomy): Eukaryota > Metazoa > Arthropoda > Insecta > Coleoptera > Lampyridae > Vesta > Vesta saturnalis. The sequence goes on along the minus strand of JARFJB010002165.1, from coordinate 265,175 downwards.
GTTGACTTTACAATAATAAAATAATTTATTTGTAGTTTGTAAGGAACTAACACGGACATAATAACGGATGCGTACAAGTGCGCGGTAACGCGATTAGGCTTTTTATTATGTCAAATGTCGAATATTCTATCAGTTCTTCCACTAAAATGAATACTAACTGTAATTTAGCGCAAAACTCATAATTTCCAGACGCATTTGCAGTGTGCATATTCCCTATTACATGCACAACAAAAATATTTATTAAGTATTAATCCATTCAAATATTCAAGGCTTCTATTTTGGAAGAAAAATGACAGGTGTTTCTTGGATGATAACCTATAAATACGAATAATATGTAACCTGTGGTATCCTTCCTGTCAGTCTCAAAACCTTAGACATATGTTAGATGTTCAACTTAGATTTAAAGAACATATTTCACTTTTAATCAAACGAGCACATTGTTCACCAAATTCCGACAATCTTTAGCGCAGTGTGCTCGACAATTATTATGTGATTCTTTCGTCCTTGCACTGACTCGTCCTTGCATTGATATATCAACACAATCTAGGATTGAAAACGTAAAATGCTTGTTTGAGGTTCATAGCAATCATGTCAGATTTGCCGATCTTCGACCTTTCTCTTTGTGTATTGACAAATCCCATTTCAATTTGCACTATTAAGTATCTTCATTTAAAAAACGTATAAAGGAGTTATTAACGCAACGTCGGTATTGTCAAAATTGCATCATTTTCTATTCTTTGTTCTCTTGCTATCTTTTCCGATCTTTTATTATTAGATACTTAATTTTATACAATTATAAACAATTCATTTGAACACTTTCTCATTATAAGGAACACGTGCTATTAATTATTTTTTATCAAACTCATGTAATATATTTTTGTCTATTCCTTCTGTAGTAGGGCATAAGCAGACCGCAAATGAGTCCAGAAACTATGCTTTTTCCGGCCTAGTCCAGCAAAAATAATACTAAATTACAGTTGGTATTCGTTGTAGTGACAAAACAGATAGAATATTCGACATAATCGACATTTGACACAAGTAGAACGGGGCACCTTCCGCCGCCATCTTGGATTTTCTGGGGAAAACCCACCTTTCACTTTTTTTATTTATACGCCCACGTGGGAGACCGTATTTTCCACCCCCATGGTTTCTTTTCGAAGGCCTTCTTCATTCCTAATTATTTTTGTTTTTACACACCCACGTGTGAGACCGTATTTTCCATCCTTATGGTTTCTTTCCGAAGGCCTTTTTCAACCCTTTTCATCCCTAATTATTTTTGTTTTTTACTCGCCCACGCGTAGGACGTTTTTTTCACCCCTATTTTATGGCCGCCGCGTGTAGGACGCGTTTTTCTACCTCTATGGTTTCTTTTCGGAGGTCTGTTTCAACCCTTGATGGAATTTTCACCCCAATTAGAGCCTTTTTGGTTGTGTTAAGAACTTTTTTGTCAGTTCACACCTATGGCTTCTTTTCAAATAAACAAAAAAATCATAATATGAACCGTGAATAAGGTGTTGGGCTAAATTGTGCAATTTCATATACAAATAAAACCCTATTTTACACAACAAGAAGATTTTACTGCGACGTTTTATAATTTTATTGTATTAAGTGCAGTTAGAGAATCTGTAATAACATTTTTGACGCTACTAGATTACCACATTAATAGTAAAATAAAAATTAGGATAAATCTAATTTTAGATTTATTAAATTCCTTTTTCAACTTCTGAGTACTGCTGAAGTATAATATGTTCCTAAGCTGTTCAAAAATGTAAAAGAAAACTTATTCGTCCTTTGCGTCTAAGAACGGCTGTGGTAACATCGTTATTTTAGACTCAAAACTCATTTATATTACAAGTTCCTACACTAGAATCAATACAAATCATCGACGGCCTCTTACAATTTGAGCAGGTTTCATTAGATGATGTCTTACAACAGGACATTCTAAAAGACTACGTACTAATTATTTATTAGTTTGCATATTTTTGCTACTATTTGTGATGTAAGTGACACGTCATTTGTAAACTGTTTAATGGAAACACTTGTTCCAATAAAGTATCTATTTAAGCTAGACATGTGAATTTCAATATTTCATTAATTAATAATTAATATAACTGACTACCTTATAAAACGAATAAGGTAATAGCATTTAAATGAAATTGTGTACAGATCATATTACGAAGATACTTCAACCGGAAGTAACATGTTAATTGTCAAAACGATGAACGACAAGAGTTACCGAAATTAGAAATAATATTTAGTAAAAAGTGTTAAAACGCGAAAATTGAATGTATTATATTTTGCATATAAAACATTGAAGGCCCCGAGAGCTTAAAATAAAATTGATAAAAAATGAAATATAATTGTTTGATAGAATAACTGGTTTAATAATCGATTAATTGTGATATGTGTGAACAGAGGTGTGTAATTTATTGTAGATAGAAATCTAACGGTACTTTTTGAAATGAAAAACACTATTTTTTGTGCTCTCCCTACTACAATTGTGTTCAGATACTACATAAGATCCTCGAACTTTCTTATCTTATTCAGTTTCAACTTATAAAGTAAAATTTGACCGTGTGTTTTCACATAATTGGCCGTGTCTGATAAATGCTCAGTTTAATAGTAACTTTAAATTTAATTAAATTAGTAACAATATTTTATTGGTACCGTTTAACCGATCCTTTTAGCTAAACGTGCAATTTTACTTTTGAACTAATTGAAATTTCAGAAACATCTTTGCCACTGATCATACCTAGCGCTGGAAACATTCTTCGCTGCTGCAGCTCAGCAGCGCATCTGGAACTGAGGATGTCTGAAAGTGGCCAGAAGGCATCCCTAGACGCTACGAGTTACCATCCTACTTGTGGCGTCTGGGATCAGCCTCAGCAGCTCTTGGAGCGGGAAAACCGATATCACCGCCCACTCATCAAGAACTACCGAATACTATCGTCTTGCATGAATATTTCAAATATATTCATAACTCAACTTATATTTTTCCGTTAATAAATATCATTTTCCAGACGTACGTTTTAATTAGTACAGCGTCCTAGAGTGATTACTTGATTCACATCCAATGTCGGAAAACAAACTTAAAAGACATCTGCATAAATAGTATTATACCAACGATTGAAAGGTTCTCTTGATTAAACGACTCGCGTTCCTTATTCCTGAAATGCAGATCTAAGCCGTATCCAGACACCGATCTGTACGACATGTTTCAGCGAATAGAAGATTTGGCCAGTTGCCCCAAACCTTTTAGGAAAGAAAGTTAAAATTACTTATACAGGGTGGAACAAATGTATCAAATAATGGCTTTAACTTTGTTGTCTACAAAGAGATAATGTTCAGTATAAAAGTTGTTTGGTTATTACCATCCATGTTTTAAGTTTTTTAGTTTTTTCATATCCTCGCCAAGTATCGTACCTGTATAGGTGTTACACGGAGCTACTTCAGTAGAATTAAAGTGCCGACTAGATCATTGCTAGGCAGTCAACGGAGCTCAGTTTGAACATTTGATCTAGTATTGCTGTTCATTACCATGAATATTTTGAGTTTTTTCGTTTGTTGATGTCTTCTTTTGTTTTGTTGCAATGGCAACAGACTTGTTTTTTTAATGGCACTCATACTTTCTTTGTCACTTTGAAACAAGCATATTTATCTCTATTCTGTTGTAAAATATTGCAATTTTGTGAAAAAAATAAGCGAGAAAAAATACTTATAACGACCCAATCATAACTACCTACATTAATTAATTTCACAACACTAAAATTTGGAAAAAATTAAATATTTAAAGAGTAACAAAGGTAGATTAAATACAAAAAAAACAGCAATACTGGATCAAATGTTCAAACTGAGCTCCGTTGACTGCCTGGTAATGACCTAGTCGGTGCTTAAATTCTACAAGCTCTATGTAACCCCTATACGGGTACGATACTCTGTGAGGATATGAAAAAACTAAAAAACTCAAAACTTTGCAAATAATAATAATACTTTTGTCCCACCCTCTATAAAAATTTCATCGCATTTCTAATATTGAAAGCTTGACGGTTATGCATTATATTATAAACTAAATTAAAAACGTTTGAAAAAAAAATTTTTTTTAATTTACATTGCAACAGAAATTGCAGCTGCCATCTTCAGTAAATATAAAACATGATGAATAAATGTTAACGCCAAAATAATTTAATATGAGTTCAAAGAAGTGAAACGTATGCATTTCTAAATAAACGCTTTACGAAACTAAAATAATGCAAGATCTTATCATTAATTGGTTTTTCGATCATTTAACTAGAATGAAATAAGTTGATGCTGAAAGGACCATTCAAGAATGCGTTTAAACATCCATAATTGTAATATTAATTTTATTTCCCATTTCATAAACTAAACAGCAAATATCACATTTATTTAATGAGTAGGTACCTATGTTTGCGTTACTTATCAAAGAATCCTGCCATATGGAAACATTAACTGTCAATTATCTAAACAGTATCAATATTGTCCTTTTTTTATTTAACCTATCTTTTTGCAATATTTTTGTTTAACAACAAATAGCTAATGCAAATAAATTCTGCATTATTCGATGAATTCAAGAACCAATGATTTGTTGGAATACAGCTACGCATTTAATAATCATCAGGTCGTTAAGTTATTAAAGAATTATATTAGATCATAGCTAAAAATGTGTGTTTGGGGATTTTAAATTCCTTAAGATCTAGGACGACTTTCTTTAACATATCGAATTTTTTAATATTTCTCTGAAAATTCGCATTATTTTTCCGATTCAAATTTCGACGAATACATCTGGTACTATCGGATAGCCTATTAGAGTGTCCACGTGTAAACGATGCTTAAAATTGTTTTTGACAGCTAAAAACATGGCGACTTTTTGACAAAGGTCATCTATAGACATAGCCAAGATTAGTCATGGAGCGCACAACGCGTTAAAATCGTTATTGCTTATTATCAAAATGGGTTTTCGAAAAAATGCGTTTCGCGCATTATTTAATGTTTTCGGTAAACATAATGAACCAAATGAAATGTGAGAATCGTGCATAAATCTGAGCAAACCGAACCGGTTTGTTCAAAAACATTGCCGCAGTACGTCTAAGTGTGGACCAAGACCCCAGAACATTAACTCGACATCGATCCCAGGAATTAAACGTTTCGCGAACCACGTTAGGTAACATTTTGAAGAAGGATCCAAACCTACATGTGTATAAAGTTCACTTAAATCAAGAACTGAAGCCAGCAGCTCACTTTCATTTCAACGACTTTGATAATAAACAAAATTGCCGCATTTCGGTAAATGAAACTACAAGATCACTTATTGAACTTCACTCGCACCCTTAAAAAAACCACTGTTTGGTGCGCATTTTGGCCACGAAGTACCATTGGGTCATACTTTTTTGAAAATCGAGGTGGGAAATTCATAACTGTGAATGATAAACTTTACCGTGACGTGATAACAAACTTTTTGTAGTTCCAATTAGTCACTGTTTAACCTTGCATAGATTAAACAGGATATTCAAAGGGTTGTCAACACAAGCCAGGATCACATTCGTGAGAGAAAAACGTCTATGTTTCAATTGCATGGACCACAGTTCACAACGTGTCAGTACCCGCACCACACATTACTACACCAGGAATACAAAAAACCTGCAACACACCAGCAAACAAAATGGGCAGCGCACGCATCAACCAGAGAAGTTAAGGAAGCATGCAGCTCCGAAAATAAAAAAGAAGTGACGATAGTCAGTATGGTATCACGGGAAGAAGAAACGCAATTAGCAAAATTTTGGGAACTCGAGGAAATTCCGAGGGCAGTGAAAATGTCCCAACAAGATGAAGAGTGTGAAGAACACTACCAACAAACGACACCAAGGGAACCAATCAAAGAGTATCAACTTACAACCGTTACATATGGAACAGCTTCCGCACCTTACCTAGCGGTAAGGACATTACAGCAACTAGCCCAAGATGAAGAAAACAATTACCCGCAAGCATCAGCAGTAACACTGAAAGATTATTACGTGGACGACCTGTTAACTGGAACCACAACAATAGAAGACGCAAAAACTTTACAGGAAGAATTAATCACATTATCAGCGAAAGGAGGATTTACGTTAAGAAAATGGGCAGGAAATCACAAAGAACTATGGAAAGAAGAAAAAGAAACGTCGGAACCATTGGATATCAACCAAAACGAATCAAGAAAATCCCTAGGAGTGAGATGGCTACCAGATCAAGACAGCTTTCAATTCAAGGTCGCACTCAACAATAAAACATTAACAAAAAGAAGTATACTATCAGAAACAGCAAAAATCATCGACCCGCTAGGGTGGGTCAGTCCAATAACAATAACAGCCAAACTAATAATACAAGAATTATGGATAAGCGCATTCAAGTGGGATCAAAAAGTACCTGAAAACATAGCAGCAAAATGTGTGAAGTTTCGGGATAAATTAAAAGCTATAGAAGAACTAAAGATACCAACATGGAAGAAAGATTCCAGATGGAACAACTTTACGCCATCCCAACCACCTCGTCGCGGCAGAATGTTCAATCTGCAATTGAACATGAACTTCGGTCCCGGCAGAATGTTTAATCTTGCATAGATTAAACAGGATATTGTAACAAAGTTTTAGTAATAAGAGTAATAAGTTGAGAAATATAATTATTTTAACAATTTTAGTAATAGGTTGAGAAATAATTAGAATTAAGACATAACAGTTAAAAAATATACAAAACGATTAGTAAGTAGAATAAATATAAATCAGGTTAATTATTGCAACAATTGTGCTGATACAAAAGTGTGCAAGGCTGAAAATACACATACATACTATGTACATTATAACTAGTAAGCACAAAAAGGCGCTTAAGTGAATAAAACATGACCTATTAACTAGGTCAAACAATAAAATACGTAATGTTAAAATCTGTACATAAAGTGTAAATAATACCAAATAATTTAGTCTTTGAATGAATCTCATTTTGTCCAATTACTCAAACAGGGTTGTGAGGTCTAGTCTACAATTGATACGAGTGACGGCGTATCCCTCACATTAAACCCCAAACTACTCAATCTCTCTAATCAGAGAATTGAACAGTCGCTATGGATGCGGATGATATGTGGTTCCAACAAGATGGCGTCACGTGCCATACAACCAACGCTACACTGGCTTTATTAAGTGAAAGATTTCCTGACCTCACTATCTCAAGAAACATCGAAGTCAATTGGCTGCCGATATCTTGCGATTTGACCCCGTTAGACTTCTATCTTTGAGGTTTTCGCAAAAGTAAGTTCTATGCTAATAAACTAGCAACAATTACGCAGCTAAATGACGAGATTATCCGCCGCATTGATGAAGTTGAAGAGCAATTATGTCAAGATGCCATCCATAATTTAGACTATCGAATAAACGTCTGCCGTCGGAGTCGTGGAGAACATTTGGCGGATGTTATCTTTCACACATAATTGTACTCGACCAATGAACACTTATCAATAAAACATTCATTATGAAAATTTTATTTTACGATTTGACGTGTGTGGTGTATGAGTACATTTGGTTGCAAAATTCAAACGTGCCAAAATACAAATGGAGAATGAGCCTGTTTGGGAATTAATCACTGGATACAACCGATGAAGAATTAAGAAATACTAACTCCGTTAAATTCACGAACATACTTTAGAACCACTTCTATGCATTCTGCGCCGACTCAAATTACGAATTAACAGCCAACACTACTAATGAGGAATTCGCTGTTCGAAAGAACTGGACTTTTGTAAAAATCTAATAGCGGATCCTAAAGAAAATGTGGTGAAGAGAATGTGGAATCAAACTGTAAAAATTAACCAGGAAAAGTATTTCAATGAGTTGCACAAAAACGTATTTGCGACACTTCAAGGTGCGATAAATGCAAAAAGGTGGACTGATTCAGGCAAACGAATGAGATCATCAGCTTTGAACAAGAAAGCATAAGAGTATGATAAACGTCTACGATAAAAATACACAGGAGAAACTGTAAAGGAAATTATTCTTGCCGTCAAATTCGCCTGGATAAGGAGCGAAGGATTATCGGCATTGGCGCACTACTCCATGGAAGAGGTGGGAAGCAATGGTAGCCCCTTTGGTAGCATGAGTGCAATCGTGTATGTACAAAAACTGAAAAAGTGGAGAGCAGTGCTAATAGCAAAAGGTTGATTCCAAATGAAGAAAGTCTTAATTACTGTTGAGGTAAGCTGCTGAAATAATTATTGTTTCTTAGCGGTGGAACAGTGAAACGGGCCATTTCTAAACCTTAACTGGAAAAATCTAAGGGGTGTTGGCTGATACAATGTTATTCTTATTGGTAAAAATATTGTGAGAAAATAGATCAATGGTGTTGCGAAACGAGGTGCGAACATAAAAATCATCACGATCACTGCATTGCGGCATCTAAGATTGGCAAATCTGTAGTCGGAAATCAACAAATTATTAAAATCACTGGACACTATAATCCTGTACCTATGGTTCACCGGAATGTATCCAACTCGACAAGTTGGTATTCCCCTGAAACGAACATCAATTTTTCCAACTATACCACGCACTGTACCAATATGTACATGGATTAATTAACCAAACTATACTTTCACTCACTCTCTTTTTCCTATATAAATTGTAAAATTAATCATTTCAATAAATTGATTTGAACATTATTTATCCATTGCAGCCAATAATGTATTATTATTATTATTAGAACGACGGAAAGAAGCGCTCAAACGAAAAACTTTCTGAAAAAAAAATTCAAGCTCTCGGGGTATTACTACCAAGTATGTCACTTGTGGTTAAATTTGGCTAAATATAAACTTTACCCATTATTATACATAATTAAAATACTTAGCTTATGGGTTTAAATGGTGCATTTTTATATGTATATTTATATAAGTCTATACATTTTGATAACAATTATAGTTATCGTCCTCAGTGGTGGTAAAATCTTTTAGACTTGTTTAAGATGATAGAGCGAGCAAAAATACTTACTAGTTACCCGATGGTTTCTTGAAGATATCGTTAAGGAAATTACCTTTTACTAAATGTGTATTCATAAACAAAGTTCAATCATCCCGGAAACATTTTTGTGTTTGTGTTTCGTCAATTGTTTTTAACGTTCCACCGAGAAGGGAAATTGTTTATATTTAGTGCTTCACTATATCATGCATTAGTTTACGCCTTGAAGCGGATTTATATTTTTGGTATTTTGCTTTTTGGAAAATCTCTCGCCGAACTGTTAATAGTTATAATAGTCTAGTTAGAATCGTTTAAAAATAAACAATCATTGCTTCTGTATAAAATTTGCTAAAGCACTTTGTATATAAAAGGATTTACGTATAGTTAAGCGGTTAAACTTGTGTCAATGAAACCAGGTGATGCAGTAAATAAAGGGCACATAGACTAGGACTAAACACTTCGCTGTTTGTTTACGAGGTGTAATTAAAAGAACGTCTGATTGAATGTTTACCTTCACTACGTGGGGGTGTATATAAAGAAGGAATTGAAGAGTCCGACTGATTATTGTTCCCGATCAATCATAATGATAATTTTAACTAGGGTAGTACCATTCCCGTGCTCTGTAGCTGTGGACTTGGGAAGAAAAGATATCTGTTTATAACTTCAGACTTAAGATCTATTTGTGTGTATTTTACTAACATTTGTGTATTTACCTTGAAACGCGTTTTATATTTTTATTATTTTTTTGTACTGTATTAGTATTTATGCAAGTTTATTTTAAATGTCCATTTTTTTTGTCAAATTGCAACAAGAATGAAGGTATATGTTTCTTTTAGATTAGGATTGCAGTAATTTTACAAATTAGTATTTTGATCTTGCAAGATTCAATGAAAATTAAAATTAGAAGTTTTAAGTTAGGATTTTACGTACAAAATTGATGTGTGAACTTTATATTTAAACCTTAAACTTTTAGGTGTATTATTTCTAAAGTGATTATGATTTTGTGTGATTTCCTCCCAACTCACAGTAATAAATGCAATTTATGTATGATGTATTTTTATTTTCCTTGTAATTTCAGGATTGCACAGCCCTTGCAGTGGCGGCGTTTTTGTTTGTTTACGTGTATACGAAGCATTAAACGGTTTTGTTTAAAAACCAACAGATTGGTGAATACAGCGGTTTTTTGATAGACTTAACGACAAGAAAGGCATTATTTCGTAAATTTAGTATGATGACCCTTACGTATCGGAGACAATTGACTTCGCCGCACGCTTACGTTAACTTAATGCTTGCGATTATTTTGCAACTTTTTTGCATAGCGCCCGTCCAAGAGAAATTATGCTGATGGTTGAATGCTACGAAAGGTAAACAAGTTCTGTGAAGTACTATATCTTGTTTGTGTGTTAAATTTTAGCAATATTTCTAATTCAAATAATTATTCGCCCCGCATGCAGATCAATATCCACTACCCCCTTTCACTGAGCTGTCGGCAGTTACTCTTTCGCGTTGCGCAAATCTTTCTGCTATTTTTACCCGTAACAAGTATAAATATTTTAAAATGTTAAATTAACAGCATTGATTTGGTTTATACAGTGCGTTTCCGGATTAAGTTTAGCATAGCTATGACTAAGTAAGGTTTCTTTAAACTGATAGCGCCCTCTAATGCATCAGCCCTGTTTGATCTAAAAGTAACCTTTAAATAACGTCGCTACGGCAGGATAGGAAACAATAGAGAAGTCAAAGCAGCAGTATTTGTACAAATTATAAGAATGTTGTGCGGAAATATTCAGTTGAATAAGAATTAGGATTGATTTGTGTGGCGACCCCATCATGAGGTCGCTGGAGTGTGTTTGGGATGGTTTTTGCCAAAAAATATTATATTAATCTTGGCCAAATTAAAAAAAAATGAAGGTTGTATTAAACAAGGTTTTCCTAAATGGGTGGTACCCCCAAAATTAGTAGGATGATTTCTGGATCCAAAATACTAAGAAATTACGGTTATGTAGAGCTAGTCCGATTTTTACCAAAATCAATAGCGCTCTTCCTCTGGTCTAATAATGCACCTTGTAAAATTTTCATCTCGATAGGTCAAAAATCGTTCGTAATTTATCGTGTACACCACTGGGTGGTCCAAAAATATGCTGCTGGATCCTAAAACGCAAGGAAAAGTGTACAAATCGGAATAGCAATACTTTTTTTCAACATATCGCATTCATGTGTGATATATGAAAATTACAAAAACCGGTATAACGTTTTGTGAGCCACAAAGTAGTTAATGATGCCCTAAATCCGATGAAGTAAAGTTTAAAATGAGCAACAAAAAATGTCACAAGCTTTATTGCTGCTGATAACCTTTGAACAAGAGAAAAGTTATATTGCATTTTTTTTCTGTATTGTAAGTGTTTCTTAGTAACTGTGGTTTCATATGTTAATTGACCCAGTCGGCCTATTTCCACAGTTTTTTTTTTCGCTTTTTAACCCGGAAGCGGACTTAGCGTCCGTCATCAGGCTGTCCTGAGAAGGACTGTTTTTCGCACTTGAATCGGATTTTTTCTCAAGCACTTGGCTTCATTCAGATTCGAACTTGGTATCTTTGACCTGTAAGTCTGACACCTTTACCGCTGAGCCACTGAGTAATCCAATATATATTTTTTAGAGCTTATATAATTATATATATATATATATATATATATATATATATAAATATTTTCGCAGCAGTTGTTGTCATTTTACGTGTCATAATTTATTGATTATTAGATAAATGTGTTTAATTGTCATTTTACGTATCACAAATGAGTATTTATTAGATAAATTATTGTTTGATTGAAAATGCATCATTTTGCAAATATTGAATTAGCAGACATGCATATGGCCTACGGAGCAGCTTACGTCCGAAATGTTGACTTTGAGGACCAAGTTTTGCAAAAATTTGAAAATAACCCGAAAACAAGCACTCGTGCCATGCGATGAATACAAGCCACAAATATGTATGGAGGGTATTAAAGGAATACCAGAAGCATCCGTTCCACATTCAAAAAGTGCAATCGTTAATTCCAGCTGATTATCCCAACAGAGTTCAATTTGCCGAATGGTACTTGAATAAAATTAACTACAAACCAAGATTTCCTAGGAGTGTATTATGGACAGACAAGGCATGTTTTGCAAGAGATGGCTATTATAATACACACAATAGTCACATTTGGAGCGAAGAAAATCCTCACGCCGTTCGCAGGTTACATCATCAATGGAAATATTCTGTTAATATGTGGGCTGGGTTGTTGACAATTATGTAGTGGGCCATACTTACTGCCTGCACGGCTAGATGGTCATACGTATAGGATTGCTCTGGAACATACACTACCAGAATTGTTTGAAAATGTCCCACTTAATATTCGAAGAAATATTATTTTCCAGCATGATGGTGCACCCGCACACTTTGGATTAAATTGCCGAAATTATCTAAATGCACAATTTCCAAATGGATGGATCGGAAGAGGTGGGCTGATTTTTGTATTTGGGGTCATATTAAATCACTGGTTTATGAGACACCGTTAATACAGAAGAAGAGTTAGTGGCTCGAATTATTCTGGCGTTTGACGATATTAGTGAACATCCGCAGTTATTTCGAAGAATTCGGCAGTCGATTACACATCATTATAACTTGTGTATCAAAAATGCTGGTCGAAAAATTCCTATAATGAAAAAAAGTTTTTTTTTTTGTAACTGAGATTGTTTTTAAAAATTTCTAGTTCATCTCGACTCTACGATTTTTCCGGACAATTTACGTCAAATTCCTTTGAGTGCAATATCATCCTAAAACCTATTGTTTGTTGTATAGTTAGTATATTTAAATAAAATGTTTAGAAAACCGCTGTTTATTTTTGGGGATTTTATTTTCAGTAGACCTAAAGGGGTAATGGTGTGCACCAGATAGTAGTTGGTCCATACTTGCGAGTAAGAAAAAAATGGTGGGGCGAAACTGCCCTCGTTCTACTCATAAATGTAGGGAAGGCTATGAAAATCAAGTCGGAAACCCATTAATCTCTAATTAAAGACCACAGTCGAAATGAGGGGAATAAAGTTCACTTAACAATTGAGGAAAACTCATAAAAGGTGTAAAATTGTATTCTAAGGACACATAATCAAATTGATGACATAATCATGAATAGACATTGCCAAAGGAATTTATAACATTATCACACCTCAAATGCATTTACTTTTGAAGTTAAAGAATCATACATTCGGTCTCAAATTTAATTAATAAAATGAATAAAATAATGCTTTGTTCTGAAAGCATAAGTTTTAATTAACAACAACATAAATTAAAAAGGTAAATAACAAAAAACACATTGTTTTGTTTCTGCACAAAATCCTCACCAGTTTCTAACTTTTGCAGTGGTTGAAAAGAAAAAGGTAAAGCCAACATGCTTCATTTCCTCCCCAAAGGCGAGGGCAGACTGCTCCTTCAGCTACAGTGATGAATTCCCAACATCGATACATACATTATGTATGTTTGCATGGTGAGATTAGGGATAGGTGTCGTTAGGATAGGATCAAAAGGAACGGGATTAAGGTTAAGAACATACTTCCAACATTCGCCTAAATAGCCACACATGGTGTGCGTATACTCGGTGATTATGCTGCTGTCGGCAATGGACTCATTACCTCCCCCACTACCTTGGTGTCGCAGTGGTAAGAGTTATGATACTCACTAAAAATAAGCCATGTTCGTTATTTAACGATAATGGTCTAAAACCCACAAAATATAGTCAAGGAGCACCAGTAATGTTTAAATTTTCACAGGATTAAATCAAGAACACGATTTAAAATTATTTACACAAGGTGAGAATTTGAACGATTTACTTGTCCAAAAATATTCTACTCAACTTACCCTAACTTGCCCACCAGCACCTCTAATGAAAACAGCAGCAGTAAGGCCTTTAAAATCCACTTAAAATCTGTTTAATTAAAATGTACTTCAAACATAGTTCACAATTACTTAATGACCTGCTTTCACATAAACTTGCCCCATTTATTTTAAAAGTGCATCCATGAATTCATAAAATCGCTACATATTAATTAATAGAACAAAAATCTACGTTAAACATAGTCAAAGGTTCGCAAATCATTCGTTAAACCATTGATTAACAATTAATTGCGATATTGCAGGCGCGCATTCCATTAATATAAGTAATTTGATTGTAACCTCATTAAATTTAGAATTTACTTCAGTTCTACATACATAAAGACAAAATTTACATCGATTGGGGCTTGAACCTTGGTGGCGCAGTTGGTTAGTGCGGTACTCTAGCAAAGTACAGGTCGTAGGTTCAAATCCTACTCGAGGTAAACTTTTTATTTATGTATTTAATAAAATTAATAATAATTTTTCATTGATTAACAAGTTGCCAAGAATCCTTACATGTTTCTGAAAACAACTTTTGAAATCTATTTTGCAACTTCATCAACAGAACAAACACAAGATATATCCGCGCATTGAAGTTTTAAAAATTAATAATCTAGTTCATTACTGTCTTTTAATTGGTTCTTGAAAAAGAAGAACAAATGCTCTAAAGGTATTGCCAAAAATATATACATACTAGCCGTACCCGTCGCGCGCTGCTGCGATCTCAGAATGGGGAGGGGAATATTTAAATTTTGTGATACACTTGTCTCATAATTATTCTAGTCAATCGACCCATGGAATAAAAAAGTTAAAAAAAACTCAACCCGTCATTTTACCCCCTTAGGGGCGAAATTTCGAAAAATCCCTTTCTTAGTGGATACCTGTAGGACCAACGGTTTAGACTGTGTTTTGATATATCAGTAAGTCAGTGAGTCAGTCATGACTTTGAATTTTATATACACAGATTACCTATTAAGATTGCTACAAAAATTACTAATCAATAACCTAAAGTTAATAATACCTAAAGTTAAAGTTAAATTGCTCTCTAACTTGATTTGAGTCTAGGTTGATTTCTTTGTTTTGGTACTTCACACAAAGACTGCTGCATTAACTGAACATTTAACCAATTTGGTGCATTCACAGTTCATTAGACATTACAACTCCCGTGGTAGTACATGATTACTGAAACTGGATACACCATTACGTCACTTTTGTTTCATGTAGACAGAATGAACTGAAATAATTGGTTATTCTCTAATTCTGCTTAACGCTAAAACTGTCATATAAGCGATATTAGTGAATGGAAGAATAAAAAATTAATGATTCCAACACCATGCACAGATACCAGTGGCTTAATAATAACAAATAAATTCACTCTCTCATTCGCTGTGATATAAATGGTCGGTGTGTGAGAGAGAAAGTATGAAAGCTTCGCCATCCGCCGTGTTACAATAATTAAAACTAAAAATGAGGTTATCACGTTTTTCCGGAAGATTTTACCAATTTTTCTCTTCATAAAAACCTTACTCAGACTTCAACCATTACTCAAAAAAAAATTGGCAGAATTGGTCCAGTCGTTCTCGAGTTTTGCGCTTAGCAACACATTTGGCGATTCATTTTTACTTATATAGATGTAATCCTGATAATTTCATGTCTTTTGAAAGACAGAATAATTTCGTAAATTACAGTTCTGGCATTGATTAACAAGTTGTTAACAACTTGTTTATCAATGGTTCTAAGCGCTTTTACAGTTGAAATTTTATTATCGAATTTTGAAAAATTAATAATCTAGTTTATTACTCTCTTTTAATTTGTTCTTGAGAAAGAAGAACAAATGCTCTAAAGTTCTTGCCAAAAATAATTACACATTTTTAAAAATAAATTTAAAAATGTTTTTTGCAACTTTTTCAACAAAACATAAACAATGAGACATATCGGCGAATAAAATTGAAGTTGTATCGAATTTGAAAAATAGTTACGGAAATAAAAAATTATTATTAATTTTATTAAATACATAAGTAAAAAGTTTACCTCGAGTGGGATTTGAACCTACGACCTGTACATTGCTAGAGTACCGCGCTATACAACTGCGCCATAAAGATTCAAGCCCCAATCGATGTAAATTTTAAAATCTCGATGGCGCAGTTGGTTAGCACGATACTCTAGCAAAGTACAGGTCGTAGGTTCAAATCCTACTCAAGGTAAACTTTTTATTTTATGTATTTAATAAACTTAATAATAATTTTTAATTACATATTTACCTTTCATTCGTTCATAACAAAACTTATAATAAATTAGTTATGGAAAAGTTACTTTTCAGTACATTTAGAATCCTGATAATTCAAATTCTTTTAAAAACAGAAAAGTACGAATAATGTCGCAAGGGACGATATTTAAATCATTTTCACAATCGATGTCTTTTCACGAAGGTTTATTTATTCTTTTTTTTAACATAATTATGTATTTGGAGATTTTTTTTGAAATAAAATGTAATATGAGTTTGAGCCTCTATTGTCAATAGGGTTTCTTAATCATAAATATGTACTTTTAACGCATTATTTCAATGATAATTAAATTACTAAAGTTCACTGAATAAGAGCAATGTTGGTAAGTATTAAAAATGTATATATGTAATTTATGGTTTATAAATTTCTAAATGATTTGTAAAAAATAAAATTTCATACTTTTAAAAGAAATAAAAGATTCTATCGAATTGTTTTCTTAACTGCTGTTATGAATGTAACCTGCTAAACCGTAAACAGCTAGAGCATTGTCAATTTGTAAAACGAATTATAAGCTAGTTTTAGAATGGTTTACCGAGGGAGTCACTTTATTAGCATACAGTTTGCAGGCTGCAGGAAATAAAAGGAAAAGCCCACGAATTTCATTCCTTCACCAAGGGGGAAAGCGGGCTGCTCGAGCTTTTCGAGTCCCTTCAGTCACAATCATGGATTCCCAGCATACATACAGTGCGTATATATGAATGGTAGGATTAAGGATGGGTGTGATCAGGATAAGATCGGAAGGAACGGGGTTGGGACAAAATACTACCCCAGCATTCACCTAAGTAGCCGCACATGGTGTGACTGTACGCAGTGACCATGCCGCTACATGTGTATGAGGAAAGCCCCCTGAAAAAGCCTCATACAATGTAGGCGGTAAGGGAAATCGAACCCATTACGTCCCGAATGCTAAGCAGGTCGTGTCACCACTGCGCTACCAGCTCGGTGTAGGCTGCACGAGTGCGTTGCGGTTATATACTAAGCAGGAAAGCGGTAGGGGACTAGGTACACTTTGTAGCGTTAACATTGTGTACCTTTTCAACTTGTTAATTAATGGTTAGGCATTTTCAATCCTATTTAATTAAGGTTTAGACTTATTTGACTGTATGGTAAGATACAACACAAAGAAAAGATATGTAAAATTAAAATACATATTTTCTTATTAAATTAATTGTTTTCTACATATTGACAAAAATGTTAACACTTAAATTCTACAAATAATTTTTTCCCGCTAAATTATGCGTCATATCAAAAATTGCATAGAGTATAACTAATATATATGTTTAAGATCTATACGTTGATATCTAACATCCCCCGGCTTCCGTCGCCGAATTTCTCCCAAAATCTAATTAGTTCGAGGAGAAATAAAAAGAAACTACGATATTTGAAGTACGTATACAAACATACACATACACACACACACGACTACGCACCACACACACACACGTACGCACACGACCGACACTCACAGCAGCACACAGCACACACACACACACACACACAACACACACACACACACACACACACACACACACACACACACACACACACACACACACACACACACACACACACACACACACACACACACACAACACACACACACACACACACACACACACACACACACACACACACACACACACACACACACACACACACACACACACACACACACACACACACACACACACACACACACACACACACACACACACACACACACACACACACACACACACACACACACACACACACACACACACACACACACACACACCACACGCACACAAACACACATACACACACAAACACACTCGCACACGCAGGCGTAGACGCAGAGGCAAACGCGCAGACGCGAAAATTGCAAAATGAGCTAATAAATCGATTTAGTGAAAAAAAGGCTATGCATAACTTTCTATACCGACATACGTATATGTAGATTGGAAGGTAAAAATTGTATATTCAGGACGATTTTGAAAATTTAAAAACCAGTGTTGCCGGGCGGGAACGCAAAAGATAGATTTTATTTGGAAATTTGTCGTTTTTTTGTTTGTTTTGAGACCATGAAATTTAGTCTATTTGTCGTAGGCCAAAGAAGGCGGACCAAGTCGTCTGTACCAGTTGAGCATCTACAGTGATATCCGCATTTTTTAGCATCAAATCATAGTATCCCATGAATATAACTCTTCTATGCGGGAAAATCAGCTATAGACCAATCAGGTTTAACTTCCGTTAATAAGTTAGCAGACGGATTTGACTGTTCAAAAACATTTTTTGGGATGAAAGACTCAAAGGTCCTCGCCTAGACATTCATCGATATTTGTGGCTAATATTTTTAAATACACAATATGGCGAAATCGCTTTTTGTTTATGACTCAATTTTGAAAATTATGGAGTAGGAAATAAAGAAACTTACAAAAGTGAGACATGCTAAATTGAAATTGTTTAATAAATAAAATAGCGCTAAAAACGAGCTAAATCACTGTTTTTCAAAATTTGTTATTATTAATGATAATTCAATGAAACTGGTCAATGGTTATGAGTTTTAATGTACTTTAAAAGTGCGCCGAAAGATGTGTACTAGTTATAATTAATTAAATACATTTCACTACACACCAAGTGAGTTTGAGGAAATTCCGTAGCACACTTCGTATAAGCTTTGTGACGCTCTAGCTCAAAAATGGTTAATATTACACAAAAATTGAAAATATATAAATTGCAGGGAAGGTTTTCTAGTTTAATTTTGTATTTTACCCGTAAAATAAACAAGAAACAATATGTTGAGGAAAAACTTATGTTTGGCGGATCCAACTGCAAAATAGTTATTTATGTAAAAAAGTGAGCGTTTATTATTGCACACGACGTGCATTTGTCCAAGGAGGTCTTTAGGCCGAGTTGAACAACACGTCGCGTACAATGCACACTTTTTGCACACAATATTTTTTCTACACTCGTTTAGAAAAGGAAACGGTTTTAGTAAGTAGCCATAAGTGTATATTATGTAACAAGGTAATATTTAATATTTAATTATTATTGTTAGCGTGCTTTGCTAGATATTAAATTTAAACATGGTTCAGTTGCCAGTACACTGATTTTTGATGTTTTCCTCGCCACTGCCTTTTATATTTTCAACAATATTTCTCATTTTAAATGATAATACTATTTTTGCACATTTTTTTTTCGTTCCCTAAAACTGACGAACCAGAATTATCCTGAATAACCAGCTAAGAAGCATGTGTGTTACCAGTACTCGATTAAATAGTAATAAAATATAGCGATAGAGAGCACATGAAACAACCTTCGTACACTTGTTTGTAACAAAACGTAATTTGTTTATAAAAATTTAGAAATAAAATAAAAAATGTTATTGTTTGATATAAGTTTAATAATTATACAACATATTTCAACATAATAAATACTCTATCCTACTCAAACTTAACAAGTTTGCACAAAAGTCCAATTTGTGTAAGTTCTTAAAGGTTCGCTTATAAAAAGTTTTAGTTTTGTTTTTAGCTTGTCCTTGTATTTACTTAAATTTCCAGGTGTGTGAAGATAGTCGGGTCATTTTTGAATAATGTCATTTAAACCTGTGCATAATTAGGCGCTAATTATGGGACTCAATAGAAAATAACTTGTACCAAAATTTCTATAAGCGCGGCTAACTTCACGGAGCCGCAAACTCTTGAATAAATTATTTTTTCCTTGCGCAGTAATTCGGCGCCAATTAAGCACCATTTTGCGACGTTAAAATAAAATTTTATGCTTTCACAGGAGAGCAGTTATTGTAAAATTACTGTGACACGGCTAACTTTACAGCTGTGTATAGCACAAATCAATTTTTTCGTATGCAGTAATTAAATCCTCATCAGGCGTTGTTTTGCGCCGCTAATATTAAATTTGGACCTCCATAGAAAATAAATTATGGCAAAAATTTTATTGATAACACCAGCTTCCTAGCTTTCAAAATAAGTTAACCTTTTCATGCGCTTATGCTTTTGCTCTGTTTTGCACAATTAAAGTTAATTTTTACACCCTTATAGGGAACAAGTTATTGTAAACATTATACTCAACACGGTTAACTTTACAGCCGTGAACTTCTGCATAAATAATTTTTTTCTTATTTATTAATTACGCGCCAATTATGCGCTGATTTGTGTCACTAAAATTAAATTTTCTTACGCGATAATTAGGCACCGATTATACGCTCTTTAGCGCCGTTAAAGCTAAATTTTGCACCTTTATATCAAACAAGTTATTGTAAAAATCACATCGACAGGACGAACTTCACAGTCGTGAACTTATGTGGAGTATAAGTCTTTCCTTGTGGGTTAATTAGATGCTAATTATGGAACGTTTTTCGTAAAAACAGTGCATAAGGTGTCTGATTACTACATCTAGTCGATAAGAAACCTTATGAATTTAAAACGTAGGAGAGTAGCTTTAAAATTAAATTTGTGCATTAGAATATTTCATAAGTAATCTATAACGATAAGTACCTATATTTAAAGGAGAAAACACCAGTTGGAGTTCACTTAGGGTTAAGTTTAGTAAAAATAATGTAGAATCGAATTAAGCTATTATTAGAAAGAAATGGGTAAGATCAGAATGTAAGATAAATATAGATACATCTATAATAGAAGAAGTGCAGGTTTAATAATAATACAACAAAAATAAGGAACACCTACATTAAGCAAATAAACAGGTAAACGGCAGCATATTTAAATAAATCCATTAGAACATAACAAAAAATTGATTTACGTAGAAGTTTACCGCTCGGTAAAGTTTTGTACAAAAATTTGTTTTTTATAGGGGCGCAAAATTTTATTTAAACGGAGCGTAATAGTGGCCTAATTATCGTGCAAGGAAAGATTAATTTTTTGTAAGCTCACGGTTGTGAAGTTAGCCTTGTCGATGTAATCTTTGCAACAACTTATCTTATGAGAGCGCAAGATTTTATTTTAACGACACATAATACGACTGCATAAGAAAGAATTAGTTTATGCAGAAGATAACGGCTGTGCGAGTTTAGCCGTGTCGATGTAATTTTCAGAATAAGTAGTTTCCAATAGGGGTGCAAAATTGAATTTTAACGGCACAAACAACACACAGTATAAAAAAAATAAGAAGTTCGTAATTGTGAAGTTAACCGTATTGATGTTTTTTTTTTACAATAAAAGGCATAATAGGTGCCTAATTATCGTGTAAGGTTAATTTATTCATAAGGTTATGAAGTTAGCCTTGAAAATGAAGTTTTTGGGAGCGCAAAATTTTATTTTAGTAACGCAA
Source organism: Vesta saturnalis (assembly GCA_036346205.1). Lineage (NCBI taxonomy): Eukaryota > Metazoa > Arthropoda > Insecta > Coleoptera > Lampyridae > Vesta > Vesta saturnalis. The sequence goes on along the minus strand of JARFJB010002165.1, from coordinate 243,711 downwards.
AATAGCGCATAATTAGCGCCTTGTTACTACACACGTCCGTGAGGTTAGCCGTGTCGTACAATAACCTGTTTTCTATATGGGAGTCATATTTAACTTTAACGGTGTAAAACAGCGCATAATGGGTTCGTAATTATCGTGCAACAAAGGTTTTTTTATTTATAAAGCTATGAAGATAACCTTTTACAATAACTTATTTACTATGGGGTTGCAAAATTTTATTTTAACCGCGAAGAACGGTGCACAATTGACGCCTAATTACTGCATACCATTGTTGTGAATTGTATTGAAATTTTACAATAACCTCTTTCCTATAAGGACGTAAAACGGGTGCCTCATTATCACGCAAGAAAAGATTAATTTTGCTCATAAAGTTATGAAGTTAGCCTTAGCTGTAATTTTTGGAATAACTTCTTTTCTGTGAAGGTGCGACATTTTTTTAGCGGCACAGAGTGGCGCATAATTAGCTACGTCGTACCATAATTTGTTTTTGTATGGGCGCAAAATTTAACTTTAACAGCCTAAAATAGCGTATAATTGGTTAAAGAAAAGATTAATTTATTCCTTAGGCTTATGAAGTTAACCTTGCCGTAATTCTACTTTAGCGGTGCAAAACGGCGAATAATTGGTGTCTATTTACTGAATGATTATTTGCAGAAGTTTGCAGCTGTAGAGTTGGCCGTGTCAATGTAATTTTACAATAACTTTTTCTCTATAAGGCGCAAGGTTTTATTTTACCGGCGGAAAATGGCGTACAATTGGCGCCTAATTACTGCATAAGAAAAAATTGATTTATACGGAAGTTTACGACTGTGAATTTAGCCGTCTCAATGTAATTTTACAATACAATAACTTACTAGAGGCCACTTAAGGACGTAACATGTTATTTTAAGGCGGAAAGGGACAACTCGGCGCCGCCCATTAGACCCCGCCACTTCGGCGCCGCCCATTCGGCGCCAGCCATTTCGGCGCCAAGCCAACTTGACGCGCGGACAACTCGGCGCCAGCCAATTCGACGCCGGGCAACTTGGCGCCAATAGCAAAAATAATTAAAACTTTTCATAAAGACGTACTTTAATTATTATTTTAATATTACAAATATACACATTATTATTTAAGTAATATGTAAAAGGGATTCAAAACAATTAAAAGACGTAGGTACTTTCATTATGATTATAATATTACAAATATATACATTCTTATTTAAGTAAATTGTAAAAAAGATTCAAAAAAGAAATTAGTTGAACTTTTTAAAGCTGTTTGTTAATTACTCAAAGGGTTGGGTGCTTTAAAGATTGTATACCTACATACCGAAGTTGCGTTATTACTTACATAAACACGTTGCTTAAGCATTTGTTGGAAAATCCGCAGCAGTGACCTAATCTACACCAACAGTCATACATTTTGTAAATATGCAATTAAACTAACGAACAGTAAATAAATATTGCAAAATAAGTGAATAACAGCTCCTTAAGGTTAAAAGCGTGCTTATATTTTTTCCCTTATTAAAACGTTATTTAATATTTAAGGCAAATGCTCCTTACGTTGGTGTAAAGTTAGCTGGCGTCGAATTGGCTGGCGCCGAAATGGCCGGCGCCGAGTGGCCGGCGCCGAGTTGGCGATGCCGAGTTGTACCAGACCGATTTTAAGGCGTAAAACAGCACATAATGGTAGTCTATCGCGCAAGAAAAGATTAATTTATTCATACGGTTATGTCAGTGTGAATATACAATAACTTCTTACCCATAAGGGCGCAACATTTTATTTTAATGGTACAAATAGCGCCTAAATACTGAATAATAAAAGTATGATTTATCCAAAAGTTTGCGGCTCCATGAAGTTAGCCGTATTTTAAAGTTTTGCTACAACTTTAATTTCAATGACACAAAATTACATACGATCAGCGCCTAATTATTGAAATCACATTATTCAAAAAAGACCCTCACTCCTTGAATTGTTGTCTGTGGGGTGCGCAACTTGTTTTGTGTGGCTTGTTCACAGGACAACCGGATTGCAACATTGTTTTGATTGAAATGTTGTATATGAAAGTGTGTCTGTATTTACAGGTTATATTGTGGAAAGGTTATATCCTGTTTTACATATTTCTTTCCAATATTTAAAATGAACAAAATTCTTATCCCTTTAGATACTTACATGAGTCTATTTAGCTCCTTCCAAACAACATACTGAATGTTAATTGAAAGTAGTGAGGTGTATACCCTAGTACCAGATTCCTTTTATGTACATTGTCATCTGCGGTGAATAACACCGGTCCATTTTTATTGACACCTGCAGGTCGTCAACATTTTAAGTTTGGTGGTGGTGTTATTAAGGTATTCGCTCTAAGTATTCTGCTTCTGTATCTATTTGCGCTTAAACCCCGTATTTTGTTTATAATATAGTAAATTTAGTTAATATTAATTTTTATTTAAGTGATAATCCTTAAGTGTGATGCAGAAACGTTGATATTTATAGTAGGCAGATTAAGCATTAAGTAACATTTTATTAATGAGGTTAATATTTAAAGATTTGATTAAATGATAAAGTTATTCAAGATAAAATTTTAAACCATTTTTCTATTAATTATATGTATGTATCCACATTTGTTGTCAAAGTGAATACTCGAAATGGGGTGGAACAGTCAAATGTAATGGCTTACGCACACTATTGCCTATTAAAATTACATGGAAATTATCAGCAATACATATACTGTTGTTAAGTTTAACCATTGATTAACAACTTGTTAATCAATGATACTAGCTAAAATTGGCGAAATTGGACCACCCACAGGTAAACCATATTTTTTTGTGTAGATAAATCATTATTGAATGTGAAATAGTTTTGATTAACTCAGATATCAAATAATTGAATTAACTCCATTCTTGTAACTAATTGAACATTATAATTAGTATGTTTAGAAAACATACTAATAACATCAAAATTTACAAGTTTATTTATTATATAGTGGTAATTTTATGTTTTGTCGTTTACTATTTAGTTGTAAAGGATTCTTAAAATAACATTTTGACAAGTACGTTAATTTTTATTTATTATGTGGTTCAATTTATTTGCTAACGTATGATTAGGTGTTTGGATATAAAAAACTACTAGTGTAATAGGCATATTGGATTTGTTGTTTGCCTAAATCTGTAAGGGAGATATTGAGCTTTGTTTCATATCATTTTTGAAATTTCATTGTAGGGTCTCTATTTAAAATTTCTAAATTTTCTTTAATGATAAAATCATTAAGTTTCTGTATATAATTATCTTTTAAAATCATTATGTTATCTACTTTGACAGAAATCAGATTATTTTTAACTGATTTCAGTAAATAATTGTTATAAGTTACGTCCTTTTTCAAAGAAACCTCTTTAAGTAAATTAACAATTTAAAATTTGGCATGATTATTATGGTCTTTTTATGGTCAAAAAGTGTCAAACAGAAAAAGTTCAGATTATCCTCGACTTTAAAGATCAGTTATTTTTTTATTAGGTTAATATAGCAGAATTCACAGAAACATCACTTTTTTAGATTCAAGATTGCAGTTACGCCCCCTAGCGACCATTTCTGAAACTTGAAAATATTTTCCAGGTTTTGGTATTAGCCGTTTTAGTAATAACTTTTTTTTGCGCAAGCCTCTACGATGTATAGTTTCCCAGATACAGTACCTCGCATTCTTAGTTGGCCACCCTGTACAGTACAATTTCACCAGTGTTACCTATCTTTATGGATAATTTAACACTTTCACTGCCGTCCTGATGCAGTACTTTAGTCAAGGGCCGATCATGCTCTAGGGCGTGTTTCGTTCAACTTAAATTAAATAGTGCTAATATGCAGGGTGTTACAAAAAAATTGGCCAATCCGTTAACCACATATTCTTTGGGACAAAATAAGGGGACTTTTCTTATGTCACTTTTCATTTGAACACTTCTTTTTCGATATACAAGGTGTCAAACTTCACTTTTTAAAAGAGTATTTTTTTATTATCTCTGGTGTGTTTTAAGATATCGTTTTCAAATTTGGTACAAATCTTACTCTTTTCTAAGTGCACCTTCTGTATGATTTTAAGTAAATTCAAGAACTAATAGAAAAATAAGAGGGGTGTGGTAACTTTTAACCCCCCATTTTTTTCTAACGAACGCCTATGAACGTCGCATCTATTTTTTGTAGTAGTTTGACGATTTATCTAACTTTTTTGGCTCTTGTAAACTTTTGATTTGATGCTTCCTTTATGACATACTTTTAGTTATTCGACTAGGTGTTGCGATTTTTTTAATAATTTTTTTATTTTATTAATCAGAATAAATTCATAATAATAACTTAAAACAATCAATTGTGCTAATAATTATAATACGAAGTTGGATGCAAATAATTGAATTAAATGTTCGATGTGTCCACCACCTTCGCGAATGCGCCTTCTGGCTCTTTTTATGACCGAAAACCGAACATTTTGGAAAATATTCGGTTTCATTCTAAATACGTCTGCACCTTCTGCGATGCGATCCCTCAATTGATTTTGATTTATTATTGGAACCGTATAAACAAAATCTTTCATGAATCCCCAAAAACTGAAGTCCAGTGGGTTTAATTCGGGGAAACGAGGTGGCCAACGAATAGGCGTATCCTGTCCCCGATCAATCCAGTGATTAGGGAAATATTGGTTCAAGTGGTTCCGAACATTATTGCCATAATGTGGCGGAGCTCCGTCAAATTGAAACCACATATTTTGACGAATAGCTATAGGTACGTCATCAAGTAAATTTGTAAACTCATTTTGTAAAAAAAATAAAAAATGTTCGGCATTTAAGTTTGGTGGCAAAAATACAGGACCTAAAAGAAAAGTGTCTAAAATTCCTGCCCACACGTTTACTTTAAAATTTACTTGATGACTGGTCTCTACAAGAGCTCTTGGATTTTCATCTGCCCAAACATGGGTGTTGTGGATATTCGTTATACCATTTCGCTTCATCCGAAAATAAAATGGATCTAACAAACCGGCGGTTACGGTTATTTTCATTACAGAGCCAGTTGCAAAAGATGTTTCTTGCCTGAAAATCTTGCGGCAATAAGTATCTATGCACATGATATGGATGTAATAAGTGACGTTTTAAAATTCTATACACATCTGTCGAATTTATATCATTTCCAATCTGTCGAGCTATAATCCTAGTACTAGCACCCGGATTTTGTTCAACTATTTGCAAAATTTGTTAGTCTTGATTTGGTGTAATTTTACGTGGCCGTCCAAATGTTCCTATTCGTTGTGTTTAAATTTACTAGTGTCTCTTAGGCGGCGTACTAAACTTAAGAAAAATTTCCTTTTTGGGCGATACCGATTTGGATACATTTCTGCATAACGCCTTGAAGCTAAACTAGCATTAGAATCACATTTTCCTAAAGTGAGAATGATTATTCAAAATGTACAATCTAGAGATTTTATTTGAAATCTTACCCATAATTAAAATCATATCAGTCATTTCAGAAAATTCCAAAATATTCTCTCTATTGGCCATACCTTATCATTCAGTTTAGCGTTTAAACTCAATAGTCGTTCAAAATTTTTACAGCGATTAATTTGACAAACATTTGACAAGACGTATAAAAAATATTAGGTTTTCAATTATTTAAAAGAATAAAAAGGTGCAATCGCGAAGGCTATGGACGCATGGAACATTAAATTTTTTTTGTATGCGACGTAGTTTTGAATTATTAACTCAAATGATTGTTTTAAGCCATTATTATGGATTTATTTTTAACTAAGCTTCTATGGGTAACTTTGTTATTATAACAGTTACAGAGTCGGTTATAGCAGTATTGGGCAGAATTTCAAGACCAATCAAATGACGTTTTGAGTTTTGATCAGTATTGCCAACTTTCGTAGTTATTTAGAAAAGACTAAAAATGAGCCGAATTTTCAAACTTAAATATCTTTGAAACCGTTGCAAATAAAGCTAAAACATAAGAGAAGTAAAATTGACAGGTATTGTTACGAACTTTAAGATAAGCCTATTTTTAAATTTATTTTGCGTAATAAATAATAATAAATCAAAATCAATTGAAGGATCGCATCGCAGAAGGTGCAGACGTATTTAGAATGAAACCGAATATTTTCCAAAATATTCGGTTTTCAGTTATAAAAAGAGCCAGAAGGTGTAATCGCGAAGGCGGTGGACACATCGAACATTTAATTTAATTATTTGCATCCAACTTCGTATTATAATTATTAGCACAATTGATTGTTTTAAGTTATTATTATGAATTTATTCTGATTAATAAAATAAAAAAAATGTTAAAAAAATCCTAGTCGAATAACTAAAAGTATGTCATAAAGGAAGCATCAAATCAAAAGTTTACAACAGCCAAAAAAGTTAGATAAATCATCAAACTACTATAAAAAATGGATGCGACGTTCATAGGCGTTCGTTAGAAAAAAATGGGGGGTTAAAGGATACCACACCCCTCTTATTTTTCTATTAGTTCCTTGAATTTTTTACTTGAAATCATACAGAAGGTGCACTTAGAAAAGAGTAAGATTTGTACCAAATTTGAAAACGATATCTTAAAACACACCAGAGATAATAAAAAAATACACTTTTAAAAAGTGAAGTTTGACACCCTGTATATCGAAAAGGAAGCGTTCAAATGAAAAGTGACATAAGAAAAGTCCCCTTATTTTGTCCCAATGAATATGTGGTTAACGGATTGGCCTACTGTTTTGTAACACCCTGTATATTGACATTTGTGATACACATGCATAGCTGTAGAGGCATTGTGTTAACACTATAAAAAATACAATTATGCGTGCGGTTTTGAATTTTTTTTTGTCTGATTCATTCGTAGCGACTGCGATTGTAGAGGCGCTGTGCGCTTGTTATACAGGATGTAATGTCTACAGTTTCAAATATTACTTTAGTGCCGCATTAGATTTACGACGCTGTCGTTACATAGACGCCTCCTTAAACTTGTGGACAATATTTTTACGTGTAGTTTTAGCAGCTGCGGTTGTAGATGCGCTGTACGAGCTGTGTAGGAACTATAATTGAAAAACTATTCGGCTCCCAGGTAGGAGCCGCTATGTTTGTCGGCAGCGAAAGTGTTAAGAGACGTAGCGATTGCGCGATAGTGTTGGGAATCTATCTGTCAATATCTTCCACCCAGGTCGGTCATTGGCTGGCGTAGTTTTGATGTGAGCTCTTTTTATCATGGCTACTATCATTGCAGCTCTGTGATCCGTTTTCTTCAAACTGAAATTCATGTGTGTTGTGTCATTGTGAGGGCAATGCGAAAGTGATATAGAATTTTTTAAGAAGAACGAACTGATATTCATTATAAAGGGGATCAAGAGAGAAAGTCCGTTACAACAGACGATATTGTTAAAAAAGTAAACACTATGGTTCGAGAGCACCGCCGGTTCACAATTTCTGAATTTCCCGAAATTTCTCGATCACCACTCTGTGATATTTTTATAGGACGGCTGGGTTACCACAAATTTTTCATACGATCGGTCCCCAAATAGCCTACAAACTGCAGCGGATTGATTCTACACTAACGTTTTGGCAGAGCTACCATGACGAACGAGATGCGTTTTTGGAAACAATCGTAATGCGAGACGAAACGTGGGTTCAGTTTGTGAACGTCGAGACAAAAGAGCAATCGAAGCAATGGACGCATGCGAACTCATCTAACCAACCATAGAAGTTTAAACAAACTTTGTTCAACAAAAAGACCATGGTACTGTTTTTGTGACTGTAGAAGCATCTTGTTAGTGCAGTTTTGTACCCTGGAACAACAATTACTGCAGCGACGTACTGTAATACCCTTGAACGTCTACGAAAAGCAATACAAAACAAAAGGGGGCATGTTGACATCAGGAATTGTCTTGCTTTATGACCTCAAATGGCAAGGGTAACAAAGGGACAGCTCAAAAAATTCGGATGAGAGTTGTTCAACTAACCACCCTACATCCCAGACTTCGCTCCTAACTACTTCCATTTATTCACCAAGATGAAAGTACGGTTGGGGACGTCACGGTTCCACACTAATGAGGAAGTGAAAACTAGCGTGACAGATTGGCTGAGAACTCAGGCAGCAACATGGTATGAGGAGGTTATACAAAAGCTTAGTACAAATGCCTCAATCTTGGTGGCGACTACGTTGAGAAATAGTTTACATGTATAAATAACTTCTGTGTATAATAAAACCTCTCTTACTTCTTATATTTGTTTTTGCCAGCCTACCGAAACTTAAAAAATATAGCGCTCGTATTTTAAGGTGCTTTGATAATTCAACAGATTTTATTGATGAGTTATTAATTAATATGAATAATTTACATCCCAACAAAATTTACACTTGAGGTAGAACAAAATAGAGCCATTCATTTTCTATACTTAAACATCAAAATTAATACAAAGAACAAGTTTGAGTTCTCCATATTCAGAAAACCTATACATACAGACATTACAATTCCACACAAAAAAATCATTTACCCAGTTAACCCAGAACCGACAGTGAATAAATAAATATCAATTTGATATTGTGGAAAAATATCAAAAAGGGTAGCTCGCATATTAGAAAAGAACAAGAAGTACAAAGTAGCTTTCAAAACCAATACCAATGTTCTTAAATGCTTATTTAATGTCAAAGATTGTAAACTGCTCTTACGCGGTCTTACTCAAAGCTGTTTGCTTTGCTCGACGATATAGAGAAGGGTGTGGTTTATCGAATCATTATAACAACTACCTGATCTTAATAAATACTATTTTATTTCCTATTTTGTGTACATCATTAAATAAAACACAAAGTTTACCTCGAGTAGGATTTGAACCTACGACCTGTACTTTGCTAGACGTATTTTTATTTATGTATTTAATAAAATTAATAATAATTTTTAATTATTTTCTATTTTAATTAAATAAAATAAACTCAACAAAAAATATATAACAAAAGTACTGATTCACCCAAATGACCCTATCAGGATGGAATAGAGCGGCTGCATGCGGCTTAGCATCTCCTGGTAGAGAATTAATATCTGCGGATCGGATAGTTAATAGTAAAGCAGGACAGGGAAATACTCTACTTTAATTAATTACCGCTAATTCTCTTTATGAATTTGGGCAATTAAATATATCAACACCAATCAATTAGCAATTTAAATCGAAAAAAATGAATATTTTGGTTTACTACACATTCTATGAATTTGTATTAACGGCTAAATTAGCTAACATGTGGATATACGAAGCGAACTTATATAAATTTATTCCTAGAAGAATACAATGGGAACTGATAACATTCAACACATTTACGAGGGCAATGGCTTTGAATTTCTATAGAATAAATATAGTTTACTAGGTCAACAGGTGCTTTATCGATTTTTATTTAAAATAAAATAAAAGTATCACTTTTATTTATATAGCTTTAATTTAACTTCCGGGTTTTGTTATAATTATTTTAATTATGCGAGAAAAGGTAATATGAAATAATGGGATCGTATATATAGTAAAGACGAAGAAGATTAAGAAGCAGTTGGTGGTTTATCTCCACCACTATGGCGAAGTGTGATAATTTCCTATCTCTTTTTAAGCGTATAATTAAAAGTTTATATTTTTATTTTCAATTTGCGATTTATTCTTTTCGCTTCAAAGAAAACTTACAGGAACGGGATTCCCTTTTGAGAATTTAATCGGGATTTCTACTGTAGAAAAATTAGTTTAGATTAAAGGAATCACTTTTTTTTCTTAGTCTGCTTTATTGTTAAATGCTTATTCTTAGTATTGCTTATTCTTACAACTTATTCCAGCGGACTGTTCAGGTGTCTGCTTCCTCCTCAGTCTTGGGTCTTCTGTGTGTTAGTGGGCTTGGATTGTTTTGTGTATTGTATTAGTGCATACAGTGTAGTACGTGGTGTTAAGTGGTTGCAAAGAAACAATATTGTTAATATATATTATATTATGTTATATTATTTTCTTTGTGTGGGTTTGAAAGATGATTGAAGATGTGTATGTGAGGTTTTTTTAGTCGTTAACAGTGGTTGTCTGCCGCTTTTATCTTAAGGTATATAGGATATCATGTAGGAGGTTTTCAAATTCTTCAGGGAGTTTGGATGTTCTGGGTGAGGATAGCTGGAGGGTGCTTAAATTTGCATTTCGCTTTTTTCCTGTGGGATCTGTGGTATTGGATGTGAGTATATGGAATACGTAGGATGTTTTTGGTGGCTTCTGTTTCGCCGAGTATCCTACGGTGTGTCTAGCTTGTTTGTAGTGTTTTGAGTCGTTGTGTGATCGGTGTAACTTTGGCGAGTTGTATGGTGATTTCGTTGAGTGTTCTGTAGTATAGATTTTAGGTCTCTGGGTTGTAGGGTAGCGTACAATGAAGCAAAAAAGGAAAGGAAAGGTCACGTATTTCATTCCAAGGGGGAATGCAGGCTGTTTGAGCTTTCCAAGCTCCATCAGCCACAATCCCAGCAGACATACATACATCACGTATATATGCATGGTGTAATTAAGGATGGGTGTGGTCAGGATAGTATTGTAAGGAACGGTGTTAGTGTTAAGAGGGGGAAAATACTACCCCAGCATTCGCCTAAGTAGCCGCACATGGTGTGCATATACGCAGTGACCATGCCGCTACATGTGTATTAGGAAAATCCCTGAAAAACCTCATACAAGGTAAAAGGTAACGGGAATCGAACCCATTAGCTCCCTAATGCTAAGCAGGTCGTGTCAACACTACTCCATTAGCTCGGTGTACAATGGAACGTCACGCTTCCGCTTATATAGTCCGCGATCTAACGTGATTGGGTGAGATCTTGGTGGTGGCGCGTTGGCGGTGTCTTGCGTCGAACTATTTCTTACTACGGAAGAGGAGATTATTTTATGAACAGGAATATTTTTAAGCGGATAATGAAATAACTAATTTGTAAGGATTTTGAGATCTTTACAAGATCCGACTAACGACACTTTGAAGTGAGGTAATTATAAATTAAACTGCACTTCCTGTAATTCTGCTTATATTACACAAACTCTTAGGAACTTTGATATTAGATACAAAGAACACGTTAGGTGTTACAAATATAAACGCACAGACAAATTAAATTATGCCAAACATTTAATAGTAGTAATCATCTTATCACTACACAAAACAACATTAAATTTTCAAATTCTTGTAATAAAAAAGACAAATTAGATGTTTTAAAAGCATTCGAAATTTACTTACTTAACCTTCACGCCATTCCCTTGCGGGGTAGGCAAAAAAATCCCTGCCTCTTATTTATTTTTCATTCACAATCTTTCTCCATGCTTTCATATCTCGCATACCTCCCTAGCTTCCGCAAGATTCATACAGTCTCTGACATTCCCTTTTGTTTTTAAAACTCCTTATCTTTCTTTCCTTTATCATAGATTCTACTACATTCAGCCAAGTTTTACGCGGCCTACCAGGCCCGGCCTTTCCCCTAACCTCACCCACATATATTTGTTTCGTTAATCTTGCGTTGTTCATTCTCTCAATGTGACCAAACCAACGTAATGTACAACTGTTATATCTATCCATCATCGTCTTTTCCTCACCACACTCCGTCATTATACATTCATTTTTTATGTTGTCCCTTCTCGTTTTACCACATGCGCTTCTGAGGAATCTCATACCCACGGCATTTATTTCTTTTTTCGTGCTTCTTTCACTTCCATACAGTACTGACGGGACGAATACGCCATTATAGATAGCTCGTTTCGCAGCTAGGCTCATGCTTTCATTTCTCATTATCGTTCACATACTTCCAATCACTTTCCTTCCAGCATTGATCCTTCGTCCAATCTCGCTCTCAATTGTACCATCTGCAGTAAACATTCTACCGAGATATACCATTTCGTCCACTCGCTCCAAGGTTTCATCTTGCAGAGTAAATACTCTACTCTCTTTTCCACCTTCCCGATTGAACACCACAATCTTAGTTTTGTTCACGTTTACCTTTAGGTCCATGCTCTCACAGACTGTATCAAACTTCCTCAGAGCGGTTTGGAGCTCATCCGCACTGTCACTTAATAATACTGTGTCATCTGCATACACCAGAAGTCGTACATTTACGTCACCAATCATTACACCATTTATATCGGTACATGCTTGTCTAAGACACTTATCCATGTATACATTGAACAACCACGGTGACATCACACAGCCTTGTCGCACTCCTTGCTCAATCTTAAAGTATTCACTCACACCTCCTCTCACTCTAACACATGCCCGACTACCGTTGTATACTGCCCTTATTCCATTTATTAGACCTTCATTTACGCCATATTCATTTAATATTTCCCACAGCTTCTCTCTATTCACTCTGTCATATGTTTTCTCCAGATCTACAAACGCACAGTACAACTTCCTTTTTACCTTTAAACACTTTTCGATCACCTGCTGGAGAGCAACTATCGGATCGACACATCCTCTCCCTGGCATGAAGCCACCTTGCACATCCCAAATCTTAGTTTGTGTAGTTTCTCGTACTCTATAAATCAGTATTCATCCAAATACTTTACCAGGCACGCTGAGCAAGCTTATTCCTCTGTAGTTCTTACAATCACTCTTGTTCCCCTTACCCTTATACAATGGTACAATGATCGTGCTCTTCCAATCACTAGGCACTTTTCCATACATAATGCATACAATGAATAATTCACACAATCTTCGTATAAGCTGCATCACCATACTTGAACATTTCACCAGTGATTTCATCTACGCCTGCTCCCTTGCCGTTTTTTAACCTTCCTACCGTTTTCTCTTATAAACATAAACAGAAAGTACATCCTTTTGGAATTATAATTTAGATCAACCTTACTGATTTGTTACCATAACTACTTAATATATGTATATATATATATATATATATATATATATATATATATATATATATATATATATATATATATATATATATATATATATATATATTTCTATTTAGATTTCCACAAGTATTAATGTTTAAATAAGACATTTTTTCTTTAAAACTTGTGTAAACAAACGTACAATTAATTCAACGTCCTTTGTTCCCTTTCTCAAGAATTTATTTGACAATTACAGAAATTGAAATAAGGTAACTATTTTTAACAAGTACAAAATATGAAACAAGGTAACTAATTCAAATTTAATCTGGACGAGTGTGTTTGACTTCGGGTAGTTGGTCTAGTATATGATGTAGAAGGTGCAGAAGTGGGAACGCCAGGAATAGTTGCAGCATAAGTGTTTGAAATTTCTGGAAGATTTGGAGTTGGTTGAAATGTAGAATCAACTTGTTTAATGACATTCTTCCAAATTTGTGGCATTCTAGAAGTGTCATCTCGTTTATTGAGGGCGTTTGGTCTTCTTTCAATTTCAACTGCTTCTTTAATAATTCTTTCTTGTAAGGTATATAGAGGTGCAATTAAACGGATATTGTTGGTATTAATTTGGTGTCCTGTATCTAAATGATGTGCAGCTAAAGACGATGAAGGATTGTGCTGCTTAATTGCTAGTTGGTGTTCATCGGCTCTCGCATATAATATTCTGTTAGTTTGTCCTATATAAGTTCTTCGACAGTTGTTGCACGGTATTTCATACACTCCTTGGCTTTCATTAGGAATTTTGTCTTTGGGGTTTCTTAAAAGTTGGGACAAAGTTGAATGTGGTTTCAATACTGGTCTGAAGTCGTTTTTGGGAAATTTGTTTGTTATTCTGTCTGTAATTCCCTTTATATAAGGTAGAATAACAGGAATCTTTCGTTCATTGTTTGACAAGTAATTATTTCTTGGTCTTTTAATTTCGTTGGTAATTTTTAATATTTCTTGATCTTTGTATCCATTTTGAATTAGTATTTTATTAATAGTCTTCATCTCTTCCGTTTTAGAATTTTGGTCAGATAAGTGGTAAGAGCGGTATATCAAGGATTTCATAACGCTACGTAATTGACCAGGATGGTGATGTGAGAGAGAGTTCAAGTATTTATTCGTATGTGTTGGTTTTCGATAAACTTTGTGTGTAAATTTACCATTAGGAAGTCTTGTTATTAGGGTGTCCAAAAAAGGGAGCGAATTATTTTCTTCAACTTCCATAGTAAATTTGATGTTGTCATGAATGTTGTTAATATGTCCTAGAAAATGGTTCAAGTTTCGTTTTCCATGGGGCCAAACTACAAATGTGTCGTCAACATAACGAAACCAACATTTAGGTTTTAAATCTGCAGAATTTAAAGCAATGGTTTCAAAATGTTCCATATATACATTCGCAAAAGCTGGAGAGAGTGGCGAACCCATAGGTGTTCCTTGAATTTGCTTGTAGAATTGTCCTTTGTATGTAAAATAGGTTGAGTGCGTGCAGTGGTTTATCAATTTGAGTATGTCTTGGTTTATTGAGTGTTTTTCTTCTAAAATTTTCATCGTGTCTTCAATACGTATTTTGGTGAAAAGTGACGTTATGTCGAAGCTAACTAAAATGTCATTTGGGGCCAAGGGTACAATTTTGAGTTTGTGTAGAAAATCATAAGAGTTTTTGATGTAGGATACAGCATTTTCACAAATCGGTTGAATAACTTTTGCTAGATAACGAGCAAAGGACGTTCCCGAAACGTTGAATTAATTGTACGTTTATTTACACAAGTTTTAAAGAAAAATGTCTTATTTAAATATATATATATATATATATATATATATATATATATATTAGTGAATGATACTAAACGTATTAAAGTTTTGGCCATTCGATGTACTCAAAATGTGTAGGTACATAAAAATGACTGAAGTATGACTTAATCTTTAATTGTCAAACTATCCCATTCAAGAATCGCAAATCGCCACCCTATTAAAATGTAGATACTTGAAAAAAGGAAATGATGAAAAGTTTGCCCAAGGGAGATATTGCGTAATATTCATGTAAATCTTGTATGTCAAATAATAAATAAATAACGTCATGGGGCTGCTATCCCTATTTACATTTAAACGGAAATAATTTTTCTGTGAAAAACGGCGAAAACGACAAGGTGGTATTGTAGTTTATAGGAGTGATAAGCGTTTGCATATGCGATATACAAAATCATTTAGTCAAAAAATTAAAAGGACAGTGACATTGTAAAGGAAATAATACAATATCTGTAGACACAACCAAATTATACATTTCATAAGAAGAATTTTTTTTGCATTTAAATATGGTCAAAAGCATCAATTTTTCAGGAATAATAAATAGGTGAAAATATCTTGCAGTAATCGTTCGATGAATTTAGGGGCCGTTGTTTTCTCTTGTACAGACACATTTTGCGACTCTTGTTCTATAAAGATAATACATTCTTTCAGTTACGATATACGTTATCAACTTCCTCAACCGATTTCATTAATTCATAAGTCAATCTTCAAAATACGAGTGCACGTCAAATATTTTGGGCACTCAATTTGATGAAACCACTTATCAGTGGCGTATCTAATCCCTTGTATTTACTTATCTTTAACTACATTTACTCATAGACTGTATAAACTTCAATGATTTTAATAATTATATACAACTTCACCATCTATAGGTTACCTTACCTTAAGTGGGCCTCTGCTGTTTAGGAAATTAATTTATTTAAAAAAATTGTCACACTAACGATGGGCTAAAGAATTGACATGTCTAAACCCGACAAGTGCCTCTTTTCTAAACTTTTAAACTGTAAATTACAAAACCCAAATTTGAATTCTGTGACCTTGTTACTGATACATAGAAAATGGTTGTCAAATGGACTATATTAAACAATTTAGTACAGTATTAACTGCGACTTTTGACGCTTCTGAACTTGACCCCTTATCTTTGTAGATTTATGGAATTTTACTGAATTACCACATTAGATTAATAAAAAGAGAAACATAATTTATATCCTTCTGACTCTTCCCTCTGTTGGTGGTAAACTAAACTAGATGAAAGTATTATTGGCGACAAACAGTCTATAAAATGTAATTCCATTAATTTACCTATACGATTTAGAATAATAAGTCACGTTATCTAATTAAATAGAGAAACGTGCAGAAAGCATTTATCGCGATTCTTGAGAGGGGCACAGGGAATTTCTCGCACCTGTACGGAGGGGATTCATATATAATCCAGGAGATTTGAGCAAAAATTAATACTTGACTATCGGTGATACTTTCACCATACCAATTCAGAAATTGTGTACAAATATAAAAGACGCGCATGGTGATTGATCTAGTGATTTACAATGAAAATTAAGCGCATTGTTTATACAAGTTTTCAATCCATCAATACCTGTTTGAATATATTATAATTTTCCGTTCTTTTATATTCAGTATCAAACCTCATTATGGTACCATTATAAGATTATTGTGACACGAATTAAGAAGAAGTTGACTCTTTCAGTCAGTTTCCTAACTACAGTGGAAGTGGTAACCTTGGATTATTTAATATTATTTATACTTTTATATTAATATTAACAATTTCGCGACAGTATTGAAATGAAAATATTAATCGTTATAATTTTTGTTACGATTGTCCAAGCATATCCTCCTGGACAAATCCTTTATTCGGACAACCTCAGCAACAGTGTTGATGAAGTTTATGATTCTTACCTATCAGTATCAGATGTAAGTAAATTTTTTTTTCATTATCTCTATATTGCAATTTTTCATCATTAATCTTTAACCCAAAATTTATGCAATTACTAAATACGTGCCATTTTATATTTTTATTTTAAATATCCGCCATTTTATGAATTTCAGTTAAAATTGCGAAATCTCGATTGTTAGGAGCATTGATTAATTTTTGCATAAAGTCAAATTATGGTTTGCTTTTTGAATAATAATTAAAGTAGATATTTTAGTTTCATCATGCGTTAAAGTCACCAAGTTTTCTTTCAGAAAATGCGTAATTTTTCGTACGCTACTATTCAAGAAACCATAATAGCTTTTCTGATTGTATCTTTTATGTTTGATGGTTTTAGAAAAATTTGGCCAATTATTGGTATATTTTTAGGTATGTTTTTTTTATTATGTACTAAAAATAAATGTTAGTTCAAAGTTAGACTATTATTTACAAATTTAGCATCAAACGTAGTTTGTAAATGCGAATTTAATTAAGGAACTCATAGAAGTGTATTACCGCAATATAGAATCACTAAAATGAAACGTATGGTTCAATGTGTGTGACACGTGGAAAATACTAGTAAGATCACCTTTTTCTTTTTTCATTTTACAATACCTACAGGATTACCCACTAGTCTCAATTTCTTTTGCGCGCGGGGATACTGTAAGCTAATTTACAAAAATGGAACGAATTTCCAAATTTTATCGAAAATGCGACGAACCTCTTATATGCACATTCTCTAATTGAAATGACGTGCAAGTTTAATATAGCTACATGTGCACGAAAAAAACGAGCGTTAAACCTAATTTATTAAAGCTAATAAAAGAGTAATAAACAAACCATTTTATTTTATTGATTTATAGCTTGGTTAATTTTTGCCTAGAATGCATATCACGATTCAGCATGGATTCTGAAAATTTTGGTTGCACTTTCACATATTAAAGTGCACTAATTATTTATTTCCAAGCAAAAGGGGGAACACCAAGAAATATTTTCGCGTTTTAATTTTTATCCTAGACCTAAATTTGCAATAATCTACAAAGTACGATTACACAATGCAAAAATTATTATTTTATCAATATTTTCAGGAACAGCAATAATAAATTTTTCTTCAAATTTACAAAGTGAGAAAATTTTAGTGCAAAAGCGCAAACCTACTCATTTGTCTGTATGCATATTCACATGTATATAATTATCAATGATTCACTTATCAATGAATGAAGAATTTTTTTGTAGAAAAACGAAATGCCTTCATACATTTACTATCTAATAAATAATAAGTTACAAAAGATTTCCTGAGAAATTTGATTATATCAGGATTCTAAAGCACAAAATTTTGATAACGTGACCTTTGTGTTTAATTAAAAGATTGCATCATAGGTCACGGTAACGCCTTTTCAAAAAAAGGGGCAAAAACTTACTAATGATCTTCAGTTAACACTTAATTGGTGATGAGGCAGATAAAAAATAATAACACAAAATAATTACATTTAATAACCACAGATAACTACTATCATAACAAAATGTTACATTTCTTATCTTATTGCAATTTTTTAACCATAATTAACCTAAACTTTGTGAAAGGCCAGAGAACAAGGAAACGCCATCATACAGAAGTGTCATTTCTTCAACAAAAAAAGTTACACATCAATATGTAGCAAAAACGATACCTAGGTACCTACTACATACTTCCACATGTACAATTAGTGGGACTAAACTGTGTGATGCAAACGATAGATTAAAAATGACAAACAATACTTTACTTTTGTTTACAGTTACATTGAAAAACATTAAATGTGTACAAAACAAGGAAAGTTGCATAACAAATAAAAAATCAAACATATCATTATATGCACTTTAGCTCCTATTATTCATGATTACATAAATTTTCCACTGAACTAAATTAAGCCTTTATTCATAATTGCAGGACGATAAGGAAGATCCAAATCCTCCACCCGAGCCCTACTTACACAAGTTAATTGAAGAAGAAAAAAATTTAGAAAATTACGTTAATCCAGAGGACGCCCAAAGAGTTGAACGAACCTCAATTGTACATGTACAAACAAGAGAGAAGAATAAACGATATTCTAGTTGTAAGTAACAAATTATTCACATTTTACACATGCGAGAAATAAATAATGAAGCATCTGTTACAGATCTCACACTATGTCATTTCAAAATATGTAATATGGGACGTAAACGCACTACAAGATACTTCCAGGTGATGCGAACGCTTGACAATAAAACGTAAAAACTAATTTTTACAGTTCATTGTATTATATTTGTATTTATTTTTTCGTAGAGTAGTTCGTTAGTTATTTATTTACATTTATGCATTTATAATATAAAAGTATTGTATTTGTAAGATATGAAAGAAATTCAAATAAAACAATCGAATTATACATATTCGTTTTTATTTAGCACCAAAAGCACACACAGAATTTATCAAAGACACGAGTATATAAAACAAGGTACTAATTAACATTTTATATATATTCTATATGTATACAGATACAAATAAAAAACACCTTGCACCTGACACAACAAAAACTAACTTATAAATTTATAATAAAACATACATTTTTATATAGTACAAAATTACTCTGCATATAATATATGGTATTACCCATAAAGCTCTGAGATTATCGCAAGGCCACCAAGCTAACATTAAAAAATACAATTGAATAATTTATAATTGGTTTTTATGGTGTTTCTATCAGACATATTAAAGCATTTTCTTAATCCTTAAATTAATATATAAAAATTTGTAAACTACTTAACCGTATGCCGTTAAACTGACCAATGCATACCTAATTTGCTTAGACACATCATCCTGTAATATAAAAATTACAAAATTTTAATTTATTTTGGACGTGTAATTAAAAAATGGCAGTATGATGAAGCTTTAATGAGTGCATATACAAGTATTAATGGTGCGTTAAAGAGGTAGATACATGTAGCTTAGTCGACTACAGCCAGAAGCACCCTCTTGTAATCTCCGGATGTATCGCCCTGTAAATGCAAAATGGTTAGAGTTAAAGCAATTTTTTTAAACACATAGTTAAATATTAATCAACACTACAGAAAAAAAAAAATAACAAGCAAAGACAAATATTTATATTTGTGTTTATCACACTTTTATTATCACTATAATTCATCAAATTATTGAGCAATTACCCCCCTACACACATGTAATAAATGTCGCCCTCTCATATAAACAAACGATAATTCTTGTCATAATACACCGACAAAAAAGAATCATAAATAACATTTGTAAACATGTACTATCATTAACACTAATATTTGCTGTGTATTTAATATACTAAAAATAATACATATTGAATATAAACCTCTATAACACTTTTTAAAAAGACTAACATATAGGCAACTTGTGGTACGACTTGGTAGATATAGATGCATATAATTATATTTTAATCACAATAAAAACAATACAGGGAGCCCAAAATGTATGGAATAATGGTTCTGCGGCCGTAACCGTACATTTTATCACAAAACTGTCAAGACAAAAGTTTTACGAAATAACGCGCACATTGTGCATATAACGTGTCCAAGATAAGGAGGGCCAGTACAGGGATCTCGAGAACCGTAAAAGATACGAAGTCGGTTAAATGGGAATTAAGTTGAGCATTTTGGTACTTAACAAAATGCTTTTTTGAAATCTAAAAAATTTCGATTGGTTTCAAGAGGAATTTTAAAATAAGTGGTACTTTCTCATGGCCACTTTTTCCCCTCTACAAGATGGCGTTATTGAATTTGAAATCCGACGTTTCGTCTTTGACCGACCATCATTAACTTCATTTTTTTAAATACGGCTCTGATTTTCTAATATCAAATTGATGAAGCTCTTTCAATTCTGAATTCAACAATGTACCACACTTCACGGTTTAGGTATGTTTTAGACCTTATTTGAGTATATATTAAAAGTTTTACTCGAATCGAAGTTGCCTTGTAAACTCTCTCATAAATCTAATTATTTCAGTTATTTGAATTTATCGAAAAAACACTATAAATAAGTTATTAACAATACTTTTTACAATAGTAAGTATTAACAATAAAGAACAATAAAATTTACTATTTTTTTTATTAAAGATTACAAATAAATAAGGCAGATAATCAATAATTATTAAGTACTGACACGCACAGGTATTAACAATAATAGATATATAAAAAGATAACAATAAATCTAACATCAAGGAGTCGAATTTTGCATCGATCTTAGTATGTTTCAATGTCTCAGGTATCTATCATATTTCTACATCTATTTGAAAAAAAGTAGGCTTTGAAAAAAAATGAACATCCCAGAGATGTATTAAATTTGACATTTACTGTGAAATTATTTTCTTTAAAAACGTTTTTCTTGCATTTTGTTTGAAATATGGAACTTTATTCAAATGAAGAGAAATTTGATATGATAACTTGTTTCATTTTAAATAACCGAAACTGTTATGCAGCGGAACATATGTATTTAAATAAATATCCGGAAAGGAGACAGCCAAATAAAAGGACATTTAGTAAGTTAGTAGTTAATCTTAAACAATACGGTGCGTTTAAGAAACCTGTACTTTCTCGACAAAAGCCTAGTAATGAAGAAGAAGTAAACAACGTATTATTATCAGTTATTGAGAACCGCGGAATATCAACTCGGAAAATTGAACAAAACGTTGGTGTGGAGAAACCGACAGCACAATTTATTTTAAAAAAACAAAAATTTCATCCATACAAATACAGAATTTATCAAGAACTTAGGCCCGGTGACGCAGAAAGGCGTCGAACATTCTCTGAATGGTACACACGAGAATGTCATGAAAATGAAGCTTTTCCTTATCAGATAATATGGTCTGATGAGAGCATGGTGACTAAAAATGGGATTTTTAATAGACGAAATATTCATTACTGGGCCACAGAAAACCCACAAAACACACAAGATATCAACATCGTTTTGGAATCAATATGTGGGCCGGAATTGTGGGAACACGAATTATAGGACCATTTTTTTACCATCATAATTTAAACTCTGAACATTACTTCAATTTACTACAAAATGACTTGGAAGAAGCCCTGGATAATTTACCTCTAGCAGAAATTCGCAACCATTGGTTCCAACAGGACGGTGCGGCCAGCACATAATTCAAGGGCTGTTAATGAGTACCTTTTAAATACATTTCCAGGTAAACTTATAAGCACGTATTCTGAAACGCCATGGCCAGCACGTTCACCCAACATTACTCCATTAGATTTCTTTGTTTGGGGATATGTCGAAAATTATGTTTATAAGGAAAACTTTGAAACAGAACAAGAACTCAGAAGATTGGTGCTTCAAGCTTTTCAAAGTATAACACCAGTTATGCTGATTAATGTTTGAGAAGCTACAGTTATGAGATGCTATTTATCTTTAGAGAATGAGGGCAATCATTTCGAACACTTCCTATGGACTTAAATTCTACTCTTTGATACTAGTTTCGTTGTTATTTTTGTAATATCCTTTGTTGTAAATACTTATTAAAAAAAAAGTGATTTTTCGATAAATTCGATAAACTGAAATAATTAAATTTATGAGAGATTTTACAAGGCAGCTTCGATTCGAGTAAAACTTTTAATAATACTCAAATAAGGTCTAAAACATACCTAAACCGTGAAGTGTGATACATTGTTGAATTCAGAATTGAAAGAGCTTCAACAATTTGATATTAGAAAATCAGAGCCGTATTTAAAAAAATGAATTGATGATGGTCGGTCAAAGACGAAACGTCGGATTTCAAATTCAATAACGCCATCTTGTAGAGGGGAAAAAGTAGCTCCTCTCAAAACAAACCCAGTAAAAAATTAAAACGTTTTTCTAAATTTCGGTTTTTTGCGGATATCTCCGGAACCAATCGAAATTTTTTAGATTTCAAAAAAGCATTTTGTTAAGCACCAAAATGGGCAACTTTCTTCCCATTTAACCGACTTCGTATCTTTTACGGTTCTCAAGATCCCTGTACTGGCCCACCTTATCTTGGACACGTATACAAGATGACAAAAAAAACGGGAACTTTTTAACGGTGCAATAAAACCAAGAGTGATGAAAGAAAAACATTTTATTCATAGTAATTAAAACCGTAAAACTTGCCACTTAAGAAACATTAACGGAGTTTATCATTTTTTTAAAAATTGCGTCCTCCTATACGAATGCATTCTTGAAACCTGCTGTTGAGATCCCCTATTGCCCGCTGCAACATCTGAGCTGAGATATTGTGAATTTCATTCCGACTTCTGTGTTTTAACTCATCTAGAATTCTTGGTCGAGTCGTATTCACTTTACTCTTGAGATAGCCCCACAAGAAAACATCTGGCGATCTAGGGGGCCAGAGAACGTTACCGAACCTTGAACCTAGAAATTCTCGCACAGCTTTCATTGATTGCCGTGCAGTGTGTGATGTCCCTCCAACCTGCTGAAACTAATTTTCTTGAACGTGTGGAAAATTGGTCAATTCAGGTGTAATGAAAGTTTATAACATCTCTACGTAACGATCCGCATTAACAGTTACTGTGATTACCTGTTCGTTTGCAAAAAATAAGGTCCGATGATTCCATAAACATAATGTCACCTTACTAGCGTGTAAAGGGCGCTCATGAACTTCCTTAGGATTTGTATCTGGGAAGTTCTGCTTATTCACGTACCCTGCGAGATGAAAACTGGCCTCATCTGACATCCTCAACTTGCCTAGAAATTCATCGCCATTGTTCGTCATTTGTTGACAGAATTGTAATCGCAACTGGTAATCGTTTAAATTTCAAATCTAAATGAAAAATTCTGCGAACACTCTCCCGGCATTTCAACCGCAGCTGCTTGCGTACGAATTCGAAATTCCTTCTGTGCAGCTTGCAAACTATCACCGTTTTTATAAAACATTTTTAGGGCTAACGCACGCTATTGTCCGTTCCAGTGATCCATGGTTACTAAAATGGCAGAGCGTTTACTTGCCTGTCCCACAGTACTGGCATCTGCTCATCGCTGCCACTACGTATTTAAAAAATTCCCGCTGTCCTTTGTTGTCAATCTTGAGATGTGACGTCATCGGCAGTTTTTTTTAATCGTAACCCTATTTTGTTTCACACCTTCATTTCTCTTTCAATTGTCAAATAAAGAATTTAATATCGTACATAAGAAAATTAAAAAAAAATTATTGTAAGTTGGAAAACATAAATTTTATTACTAACAAAAACACAAAAAACAAAACTCAAACCAAGTATGTAACATTCAGATAAGTGTCAATCTATCTTGAACATTCTAATTTTTGTACAACACCTACCTCATAAAACATCCTTTTTTCACAAATAAAAACCATTAAATTTCTATGTATTTGTGAAAGTAGTGCTACTATGGTGCATTTATCAGAAACGCAGACAATCCAGATTTTAATAATCGTCGGTTATGGAGATCGTAAGAGAGCACAGTAAGAACTTTTTAATGAAGTTTATCCAAATTGAGAATCAATTACTCAATTGGTCAAGAACAATTTCCAAGTGTTGATCTGTGGTTTCAACAAGATGGGGCACTACCCCACTTCTCTCTAAGTGTGCGGAAATATTTTGATGAAGACGAGAGACTGTCGAATGGCCTCCACGATCACCGGATCTTACAGCGTCCGATTTTCTCTTATGGGATCATTTAAAACCTAAGGTGTACAGAAACAGACCCGATAATCTGGAAGCACTACAACACAGAATAATCGACGAAATGCGATTATTGCCGCCTAATTCATTAAGAAATTCTATTCATGGTTTTTATGACAGATTGGGGCATTGCGCCGCTGTTAATGGTAGTATTTTGAGCATTTGTTTTTGTAAGAAATTTCAATTTTAGTTAGTTACCTACTTCATTTGAGTTGTGTTTTTTACGTGTTTTTGTTGGTAATAAAATTTGTTTTCCAACTTCCCATAATTTTTTTTCACAAATTGTATGTAAGATATGAAATTTTTTATACTGTCATTTGGACATGTGAAAGAGGAATAAAAGCGTGAAACAAAATTATGGGGTTACGATTTAAAAAAACTACCGATGACGTCATATCTCAAAATTGACAACCACAATTTTTTTTTCTGAGATGCATAATATGCGCATTATTTCGTCAAAAAACTTTTGTCTTGAAAGTTTTGCGATAAAATGTACAGTTACGGCTGCAAAACATACATATATTTTGGGCATCCTGTATATTGGTCGTAACGTGAAATTACATAAGACATGCTGCTACATACTAACATGGTTTCAAACATTTACAATCACTTTCATTACATGTGTTCGATGCATTCTATTACTGTTTTCTAACTGTGCTCTCATATACGGACTCTGCTTCCGACTAAGCCTGATGACGAAAGCAGAGTCCGCTTCCGAAATCTCGCACTACAAAAGCAAAAACTGTGGAAATAGGCCGATCAACTCAACTAATGCATTATATTAATTTAATTGGACAAAAGTTAAAAACTGTTCTAAATAAATCAATTTGTTCAGAGGCCAACCTTTACTATTAACCCATTACCGCCTAGCGTAATCATATGAACACACAATTCTTATTCTTAAATTTTTAGGTACAACTGGCAACGCTGATCAAATAAGACGCTACGCACACCATCTCGCGTTCTTAAAGGTTCAGTCTATATTATGCTATCGTGTCGACCGCATGGTGTTTCCGTGAAACAACAATTTACAGGTTTATATTTACTTTATGTGTTCCAAACATGCCGAAATCGGACGTCAGATTTGTGTAAGTATATTTTTGATGTAATACAATATTATTATTTTTGGTATAAAAAGTATAACATATATACCCTAACCTTCACCTATATGTTTTTGATGTTGATCTAGTTATGTATTTTTTATAAAATAGCTCGTAAGTTGCCTGTGATCATTTGATCACGCTAGGCGCTAATGTAGGCGATGGAGACTCAATAACCATATTATTATTCTTTACTTTTTTTTTACTAGTGGGATAACCATAGAAGAAGCATTGTCGATGATAAGTGACGAAGATCAGGAAGTGTCTCAGATATTTATGGAACCCTCGGAATAAAATGTGCTTACTGACGAAGATTCGGGAGACGAAGATGGAGGACTCGTAGATAATTTTTCAGGCAGACAGCTGCGTGCCGGTGCCGAAGTCGTCGTAAGTAACCAAGAAGAACCACCTGAAGAAGAAACGGAGGAACCTGAACAAGACGTCAGTCATGCTAAAAAACAATCCAAGCTAAAGAAATCAAGAAATGCTTGTGTCGAGACAGAATGGATAGAAGGAGATCTAATTCAACCATCGGTCGTTTTTCCAAATTCAAGTTATGGTAGGTATAGAGAAATGAGCCCCTATGATATCTTCTGTGAAATTTTCAATAACGACGTCTATGAGCTTCTTATTCAAGAAACCGAAAAATATGCGGCTTCAAAAAATCATCAAGAAGTAAAGGTCACCAAACAAGATCTAGAAGTATTTTTAGCCATTCTAATTTTATCTGGATATAACACAGTGCCTTCCAAACGCAACTACTGGGATTCGCAAGGGGATCTGCGCAACGAGTATGTCTATACTTCTATGAGAAGAGACAGATTCCTTACTATTTCAAGATTTTTACATTGTGCGGACAACTCCTCTCCATCAGACAACGACAAAATGTGGAAACTAAAACCACTTATGGTTATGTTACAAAATAGATTCTTAGAACTTTACCACCCAGAACAGCATATCAGCTTTAATGAGACTATGATCGAGTACTTCGGTAGACACGGGTGCAAGCAATGTATTCGAAATAAACCAATACGGTTTGGGTATAAAGCTTGGTGCCTGAATACCCCCAACGGTTACCTTATCAACTTTGATATTTACCAAGGTAAAAACCCAAACGGTGTCAACGAATATGAAGAAAAATTCGGAAAATGTGCGGCTCTCTTGATTCAGATGCTAGATATGTTTCCACATAAAGCAAAAAACCTTCAAATGTACATATATTTTGATACTCTTTTCACAAGTATGACACTACTACAAGAACTACGTAATAGGAGGTATCACGGAATGGGAATAATACGCGAAAACAGGATTCCCAAATCCTGCAGTATAAAGAGTAACAAGGAAATGAAGAAAGCAAATCGCGGAGAGTATACTTCACAATTAGATCATAAAAACGGAATTCTTGTGTTGAAGTGGATGGACAATTCAGTTGTTGCGGCAGCATCTACAGCTTATGGTGTTGAACCGTTGACGTTTTATACCCGTTATTCTCAACAGCAAAAACAGAGAATCCATGTTGCTCGGCCAGCCCTTGTTGGACAATATAATTAATACATGGGCGGTATTGATAGGATGGACCAAAACGTCGCGTATTACAGTTTCTATTCGTGGAAAAAAATGGTGGTGGCCTATAGTTACGTGGCTATTAGATGTCTCTGTACATAATGCCTGGTTGCTGAAGAAGAAAGCTGGTGGGGAAATCTCGCAACTGGAGTTCCGAAGACACAAGTCATTCTTACCAAATACAAAAATGATCCCAAGAGTTCTGGTCGTCCACGAGGATCAAAATCCAGTTTGGACAACAAAGTTCCTAAGGAATTTAAACTGGATGGTGTTCGGCATTTCGTTGAGCCTTGCAAACGGCGCAGATGTACTGCACTAAATTGTAAAAAAACTGTTCGGAGCAAATGTGGTAAATATGACGTTGGACTGTGTATAGAATGTTTCAGATCTTTCCATTTTGAGTAACTTGTTCGTAAACATTTGTTTGTTTTTTTTTCAATTAAAATTAAATATTTAAAAATGTAAATTTGTACCTCATTGGCGCTTAGCGTGTTCATATGAACACGGGGGTTAAATTTAACATCCCTTTGAAAATATTTGTTTACACAAATTTTTTACCGTTATTACATCATATTTATCAGAAATATGCAATATGACGCAAATTGAACAAAAAAAAATAATTCAGGCGTTAAAGGGTTAATAATTCATAAATTACGTCTTCCATGTGCAAAACAATTGGTACGTATTATTTCCCTTTTTTTTTAATTTTAAGAAGAAAGTTTGTACCACTTTCATCTCCATTTGCAGCGGCGCAACTCCTTAGACATAAACAAGAAGTCCTTATAGGAAAAAAAAACAAGCAACTGATTCTGCTTTTATGCATCGTTCAACAATAATCATCAACATGTCCGTTGACACACTAAATGCAACGTAAATTGGGTAGCGTGTGTGAGAAGTGACATCTATTGGCCAAACTGCGAGAGTTAGAAATTTTAAACTGAAGACTTCCAGATGTACAGGGTGGCTAGGTTTCGTGTGAATTGTAGGTAAAGTATATTAAGGACAGCACAAAAACAGATATGGGTCGAACATGAAAGGTGTCTTTCAATTGCTTATTTCAAGATCAGTATATTGTGTTCTGTATCCATCCATTCAATTGTAATGGAAATAATGCTCAAATTCGATTCATATCACACCGTTTATTTCAGAAAGTTTTCTTGTCTCATTAAAAAGAGTATATGAAACAGGTATGATTCGGTTTGCATAGAATATTTGTATGAATCAAATGTTATCTATCTATCACTGTCCACTGAATATAGAGATGAATATTGGAATATGGATGGTAACAAATTTTTTCGTTAATCTGAATAAGTTTTGTTACTGGTTCTATCTTTCAAGAAAGATAACCAATATTTTGTGTTCTATAAGCATTTCACAGAATGAATAATCGGGCTTTCAGTATAATGGAAATAATCCTTGAATTAAATTCCTATATAATACCCCAGTTATTTAAGAAAATTTACTGGTCTCATTAAGAGAGTATTTTAAAAATATTTGTATAAATCAAATGTTTTATATCTTTCATTAAATAGAAATCAATTTATACTCTCAGAAATAAATCTGAACTGTTAACAGCCACTGCAAACTACTGCAGTTTACGTGCAGAACCAAGAAGCTGTCTCCATTTTAGAGTTCGAATGACGCCTCGTGCAAAATTTAAAATTACCGCCACACATACAGACTACCTTTGAGCGGTAGACGTCGCTGAAGTCGCGTCCACCGGTTGTGTATCCGCTCCACATTTAATGTTATGAGATCCGCTCGTATACATTATATTGCGGCCATTGAGAATCTGGAAGACGCAGAAAATTCACCAGAGCAGCACAATAGGTTTAGTAACTTAGATCCATTTGCGGTTTTAAGTAAGCAACAATTCATGAAAACATTTAGGTTGTCGAAAGAGTTATGCCGATTTCTAATTGAAACTGTAGAGCCGTTTATGACACCACACAGAAGAGTTATAGATTTGTGCATAACAACTAGAGTAAGTTTTTTCTGTAATTTTTAGGAATCTGTTAATATTGCATGATGATTCTTCTAATTTTTCAGGTTCTAATTGCGTTGCGTTTTTTTGCATCCGGCAGTTATCAGATGGATATTGGCATAAATGTATTTCTAGCAGTTTCACAGCCAACAGTTAGTCGTTGTATAGAAGAAGTCACATACGAGGCATAAGCTGCAATTATTGAGAATTGAAAAATCTAGTTACCCGTGCAAAACAAATTGTTGTTTATTAAATAGTGCATTATTTTATCTGTCAATTGCAGTTTAGCTTGTGCAATTCGGTTGAATAGTGTCTGAGAAATAGTCCATAGAATAAGCTTCTGTTATCGAAAAAATGGAATTATCACGAGAGAACTTTTGGATAATGATTTACTATGACTTCAAGAAAGGCTTGAGCACGTATGAGTGTGAGGAATGTTTAAAGCCGGCATTTGGGGTTCTCGCACCATCATAGGCTATTGTTTATAGATGAGGTTGCAAATCGGTGGTACATAGAAAAGGAGCTGGCCCTTCTTTAACTGCTGTTAACCCCGAAAACATTGCTGCGGTGAAGAAGATGGTGGAAGAAGACAACTGCATTACCAATGCAATGATAGAGGCCAATCTGAAGATTGGATCCTCGCAAGTAAGATCAATATTGCACGAACATTTGCATTTGAAAAAGGTTATAACTCTGTTTGTACCCCATCATCTGACAGATTTACAAAAAGCAGAACATATTAGAATTTGCCAACAAACTTTAGATATGTTGAATGCTGGAGGCCATCAAATTATTTCTAAAATTGTAACTGGCGATGCAACGTACATAATGCTTTTTGATGTTCCCACTCTCCAAGAAATCCGAATCTGGATACATGAAAATGAGGAAACCCCTACGATGGTGAAAAAAACAGCGAGCAGTGAAAAAAGTTATGCACGCAGTATTTCTTAGAAGTACAGGTTTGGTGGCCGCAATTAAATTAGAAGATCAGAAGACAGTTACCGCTAAATGGTATGTTGAAAATTGGTTTGCCTACTGCGTTCAGTAAAGTGCCAAGAAAGGGAATCTTGTTACATCATGATAATACGTCGTCCCATACAGCAGGGACAACTGTTCAGTATTTAGTGGAAAACAAAATCAAAATTATAGAACATCCTCCTTACTCACCGGATTTGGCAATGTATGACTTCTGGCTATTTTTTGAGCTCAAAAAACATTTGAGAGGGAATAGGTTCCAGTCAGAAGAAGCGAATGACATCGCCATTAAGTGTTTTTTTGATAGACAGCTGGTTGAACGCTTTTAAACTATGGAAGGAGAGAATGGCTTTGAACATATTTAAAATAAAAATTCTAAAAACTTGTATCAATCTTTCTATTCAATTCTCAATAATTGTAGATTGTCCCTTGTATGCTTTAAATGAACCAGCGATTGTTACTTATCAAGAACTAAATGCAGTAAGGCTTGGGTATGTCAACTAATGTAATTTATAAACATATTTATTTTAATTCTACATTTTTCAGTTTTTATGAGGCATTCAATTTTCCTGGACTTGTCGGCTGCGTGGACTGCACTCGTGGCGATTTTCACACCAAAAATTGACGATCCACAATTTCCTGAACATTTATACGTTAACAGAAAGGGTTATTACCCTGGAAATACAAATGATGTCTTTATTTGGGAAAATTCAAACATATTAAATGTTTTAAAAACCCTCCATGCAAGAGGTCATACAGACTATTATTTATTGGGTATGTTTCCTCTCTGTCTGTTGTAAATTGATTTGTTTAATTTATTGTGATTTAAAGGCGACTCAGGGTATCCTCTAAGAACATAGGTTTTAACACTACTTGAAGGTGAACCACTGGAGAATACACCTGAACATCATAATAACACCGCTCATAAAACAACCAAGAATGTCATAGAAACATAGAAAGATGCAATGGGTGCTCAAAATGAGATTTCGGTGCCTTCTTAGGCACAGAGTACTGCATTATAGACCTCAGGTAGCATGCAGGATTATAATCTCTTGTGTAGTACTACACAATATGTGCATAGAGTAAAACATTCGTTTTCGAGATGAGGAGGAAATGCATGTCAACATAGATTTTGGAATTATAAATACAGGTGTAGGACGTCAAGAAAACATTGATATAATGAGACCAGTAAATCCTGAACATACTGTAGGAAGAAGAGCAAGAAGTCGTTTAATAAATTATTTCTTTCAAAATTACCAGTGAAATGAACAACAAAAATGTAATGTTATGTATTATTTTATTAGCAATAATAGTGTTAAAAACATACGTTTTGCATTAATCTTGTATTTCTTCCATTGTATTAATAATGACTAATATTCGCAATATACTCGACAATTTTTTCTTTGGCAGTAGCACTTTTCTCCTTTGCTATGGCAATTCTTTCTAAAATTGCCAACTTTTTTTCGTATTTGCGTTTCATTTCATTTTTCTGATCTAGAGATTTTCTATAATTTTCTGATGCTACAGCAGCATATACTAGTTTTTTTCGTAGTGCTCTAGGAAATTGTTTTTTTGTTGTGGAATTTCCTTGTAGACGTACATTGTTGTTTAATGTAGATGGTTCTTGTTGGAGTGTCACAACACTATTTGATGCAGACTGTGGTACCTTGCACTGTAGAAATATGGTTTGGGAGCATACACTAGAATTCTGAAGATAATACATTATTTGTGCGAGTAGAGAGGTATGTGGGAGACTCATATTATTGCTGCTTGACAAAGACGATATTAAAAGATTCTCAGAAAATTCATTATGTATGTCTTTGTCTAACTCTATTTCAATGGTATCATCAAACATAAATTCTGTTGCAGACTCTTCTACATTTGTATGTCCTTCCATAGAAACACTTTAATTATATCTACAATTTGAGCGTCGAAAGTTGCAATAGGATTTTCTTGGTGTGGCCGTCCTCCAGTGCCTTCATGTTCCCTTATATACTTCCCAGTTTTAGTTTTTGTTCTACATTTTAGATCCTTCCAGGTCAACAATTTTAGAAAGTACGTACCTATGTACATTACTGAATTTTCCATAAAATTTATGTTTATTACTTTCCTCCAGCTCATCCAGTTTTTGTTTGCACCTGGACAACTATTTAATAATACGGTAAGTTGTTTCCAAAGAGTTTGTCCTTCTTTTTAAGTGAAATCCTGCAAAAACTTGCCACTTATAAGGTTCCGATTTTTCTTAACGAATTCTACTAAAAGAGATTTTTGTTCCGTAGATACATTTACGTTTTTACGTGGCATTTCCACGACAATCAAGGATAATAACAATAGCGCAATATTCAGAAAATAAAAGTCAGGTTGGAGATAAAAAACATCAACATAACCACACAAAATAACGCGCGTTTGGTCGTATTCCATAGACTTGCTGCGTTGCCAAATGTATTCAACGTACGAATAGATAGCGTTCGATTGCATATTCGAAGATGTCTCGAGAATACCATTTTTCGAAGATCCTCGAAAATTAACCATTCGGTTCTACACGTACACGCGCAAATGCGAAGGACATCAAGAGTAACGCTGCAGTTGCCACGTATGTGGTAGAACTCATCGTGTGTAAAAAGCAAGCAGTTTTGGGCTGCGTTTTATACAAGATTTTTTGTAATATAATCAATATGTAACACTATCACATTCGATGCGTATCAGATTCATTTCGATAAAAATAAAATATAGAAATGTTATTGTTATAATTCTTTTCAAAATTTTACTTCTAACTTCCATAACAGAGGAGCATAATTTCTTCCAAAAATAATCAAGCGTCAACATTCCTTAAAAATTGAAACATTTAAAGTTATGTTATTGCGCTGTCCATTGAGTTATTGTAGAGGGAGAAGACAGAGACTTTAAATTATACAGGTTATACCAGACTGGGCGTATTATTATACACAAATGCCTGCTTTTCCAGTTCTGTACTTGGAAATTGAAATAAATGGCTAGTTCTATTTGACATCTTTTGCAAGCTACAAATCTGGATCACTTCTTCATCATCGGGGCAATGTGATTAAGTATATTGAGGTAATTCAGATACATTAAATATATTTCTGTTCAAGTATGTAGATATTTATTGCCTCTAAAGAGTACAACTTAATGCTCTCCTATTTTTAGTTTTATATATAACACTGTCTTCAATTAAAGTGTAGTGTAATTGCTCAAAAATGCTTTTAAAAATAAAATGTTCTAAAACACAAGTAGTTGCTTGCACAAAAATTGACCTCATTAATAGTGTAATGTAATGTGCCGTATTATTACATATTCACATTGAATACCTGTGCATAACATGTGAAAGCAAAGAATTAACTTTTGAAACGCTACACCTGCTTATTTTTTATCTACACCGATTCTAATACCGCATGAACAAGTTAAAATTTTTAAACAAATAAAACGAACGACTGACACTGTCACGACTTAACGAAAATGTCCTACCAATGTGGCGAAGATGATACCCTTTTTTTAATTGATATTTCATCTCTCTACTTATAAACTTAACGGTGTTGTCGTATGCCATTAATTTTGCTTTTATTAATTACGATTTTTTCAGTTTAACATATTTGCTAAAAACTGAATTATATTTATTTTTGATAAATTGTTTTTAACCCCCAACGAAAAAAGAGAGGTGTTATAAGTTTAACATGTGTATTTGTGGCATCATAGCTCCCCAAACGGAAGTTGATGAAAGGATTTTTTTAGTTTTTATTGGAGGTTTTGATTTATTTATTTTTTTTGAAAGGTGACTGGGTCCGAGAGTGTTCTTAGCTGTGATCCAAAAAAATTGTATTACTTTTTAGAGGTTCTTTTTGTGTCGGGGGTTTTTTAAATTTTAAAATTAATGTTATTAAGTCTACATTAAAGAAGTTTCATGTAATGTGTGCATTCTAGTCTGGATCATTAAGAATGTCTACTTCACTGCTTGTTAGTACTAATATAATAGTTCATCATAGTAACTATGCTCAAACATCGGTTTTTTTTTTCATTTTTTAACCCTGGCGCTAACAGAGGGGTGTTGTAAGTTTATCGTGTAACTACCAAACGGAGGAACCGATTTTGATTTAGTTGTTTTTGTTTCAAAGGTGACTTGATCGAGAGTCTTCCTAGCTATGAAGAAAATCTGTTCAGCTCCTTTTTAGTTGAAGGGATTTTTTTACTTTTTAGGTGTTTTTTGTGTCGATTTTTTAAATGTTTACAACATTTTCGCTGCTTGTTACGTTTTCTCCTTTTTTATACATACGATAGTTCTCTTAAAATTTAATTGTGAATATAAGTGATAATTGTAATATCCAAAAGCTAAAAATAAAAAAAATGCAGGTGCTGTAGCATTTATGTAAATTGACGGTACAGGAGCGACAGAGACAACAATATCTGATCATTCTTGTTTTCTTTTTCTAACACGCGAGCTCGCTACACTGAGTAAGCGTGAGCGTTCCATGCAGTGTATTTTAGTGCATAAAGGTAATCCAGTCAAACAACCAACATACGTCAAAAGTTTGTTTAGCTAGTTCCAATGAATTATTCATGTTGCTATTTCGTATGTCACCATAATTCAAAAAGAGATAGAAACAATGGCAAAAGTGGGTCTGGAGAAGGAAAGCAAAACTAATGAAACGTCCAGAATTAGGGTAGACAAACTAGTGGATAATGGTGCGAGAATTAAATACACAAATGCTGTGAGTAAAGAGTTGAATGTGAATGAAACAGTGTGGAACGAACAAATAAAAGACACTGACGTTGAAAGTGCATGGCTAAACTTCAAAAACTGTGTTGTCAATTGTGCCGTGCGGATATGTGGAAGAGCGACTGTAGATAGACAGAAAAAATGTGCTTGGTGGAATGATCTGTAAAAAAGTCAGTATGTAAAAAAAAAGATGCGTACATGGCAATGATTGCTGCAGAAAATGATACTGAGAAAAAGAGATTGTATGAGGTGTACAGATTAAGAAACAAAGAAGCGAAGGAGGCGGTGAGCATAAGTAAAGAAGAAGTGATGGCTGTGGAAGGAGAGAAAATACAGAATGATTTTGAGGGAAACAAAAAACTCTTATGGAAATGGGTCAAAAATACAAAACGTGGCCTAAAACAGAACGCTGCAGGAGTGATGAACATGAGCAACGAAAGACACAAAAGTAATGCGCGGATCGGAGTGTGGAACGGACCACATTTTGGTTATATCTAGAGTGTGTTTAGGGCAAAAGTGGGTGTGGAGAAGGAAATCAAACGTAGTGCGCACGTCCAGAATTAGGATAGACAAACTAATGGATATTGGTGCGAGAATAAAATACGCAGAAGCTGTGAGTTAAGAGTTGAATGTGAATGAAACAGTGTGGAACGAACAAATAAAAGACACCGACGTTGAAAGTGCATGGATAAGTTTGAAAAACTGTGTTGTCAATTGTGCCGTGCGGATATGTGGAAGAACGACTGTAGGTAGGCAGAAAAAATGTGGTTGGTGGAAAAAGGTAGTATGTAAGAAAAAAAAAAGGCGTACATGGCAATGATTGCTGCAAAAAATGAGACTGAGAAAAAGCGATTGTATTAGGTGTACAGATTAAGAAACAAAGAAGCGAAGGAGGCAGTGAGAATAAATAAAGAGAAAGTGATGGCTGTGGAAGGAGGGAAAACAGAATGATTTTGAGGGAAACAAAAAACTCTTCTGGAAATGGGTAAAAAATGCAAAACGTGGCACAAAACAGAACGTTGCAGGAGTGATGAATATGAGCAACGAAATAGTATGAGACGATTGTGAAGTGAGAAAATGCTGGCAAGAATATTTCGGAAAGCTATACAGTAGTGAGGAAAGTAAGACTGACGGGTTAAATAAGGAGAATGTAGAAGGAATGAAACTGAGAACGATAAATGAGGTAGAGAAAATAATAGAGTAAGGGGAACAAGAGTGATTGTAAGAACTACAGAGGAATAAGTTTGCTCAGCGTGCCTGGTAAAGTATTTGGAAGAATACTGATTGATAAAGTACGAGAAACTACACAAACTAAGATTTGGGATGTGCAGGGTGGCTTCATGCCAGGGAGAGGATGTGTCGATCAGATGGTTGCTCTCCAGCAGGTGATCGAAAAGTGTTTAAGGGTAAAAAGGGAGCTGCACTGAGCGTTTGTAGATCTGAAGAAAGCATACGACAGAGTGAATAGGGAGAATCTGTGGGAAATATTAAATGAATATGGCGTAAATAAAGGTCTAATACATGGAATAAGGACAGTATACAACGGTAGTCCGGCATGTATTAGGGTGAGAGGAGGTGTGAGTGAATACTTTAATATTGAGCAAGGAGTGCGACAAGGCTGTGCGATGTCACCGTGGTTGTTCAATGTATACATGGATAAATGTGTTAGACAAGCATGTAGGATACAAATGGTGTAATGGTTGGTGGTAAATGTACGACTTTTGGTGTATGCAGATAACACAGCCTTATTAAGTGACAATACGGATGAGCTACAAACCGCTTTGAGGAAGTTTGATACGGTCAAGTAAGGAATAAATTCAATATCTCGTAAAGCACAATTTTTTTCAAAAATCGCTCGGACCCGTCGATTTTATATTTTTTCGGGGCATATTTTGCGAAAAAAAAAATTTTATACAGGGTGTCTCAAAAAAGATTTGCTAAAAAAGATTTTTTTTTTCAAATTGCAACCCAATTTTTTTATTGCATTTTTGGATTGCCCTTACAATTCTAAACATTTGTCATACAGCATGTGCTATACCTAAGTCCAAGCGTTTTGGAGTTATTCGCATTCAAAATTTAAAAATTGAAAAAAGGTCATGAAGAAAACGAAAACTAAAATAATTTTTATAACGCGATATTATATCGAAAACAAAGATTCGTAAACTTAAAAATAATTTTATTTCAGCAAATGTTCGAAATGTCCTCCGTTAGTCAACTGACAATAGTCTAATCGATCTATAAATTCCTACTGCACATTTCGAACCATTTCGGGCGTTATTCGACGTATTTCTTGACGGATGCGTTGTTTTAAATCATCTAGATTTGCCGGTTAGCTTTTAAATACCTTGCCTTTAAGGTATCCCCATAAAAAAGTCTAGTGGTGTTAGATCGGGTGATCTTGGTGACCACTCAATAACACCGCTCCTTCCAATCCACCTGTTTGGGAAAGTGTCGTGCCAATAAGTTTGAACTACCACAGCAAAATGGAGGGGGGAGCACCATCTTGTTGGAACCAGATGTGTTCTATCTCGTTTTCTTCATGAGTTTTTTTCAATTTTTAAATTTTGAATGCGAATAACTCCAAAACGCTTGGACTTAGGTATAGCACTTGCTGCATGATAAATGTTTAGAATTGTAAGGGCAATCCAAAAATGCAATAAAAAAATTGGGTTGCAATTTGAAAAAAAAAATTTTTTAGCAAATCTTTTTTGAGACACCCTGTATAAAATTTTTTTTATCGCAAAATATGCCCCGAAAAAATATAAAATCGACGGGTCCGAGCGATTTTTGAATAAAATTGTGCTTTACGAGATATTGAATTTATTCCTTACTTTACGACCACCCGGTATATATTTATGTAACCTGTCATTTTTGTGCCCAGGTGCCTGCAAGATTGAATTTTTCAGGTTTCATACAGACTGACAAGACTGGAATATAGAAAAGTTGCTTTTTAGGCAATTAAATTAATATAAATTAAAGAGAAGGAAGTTCATTGCATCTAAGTGCTAACAATAACAAAGTCATAGTAGTAAGTAAATTGTGAATTATTCAAACTTCCAACGTACATACAGTAAAAGATTTTTGATATTCACAATTTACATATTACTATGACTTTGTCATTATTAGCACTTAGATGTAATTAACCTCCATCTATTTAATTTATGATTATTATAATTTTGTATTATGTATACAAATTTGTGTGACTAATTCTGCATTTGAATATGGCACTACATTCTGGATAAAAAATTGATTGGCTGTCTATTATACTTCGATCGGCAATTATGCACCTGGTCTTTTTTACATCATGCGGTAACCTATCAGAATTAATGTGAATTTCTGCGATGAGACAAACGTTTTTTACTTCCATCTTTAAACAGATTGGTTATAACTTTCGCATGGTAGAAGACGTTTTAATCGCACATTTTCAAAGTGGTAACAAGAACAAAGATGGTATGTGGAATTACTCATTGCAATCTTGACTTTGACTTGATCACAACTTTGTCATTCACAAAGGCTGGGTTTTGAAGCATTTTAACAATAGGAAGTGTAGTTGTAAAGGTATATCATCTGGCAGGTCCAGAAGTGTTGTGACTCAAGAAACGCAAAATATTGAGGAACTGTCAGCCCTCATAAATCAATGAGACAATTATCTCTACAATCAGGTAATTTAATTTGTAAAACCTAAATAAATTATATTAATAATTCAATTTTGCAGATATACCAACACTTCTTGTCAACGAATCTTAAAAAATTGAAAATGAAAACTTATTGCAAGTTTCGCCTCAACTGTATA
Organism: Vesta saturnalis; assembly: GCA_036346205.1. Taxonomy (NCBI): domain Eukaryota; kingdom Metazoa; phylum Arthropoda; class Insecta; order Coleoptera; family Lampyridae; genus Vesta; species Vesta saturnalis. The sequence continues at coordinate 205,306 of JARFJB010002165.1, read as the reverse complement.
TGAAGCATGGAACACATTAATGCACAGTTTTCAATAATAATTTAAATAATGATTTATAGGATCTAACTTTTTTGTAACGAGGTTACATTTATCTGGGTATGTAAACAGCCAGAATTATAGAACATGGTCTACAGAAAACCCACATGAATATATTAAAAATGTGCTGCAGCCGTAAAAAATACGTGGGTGAGTGAAAATTATCTGGCGAAGAATTCATAGTGTAGTTTTCTTTCCAAGCACGGTTAATATGGAATGTTATTGCAAGACTTTATGAATCAATTAGATGATTAATTACAATTTGAATATTTCCAACATGATACTGATTTTGAAGTACGAATACGTTAGTGCACTTGGTTCAAGAATAATTTAAATAATGATTTATTGGATCTAACTTTTTTTTTTGATGAGGCATGGTTTGATTTATCTGGGTATGTAAACGGCCAGAAATATAGAATATGGGCTACTGGAAACCCACATGAATATGTTGAAAATATAGTACACCCACAAAAATAGGTGTGTGGGTGGCATTATCCAGTAAAGAATTTATGGTCTAGTTTTCTTTCAAGGCACAATTAATGCGGAACATTACTGCAACATATTGCAAGATTTTATAAATCAATTAGACAATTTGAATATATTCAACATGATATTGCACAGCCATATACACCAAGAGCAACTTTAGTTTTTAAGAGAATTTTTAGAATCATTTAATAAGTGCCAGTTTACGGCCAGAGAGGTCTTCATGATTAACGTCACCAGATGCTTTTCTGTTTAGTTATTTAAAAAATAATGTTTATGAATGAAGATTGCATAATTTAGACTAATTACAAATGGAAAAAATTTAGAATATTAATGTTTACAAAATGTTTGAAAATATTAAAATATATGTAAATGTATGCTTGCAAAGTGAAGGGGGATGTTTTGAACTTGTATTTAATTAATAATTAATATTTAATTCAATTATAACTGTATTTTATGAATATTTTGGGAGTACAGTGTAATACTTTAGATAATGTAAACAAATAGTATGCCAATGATGTGACCAGCACTGCCAGCTTGTATGTTTGGTTGCATAAAATTGGTCTCTCGCATTATACTTCGTTAGATGAACTGTGGATACGGCAAACATCTCTAATGATACTACCACATTATGTATTACAAAAATGATTTGTGCCATACGGCATTAACGCAGATATGATTTATCCTGTAATAATTTTTTTTCTATGTTCATTCAAAAGACGCATCATTTAGTGTAAATATTTATCGACTAGTGCACTAGTGCAATACAAATTTTATTGATTGAGTGTACGAAGATTGTTTCATGTGCACTCTATCGCTATATTTTAGTATTATTACTGAAAAGTACAATTCTTAAATATACAATTAACAAATTGAGCAGATGGTTCTAGGTAGTATTTATGCCGATTTATTTTGACAAACAACATATAATTTGAAATTGTCCAAAATTTTGACTTTTTTGTACCAAATCTTTCGATTAATTTGATGTATATACTTTTTTATATTACAATTCTCAGAAAATAGTCCGCTAAACTATTTCTTGTACATTTCAATTGCAGAATATTTTTGCTTGTGCGCATTGTAGAAAATTATCGGGATATTCCTACAGTCTGGCAGCAAAGACGCCCTAATCATTTACAATCGTGCATTTCCAATAAGAAAAAATTTGTTCCTGCCTGGGTGCACATGTAATTAGTTTGTATGACAAGTTTCAACTTATTCTCTCAAGTAGTTTGTTTACACGAATTTTTGTAGTAGAAGTCTTGCGTGTTTTTTGTTATAATGGATAAACTTGAATATCGTGCGGTCATAAAATTCTTCGTTTTGGGTGGATTAACCCTTAAGGAAATTCATCCGAAGTTGACAAAAGTCTACGGGGACTCTGCTCCTTCCATGTCAACCGTTAAAAAGTGGGCAGCCGATGTTAAACGTGGTCGCACATCCCTCGAAGATGACCCACGTGAAGGACAGCTAAAAACCGCAACCACGCCAGAAACCATTGAAAAAGGTGAATGAGATAGCCGAGGCTGTGGGGATATTGGAAGAAAGGGTGCAGAACATCTTGCACAAAGAATTAGGGATGCGCAAGATGGGTGCCGCATTTGTTGAATGCTCATCAAAAGCAAATGCACAAACGATTTTCGGAGCAATCTTTGGATCGATTCACTAGGGATCTAACCGATTTTGTGCGGCGATTTGTCACCATGGATGAGGCATGGGTGCACCAATACACGCCAGAAACGAAACAGCACTCCAAGCAGTGGGTGGAAGCCGGTGGTTCAGCGCAAAAGAAAGCGAAATCGATCGCATCTGCCGGAAAGGCCATGGTCAGCGTTTTTTAGGAAACGAAAGAGATCCTGTTAATTGATTACCTTGCAAAAGGCAGAACAATTACAGGCGAATATTACTCCGACAACATTCGCGAGAAGAGGCCTGGCTTGAAGAAGAAAAAAATAATCTTTCACTAGGGCAAAGCACCTGCACACAATGGTCTGTTGGCGATGGCAAAACTGCGGGATTTGACGTACGATTTGCTCGTCCATCCCCCCTATTCACCTGATTCGGCACCTTCAGACTTCCATCTGTTCCCAAACTCGAAGAAATTTGTTTCTGGGAAGCACTTCGCATCCAATGAGGAAGAGCGGACCATAGATGAATATTTTCACGACCTTCCAGACTCTCACTTCCGGGAAGGAATACTGATATTGGACAAACACTGCACTAAGTGTGTTGAAGTCAAGGCAGATTACGTAAAAAATAAAATCATTTTTTAACTGAAAGTCACAGTCTTTCATTGTCAGGTCGAGTATTGTTCACCTTACCCTCATATAGTATTTCATTGTTTACATACATAGAGGATATAAAGTAACCCCCCCTCCCCATTATTTCATACTGGCGAAATCAAAATATAATTTTAGGAATATAGTAAACAATAAGTTTCATGTACATTTGAGCAAGGGAGGAATGAAATGATGCTCCGTTCCGACTTACGAGAATTGGGAAAGATTGTTTTTTTCCAGTGTAATATTAAATAATTTGATATTTTTTTATTTTTATACTTTGATATTGCAATATTTTGATATATAAAACCATCAATATCATATATCAATATTTTGATATTTGATTAGATATATCAAAATAGTGCCACCCCTATCCTGAACCTCCCTTAAATAATAAGATGTAACATCACAAATTGACACCGAATGTGCGGCTCGAGTAAGTAGCTTTATAATGGTCATTGAACCATTACACTACTTACATAAATGGCCACCTTAGCTAGATTGTCTGATGAAGAGGTATAAAATACATTAGAGAAGCTGAAAATGGTACATAAAATTTTTTTATCACCTTATTGATATGGCTCTGGTAAACAATGGGCTGTTTTATAAACAGGTACTTTCTGAAAAAGGTTGAGTTATGTATGAACGAAAATACTACTAACTGTATTAAAAATTTGCATTCCTGACTTTTCTAGTTTAAGCCTATTGTAGCCAAACGGCAACAAACCTGTTTTTTTCTTTAAAAAAATTAAAAAATAAAGATTTGATTTTTTCCAATTTTAGAACGTACTTTTTCTTAAATATTTTGAAGATTAAAAAATATATACACTGTATCCAAGATTACTATGGGGATCTCGGAAATGGTAATAGATACAACTCCGGTTAAATGGGAAAATAGTTGTGTAATTAGGGGACCAATAAAATGACACAAAAAAATTGATGGTGTGATTTTTTTTTTTGAGATACTTCAAAAAATTTGAATTTTTGAAATTTCTATTTTATTTTTGTCTGGCTAGAGCAAAAATACAAACACTTCTTCATGGCAACTTGTTACAGGCTTTAACATGGTATAGTCAGTTTTTCAATCGGACGTTTCCTATCTTTATAGCCATCATAAACTAATTTTTTTCAATACGGTTCTGATATTTTGAAAAATTTACTAAATACTATCTGTATTTCTTTAAGGTGGCTGTAATAATGGGTGCCTGTAGATCCCAAGAATTGCATGCAATGAAACTAGCGCATATTAAAGATTTGGGTCAAGCTTTGCTTGTTAACATTCCTGAAACTAAATCAAAAATTCCTCGGAATTCACAATAATTGTAGAATTTTACAATATTTGCAAGAAATATATCAAGCTTCACTCAACTAACATACAATGTTTATCTTTTTTCTTGAATTTTCAAAACAAGTGCACATCGCAAAAAATAGGTGTCAACACGCTAGCCGCAATACTGTAGTGTTGCTACTTTTTTAAATCTTTTGGTTGATGGAGGTGGTGATATCATCACCCTCAAACGCCATGGAGCATGGAAATCAACAAGTGTGGCTGAAGGGTACATAGACAGACAGACCCTGTACAAGCAGATCTGGAAGTAATGCTACAAATGCAAGTACCACAACTATAACGAAGAATAATTGTGACATTAATCTTGTCAAAAATCTACCTTTTAGTTTAAATAAATGTTCAAACTTCACAATTAACATTTACAGTAAAAATGATGTAAACTAACTGTCATAGTAATCACGTTGAAAAAGAACTAAGAATTTCTTTTATTATTTTGTATGGATGATCGTAGATAAAGTATAGTATTATACTCGCAAGCAGAGGTTTTTATTCACTTGAATGATTATATGCACTCGCTTTCGGCTTGTGCAGCAAACTTCATCCTCGTGGATAAAAACCTTTACTTGCTCATTTAATAATATACTATTATCAGTGTGGAATTTTTTTTTTTTAATTATACATATGTATTTTAGCAGTGTTTGGTAATGATCATTTAAATAGCTAACTTATTATTTTGTACGGATGATCGTAGATAAAGTATACTATTATACTCGCAAGTAAAGGTTTTTATCCATTTAAATGATTACATGCACTTTTTATCCTCGTGTATAAAAACCTTCACTTGCTCATTTAATAATATTATCTGTGTAGAAAAATCTTTTTTTTTAAATTATACGTATGTATTTTAGCAGTTTTTGGTAATGATCATTTAAATAGATAACTTTAATGTTAATTTTACAGTATTTAGTTTTTTATGTTAAGGGTATTTCTTAGAAAAAGGTACATTTTAAAGTTACATGTGGATAACTTAATTATTTTACGAAATTATGTAAGTTTTTATAATAGGATACATTATTGTAATGATGTTTTAAAACATTAATAGAATTATTTTTGTTTTTTAAAATTAGCTTTGCTTGTAACTTATTGCTTACAAGGAAAATGTCACCTCCGTGTGCTGTAACATCATTGGATTATCTACCTTGAGCATACGGTTTTAGTTTTTTAACAGATTTTTTAAAACTATTTTATATTCATTTCGTTGAAATAAAATCCAAGAAAGCTAATTACGAAATATTTTTTTATTACATATTAAATGGCAACATACCCTTTAATTATTTTTGTAACGTATGTCCCTGTCGCCTCCGTGCAGAAATCAAAGTGTTAAAAAATGTTCGTTAGAGGTCACTACATAATTAACGCACAATTACTGAAGTGAACCAAGTTGTACCGTCAGTTTGATCCCGTCTGTCGATGAGGTCTATTGTTAGTCTAAATCGGCAAATATGTAAAACTAAAAAAGTGCTCTGCATGTTTTGTACCCTCCATGCCACATATTAGAGGTATGTATATTCAGTAGTAATTATAATTTATATACACTGACACTTCTTATTCCTTCATTATTCCGAGTTTAAAACATAACAGTCTTATCATTCGTATAAAAACTCGTATTTTCAACAGAAAAGTCACCTCCGTTCATGTCGCCTCTGTTCAATTTAATGCGAATGGAGGTGACTGTCAGCGAACGAGGTGACTTTAATTTATATAAAAATAATAAATACGATATATATTGACTTTTGTGTTCAGATACAAAGATGGCAAAATCCAAACAAACTAAAACCGATGAAGAAAATTGGGATAGAATGAGAAGAAAACGAGAAGTTATAAAAGCAAATCCAGAATTATATAATGAAATGAAAAAAAATTAACGTGGAAGATATCACAGACGTGTTCAATGAGGAAAAATAAAAAGGAAGGAAGAGTTTAGCGAAATTCTAAATCACCTGCTTGTAAACGCGATGATTTTATTTTTACCGACGATCTCTTCGAGTTTGACCATTTGTACCTCCTGCTTTCATTCTGCTACAATAAGTCGGAGTTTGCACATTTTACATTAATTACCTGCAATAGTCACCTCCATTCATGAAACCGTCACCTCCGTTCATGTGGTATCTTTTTTTTTTTTTTTTTTTTTAAAACACATTGTGTGTGACCACTTATAAAACTTTGAAGGCGCAGTATAAACACCATAAGGGTATATTTACAATAAATCAGATATATATTTTTTGTGTTTTGTAAATTAAGAAAATGCACCTTTTTGCAAGAATGACCCTTAAGTTGCATAATCAACAATATTTTATTTTAGTACTTTTCCCTATTCTATAAAAAAACACAAAGGAAAGTTAACTAAATAAACTTTTTTGAAAATGCAGGTCTGTATTAAAAAATTTCGTGATGATGGTCCATAAAAGGTTCAAAACGCGATCAGACCATCAAATGTGCTACATAGCTGAATTTGTAATAAAAAAAATAAGTTGATGATGGCTATAAAAATAGGAAACGTCCGATTGAAAAACTGACTATGTCGTGTTAAGGCCTATAACAGGTTGCCCTGAAGAAGTGTTTGTATTTGGCTCTAGCATTTATAATAATTACATGAACAGATGGACGGACAGTATTAAAATAACTTATTTGAGCAAAAAAAAATGGCTGAAATAATAAATTGGCATTTTTAAAAACTGTTGACCAAGTTAAGATACGACCCAATTATTTGCTTATAAAAAGTGGAACTGGTACAATTATAAAAACGTGCATTACCTAACCACTGTATCATTTATTCATAAGTTAAATCTTGAGTTAAAATTCCAGAATGCTACCTATGGTTAATGAATTCGTTTAATGGGTAACCCATCGGAAGTCAGTATTCACCTTGATAAATGACGTCACACAAAACTAGTAATTCACAAACGTAACCGATGTTGAGCTTATACATATTAATTAGTGGTGATATCATAGTGGCAATGACACAGTTTTCCTTAAAATAAAACTTACAAATTTATTCTAAATTTTTCTTAGTAACAACATCTAGATTAAAATTTACAATATAAGTAATCATTATGTAAATAATGATTGTTCTTTGAAATCCCCATTATATAACAGTAATTGCACACTAAATTTGATACGATCACGTAAACTAATTATAATTAATTTAATTGTTAAGTAAATAATTTCAAGCCTGGAAAATTATTACAAAAAGCTAACATAATTTAGATAAAAGTTAATACCATCACCTAAGCAAACGTTACTTACAGTTATCCAACTTTCCAACGATTTTCCATATTTATCAACAAATGCTTGCTTAATATCAGCCAAATCGATTTCAGATCTTGAAACAATGATACGAATCAAAGTTTTATCTTTTGTACCCAAACCGGCCATTGCATCATGGAGACGTTCCGCAAAGTAACCAACTTTGCTCTTCACACATTTAACTAAAATTAAATTAGAGATTATGAAAATTTTTCTAAAATATCAATTTACCGATTCCCAATAATCCTTTCTGCACATATCCTGAGAATTCTTTCTTAATCGCTTCTTCGATGTCTTTCCCTGCGAGTCTTTCATATTCGGCGAAAACTTGACGAAGCTGTTGGTAACTTCTAGTAACTAAAATCATGTTAAATTCGGATTCTTCCGTCCCCCATTTTGATTCTCCCGCTTTGAATAAATTATCGGCATCAGCAACAGCTTGAGCTTCATTAACTCCTTGATTTTCATCACGATTTCCCTAAAACAAAATTGACGATCTGCAAAATTCTAGTAATCATTCATTCACCTGCACTAGTGAAACAAGTAAACGTTTGAAATGTCCCGATGTGTCATCCTTTAAGTCTTTTTCAAGGGAGGTATTAAACACTAAAACACAGTTATGAGATTATTTCTGATTAGGTTTACACAACTTACTTTGTTCATAAAATTGTGCGATTGTACGGATTCCGTAATTAGAAAGAGTACATAAAATTTCTATAATTGCTTCTTCATCTGTACCGAGTCCGGCAACGGCATCATGAAGTTCCTTAGCATAAAATTGAGGAAGAGGAGTCATAAGAGCAATAATAACATCTTCAAATTTTCCACCAAGTTCACTTTTTAATTCGGATATTAAATCTTTTCCATACGATGTTTTGAATGTTTCGGCAATTTCCAAACGTTGGACGATACCTCTACGGGCCAAAACGTCAATAATGGATTTTTCATCGGTACCGAATCCTTTCATTGCTTTTCTTAATGTCGCCGCATCTGCTACAGGATCAAAAGGATCCGCTGGATATACAGTTGGTGTACACTAGACAAAAAATAAAAATATTAAAACCAACGCGCTTTTTTACAAATATAATTAAATTAGGTACGTTGTAAAGTTACTATCGAATTTAACAGCTCTGTATTTAGTAATTGGCCACGCTCACCCATAAAAACTCATGAATAACAATAATTATGTAATTAAAATGTTTCTTTAAATACATAAAGAAAAAGATTACCTCCAGTGAGATTTGAACCTGCGACATGCACTTTGCTAGAGTACCGCTCTAGCAGCTGAGCTCAGTTGGTGGAGCGGTACTCTAGCAACGTAGATGTTGCAGGTTCAAATCCCACTCGAGGTAATTTTTTTATGTATTTAAAAAACATTTTAATTACATAATTTACGTGTAAACGTCTGTACGTTCATTCAAATCAAATAACTCGTATAATTCCATAGTATAAAAAATGATTGTGATCTCATTATATTCCTACCCGAGGTTATGTTTTTCTTTATGGATTTAAGGTTTAATTATAATTTACTTATAATTTGCTTATTTGCTATGTCTGTAAATAAGACATCGCCTGAATTGACACTGGTACCTAAATTTCAATGCAAAAATTAAAGTGAAAAAAAATAAGGTCAAGGAAAATGCACTGTGTTAACCCCGACCATTCATCTCTTTATTTATAATCGTTCTTGTTACACTTGGTCCTTGCATAACTATTGTTGTTAAAGCACAAAACATACACAAATTGCATTCTATACAGAATTAATGCTGATGAAATATTTATTAAAACAATACATGATTGACCCCAATTACACAAATTAAAATGGACAACGTCCATATTCATAACGCTATATTTAGAACGCATTGATTGCGAATTTTTTCTTCAGCTGATTGTAATAAATTCAGCTTCGTCAGCATTATCAGAAAAAAGTTTTTATTAAGGGTGATTTGAGCATACAGTTACTTAACAATCACTACAGCCATGTAAAGTTGGCCTTGTTCATACACAGTACTTATGTAAAAACTTGTAGCGCTGTTTGGTGGTGTGCTGCAGACTGCAACTAAAAAAACTGAGGCGAGGTCAAGTTCACATACGATTTAGAAATAATCGCATAAGTTGAATACCACTGATTAGTGCTATTTTTCAATCCCGTGTTGCAGGTTTTTAAAATAATCAAGAAAAGCCAATATTAGTGGGAATTTGGGGCTCCGCCCACAATGGATTCTAACATAAAACTTATTTAATCGTTAGTGCTGTTTAGTGCCTAGAAATTTCTAACCCCGAGCTTCTAGTTTGCGTGATAATTAAGGAAAACCACCATTTTGTTTATTTTTAATCAGATTATTTCGTCGTTAGTACTGTGATAGTGCTGATTGGTTTTCAAAGTTTGCCAACCCCCGACTTTAAGTTTTCAAGATGTGTTAATAATGTATCCAAAATGTTCAATCCCCGACTTCAAGTTTTCGATATAATTAAGAAAACTACTAATATTGTGAAGTTGGCCCCGCTCACAATAAATTTTTGTGAGTTTTAAAACTGTTTTTTACCGTTAGTGATACGTTAGAACTAATTGGTGTCCAAGATTTTCCAACCCCAGGGTTTAGGTTTTCAGAGAAATAAGAAAAAATATAGTAGTATGAAGCAATGAATTTTTGTGAATTTTGAAACTCTTACTCATTGTGCTAAAAAATTCTCAACCCTTGGCTTTAAATTTTTTAATAGCTAACGAACGTCGCTATTAGTTTGAAGTTGTCCCGACCCACAATGGATTTCTATACTGAACTTTTCTCATGGTTGGTGCTACGTCAGTGCCCAAAATTTTCCAACCATGAGGTTTCAATTTTTAAAGGCAATTAAGAAATACCGCAATTAGTACAAAGTTGGCATGACTCACAATGGATTTTTGTGGGTTTGAAAATCAATCCTTCATTAAACGTGTCACGTTAGTGCTGATTAGTACCCAAATTTTCTACCCACGGGTTCCAACTTTTTAAAATAATTAAGAAAACTGATATTAATGCAGAGTTGATTTGTTGATAGTGCTACGTTACTGACTGATTGGTGTCCAACATTTTCCTTCCCCATACTTCAAGGTTTCAAGACCCGATAATAGTGTAAAGCACTTGCTGTCTAAAATTTTTCAACTCTTCGCTTCAAATTGTCGCTATTAGTTTAAAATTGCCACACCCTAACTAGATTCTAATATTGAACTTTTTTCATAGTTGGCGCTACGTTAGTGCTGATTAGTACACGAAATTTCTAACCCCAGTTTCAACTTTTTTTAGCTATTAAGAAAACTGCGCAAATATAACCTCGCCTATACTAAATTTTTCTGGATTCTGAAGCTAATTATTTTCATCGTTAGTGTTACGTTAATGGAGGTGTCCAAATATGTCCAACCTCGGACTTTCGTTTTCAAGATAATTAAGAAAAACTGCTAATTGTGTGAAGTTGGCCCCGCCCGCACTAATTTGGTGGATTTTAAAACTGGTTTTTAATCGTTAGTGCTACGATAGTGCTCATTGGTGTCTAGTTTTCCGATTTTTTAAGATAAATAAGGAAAAAAAGCTGGATCCGCTCACATTTGGAAAATATACGAAAAATGTTAACTACTTGGGATAACTGCTTTAAATAAAATTTAGATTTGAAGTTACAATACGGTCACTTAGTGGCTACGTTACGTCGCCATTTTGTTACGGAAGGTCAGTGCGCTGTATCTAAATAAACTAGGTAGGTTCCTTGTGTATTGGTATTGTTTATTGTGTTTTTTGACCGTTTTTAAGGGAATACGATACTTTAGGTGGTGAGTACTAAGGTGTTTCGATACCTACCAGTTATCACTATGTTTAAACGCCGGATTCCATTATAAATAACGAGAATATTGGTGTATCTTTTTACATAACCTCAATATTGTGTTTTAAGTGACGTTTTACGTATATATGTCCGCAATTGAATTAAGCTGTTAATTTAAATAAATTCCCCTTTCTTATAAACACCCTTCGTCATTTCAGTTCATACAAAATGCAAGCATTACAACTCAAGAGAGAAGTGCCATTTTTTTTTTAGATTTGCAAAGGGTGAAAAGGAAAGGAGCAAGTGGAAAAAGCTTATTAGTATGGTTCAGTATTGTGTTAATTAGACGTGATTAACAATATTCTCGTTATTTATGAAAGAATCCGGTGTCTAAGCACACCGGCAAGTATCGACATACTTTAATACTTACCGTACGTCTTCGCTTAAAAACGCAAGAAACAAGTACACAATGCAACGGGTTTGTTTAGAGACAGCACTAACCTTCCACAACAGAATCGCCATGTGACGTCACACTAAGTGACCGTGTTACGATTTTCAAACAATTTTAATAAACTTTCTGACCAAATTCCCGATGAGATATAAACAATTTAGACCACATAAATCACTTTCCATTTATGTGTAATCACATATGATATCAAAATTTTAAACATTTTGGCGTCTATTTTGACTGTTTTTGAAAGCATGAAATAACGTAAATCATTTTTATACTATTTTTCGATCCAAATATAAACTTATAATATCAAACATTTTCAAATCAGCTGTTGACTGTTTCGCAGGAATATTAAAGTCTAAAATTATAGTATACGTTCGCTGTTTCAGTTCGATTTTGCATATTTCATATAATCGATGTATGAAGCGGGTTGAATTAAATCGTTGGGGGTTTGTAGAAAAAATCAATTGCGTTAATTATTAGTCGTAAAATTATGACGATGTTTTTGTACGGTTTTAATCCGATTTCGTTTATTCAATATATGGGAATAAATAGCCTAAAATAGGTCTTAACATTAAAGCCATTTTAATCCGGCGTTAATCCGGTGCCATATATTTGGTATATTCGATGTATGGTGGGGGTGGAATTAGCTCATTGATGTTGATAGTGTTAAGCATGCGGTTAGTCCAAAATTATGGCAATGATTTATCCGGTTTGAATTTGATTCCATATGGTGGGGGTGTAATGAAGTATTAGGGATTGATATAAGAAAACGGAAGGTATGCCAAATAGTTAGTCTAAAAAGATGATACAGTTTCAATTGTCAAAAGTTATCGATTCATACTGTGGAAGTGTTAACATGAGCTCAAGCTACTACTCCCATAATTTTCATTTTATTGTAGCGCTTTACAGGAAGCGGTTCAACTTTTTACTTTGGTTGTGTAAGATCAGTCAAAAATGTTGTTTGTTAAATGAGTCCTCTTTGACACAGTGGGAGTGCTTACTTTATTGACGTGAAAATCTTAAATTTTAAAACATAAAACCTGATCCAGTGAAACTTGTAAAGCACGCCGTTGATTAATACGCGAAAACCTGCTATCGTACGTGTGTGAAGTTAGCTTGGGATTCGGACCAAATAATTTGGATTCGAACGAAAACTCTATGTAATGCTAAATTACCCTGGATTTACACATTATTATTTTAGATAATGATAGAATATATAAATATATATAACATATCAAAAAATTGAATGCGTTTCTACTTTTCTAGATACAACATTTTTATTTCTGGTCGATGCGAATCAACAAAAACGCACTTGGATCATTTTCCGCCATGGATGTGCCTCTCTTTCTTTAACTAATGCCAGAATATGTAAATACACACAAAATACCAAAAAATGAGTATGAGTATAACTTTTTACTTTTCTAGATATACATTCTTATTTTTCGCGGACGCGAATCAATAAAATCACACGTGGCGCATTTTCCGCGCTGAATTAGCACTTTTATTTTAGATAATAATGATAGAATGTATAAATACATAGAAGATATCAAACATGAGTATCCAGGGCGTAAAATACCCCACTTGTGAATTTATTGAATAGCGACCGCCAAAAATAAATATTTATATCTACAAATGCAGAGGGCCACTCACTCTAATTTCGTGATATGTTGTGTGTATTTACATGCTCCATCATTATCTAAAATAATAATAGGTAAATCCAGGGTGAAACATACTCCATGTGTGAATTTATTGAGAAAAATAAATATTTATATCTACAGAGGCAGAGCGACACGCACTGTAATTTTTTAGTATGTTGTGTATATTTACACATTCTATCATCATTTAAAATAAAAGTATCCAAATCCAAGGTATAAAATGGTCCACGTGTGAATCTATTGATTCGCATTCGCTAAAAAGAAATATTTATATCTAGAAAAACAGAATAACACTTATTTCAATTTTCTGGTATGTTGTGTGTATTTACATGTTCTATCATTATCTAAAATAAAAATATGCAAATTCAGGGCAGAAAAGGCCCCACGTGTGAATTTATTGATTCGCGACCGCGAAGAATTCCTATTTATATCTATAAGCGCAGAAAGACACTCACTACAATTTTGTGGTAGGTTGTGTGTATTTTATTATCATTTCTATCCTTATCTAAAATAAAAATATGCAAATTCAGGGCGGAAAAGGCCCCACGTGTGAATGTATTGATTCGCGACCGCGAAAAATGAATATTTATATCTATAAACGCACAAAGACACGCACTCCAATTTCGTGGTATGTTGTGTGTATTTACATGTATCATAATCTCAAATAAAAATATGCAGATTCAGGGCGGAAAAGGCCCCAAGTGTGAAATTATTGATTCGCGACCGCGAAAAATATGTATTTATATCTAGGAAAGCAGAGATACATTTCTTCAATTTTTTGGTGTGTTGTGTGTATTTACATATTCTATCATTATCTAAAATAAAAATATGCAAATTCAGGGCGGAAAAGACCCCATGCGTGAATCTATTGATTCGCGACCGCGAAAAATTAATATTTATATCTATAAACGCAGAAAGACACTCACTCCTATTTCGTGGTATGTTGTGTGTATTTACATGTAGTATCATTATCTCAAATAAAAATATGCAGATTCAGGGCGCAAAACGCCCCAAGTGTGAAATTATTGATTTGCGACCGCGAAAAATATGTATTTATATCTAGAAGAGCAGAGATACATTCCTTCAATTTTTTGGTGTGTTGTGTGTATTTACATGTTCTATCATTATCTAAAATAAAAATATGCAAATTCAGGGCGGAAAAGGCCCCAGGTGTGAATTTATTGATTCGGGACTGCGAAAAAGTAATATTTATATCTATAAACGCAGAAAGACACTCACTACAATTTTGTGGTAGGTTGTGTGTATTTACATGTTCTATCATTATCTAAAATAAAAATATGCAAATTCAGGGCGGAAAAGGCCCCACGTGTGAATGTATTGATTCGCGATCGCGAAAAATGAATATTTATATCTATAAACGCAGAAAGACACTCACTCCTATTTCGTGGTATGTTGTGTGTATTTACATGTTGTATCATTATCTCAAATAAAAATATGCAGATTCAGGGCGGAAAAGGCCCCAAGTGTGAAATTATTGATTCGCGACCGCGAAAAATATGTATTTATGTCTAGAAAAGCAGAGATACATTCCTTCAATTTTTTGGTGTGTTGTGTGTATTTACATGTTCTATCATTATTTAAAATAAAATATGCAAATTCAGGGCGGAAAAGGCCCCATGTGTGAATTTATTGATTCGCGACCGCTAAAAATTAATATTTATATCTATAAACGCAGAAAGAAACTCACTCCAATTTCGTGGTGTGTTGTGTGTATTTACATGTTGTATCATGATCTCAAATAAAAATATGCAGATTCAGGGTGGAAAAGGCCTCAGGTGTAAAATTATTGATTCGCAAACGCGAAAAAAGCAGAGATACATTCCTTCAATTGTTTGGTGTCGTGTGTGTATTTACATGTTCTATCATTACCTAAAATAAAAATATGCAAATTCAGGACGGAAAAGGCCCCACGTGTGAAATTGATTCGCGACTGCGAAAAATTAATATTTATATCTATAAACGCAGAAAGACACTCACTACAAGTTTGTGGTAGGTTGTGTGTATTTACATGTTCTATCATTATCTAAAATAAAAATATGCAAATTCATAGCGGAAAATGCTCCACGTGTGAATTTATTGAATCGCGACCGCGAAAAATAAACATTTGTATCTACATACACTCACTCCAAATCTATGATATATTGTGTGTATTTACATGTTCTATCATTATCTAAAATAAAAATATGCAAATTTAGGGCGGAAAAGACCCCACGTGTGAATGTATTGATTCGCGACCGCGAAAAATTAATATTTATATCTATAAGCGCACAAAGACACTCACTCCAATTTCGTGGTATGTTGTGTGTATTTACATGTTGTTTACATGTTATCTCAAATAAAAATATGCAGATTCAGGGCGGAAAAGGCCCCAGGTGTGAAATTATTGATTCGCGACCGCGCAAAATATGTATTTATATCTAGAAAAGCAGAGATACATTCCTTCAATTTTTTGGTGTGTTTTGTGTATTTACATATTCTATCATTATCTAAAATAAAAATATGCAAATTCAGGGCGGAAAAGGCCCCATGTGTCAATTTATTGATTCGCGACCGCAAAATATTAATATTTATATCTATAAACGCAGAAAGACACTTACTCCAATTTCGTGGTATGTTGTGTGTATTTACGTGTTGTATTATTATCTAAAATAAAAATATGCAAATCCAGGGCGGAAAATACTCCACGTGTGAATTTATGGACTCGCGACCGCGAAAAATAAACATTTATATTGTAAGGTTATTTTTATGCACCATGTATGTAACGTGTCTTGAATGTAGTTGAAGTGAGTTTGCATGAAAAGAAGTTTTTTTTTGTATGCGTAATGTAAGTTGGTGTAAATGATACGCCACTGAAATTTAAGGAAGCATTGGTGATCGTGTGAAGAAATATTTGAATGCTGTAGAAAGATGTTGAAAGAATTAAATTTGGTTTAGAAGTGTTTTGAGTAAATTTTTATTGAAACGTCACTGGTAAGACTACTGGTATTTTGGTATTTCTGGTATTCTGGAGTTTGGATTACAGAAATGGTTGTAGTCGTATGAGTGAGTGAGTGAGTTTATGATATATTGATATTTGATTAATGGGCACTAAGGGATATGGATGCATATTTTTGCTTATAGAAGTTTTGTAATATTGTGCAATAGGAAAATTTAACGCGTGTTCAAGATGAAGTTGATAGAATGTGAAGGCTAAATTGTACGCCCACATGTGAGATTTGCATAAAAAGTTGAGGGATGATCTGGAGAATGTACTTTGTGAATGTAAGTGCAATTAATGATTTTTTCGGAAAGTTTTCAGTACATTTACAAAGTAATTCAATATGGCTACTTTGTTCTTTAGTTTTGTTTGCGTTAGTTTCATCCGGGATTCGACGTGGTAAAGAAACGCGTGAAATACACGTTCATAATAAGTGAATTTTAATACTAGCGCGAAGGTTTTGACAAGATGGCAGACAGAGGGTATATAAGCGAGTGCTCAATTTAAGTCAGGGAGAGTTAGTTAAGGGGTTCAGTGAAGAGATTAAGCAAGGGTCGCGCGCGTTGGTTTTTGAATAACCGTTAGAATGGTTAGTGTGGGAGTTTATTTGTGAAATTATAGTTTGGGTAGCGTATATAAATGGCTGCAAGTAACCCAATAGGGGATAAATCGTATACACATTCATAAATAAATAACATTATTAAGTGTGAATTGAAGAAAATGTATAGAAATTTTCTTCAAGAAATTTAAAAAGTGCTTAGGTAGATTTGAAGTAAACACAGCAAATATTGTTAGTGTTCAATTGTGTAACGCGTAACCTATTATAAAGAAAACCGAAGTAACCATTTAAGTTGCCAAACTAAAGTTTGTAAAAATTTAGATAAAAGGTCAATGATCATTAATATTGAGTGGAGTGCATTCAGGTACAATTGCAATACCAACTAGATTGTACAAAGCAAGTAAGATGTTTAAGATTGATGCGTGCTAAACGTTTACGTTGTGAAGGACTAACATTGAAGCATTAATATGATGTTATGCTAAAGCAAGGGCCTACTTAAGATAGGTGATTGAAGGACTACTAGTGAGTGCATTAAGGGATACGTTTAATGTGTGTTGTGCAAAGTGCTTGCCGGTTTAAGAAAATTTAAAAGAATAAAAAAGGATCTCTGAAAGCAGACCATATGGACTACAATTATACCGACGGAGAAAGGATTAAGTGACCTAAATAGTAAGACTAGTTTTGAATTTGTTTAACGGATACAAGTACGATTAGCTTTTAAGTAAATTTTTAATTGTTGGGTTGATTATTAATCACGGTTAAGTCAAAAGGTAATCGAACTTTATCTGTATTTCTTTTATGTGTGTAGCATTAAGATCTTGGGGAATTTTAATTATAATTATATGGTGGTTTCTCCAAACCACGCTTTTGTACATATTTCCTTGAAAATTTGAGAATAGTTTATTGCTCGATTGAAAAGTGAGTCATGAGTCAGATCGATCACAAATCTTCATTTTAGCTTTGAAATATTAATGCAGAACACTACTAACAAAGCATTTATTTTATTAAGCAGACAGAGATTAGAGTTGAAACATTAAAATTTAAACCTATTAATGAATGTCTGAATACGATTTGTTTTGAAGATAAAATGTTAAAATATAACGATATTATTGAGGATACAAGCACTAACCGATCTATGTTTGAATTATTCAGCAATTAATGAATTTTTGTTGGGATAACCGATTTGGGAATTTTCATTTGTACAGGGTGTGTTCAATAAGTTTACGACGACCCGTATATTTCAGAATTTTCATAAGTTTTTGGATCAATTGATTTTGAAGTGTGATTGAATTTGGGTGGTGAATAGTTTTACTGAGTAGTCTGCAATCCTGTCTTCCACAGTCGGATAGGATTAATTTAACATCCCGCCTAAGACTATTTATTTTAGGAAAATTTATGATTGTGGTGGCGTCTAGAGACAATTTTTCCCGGACTGAGTTTTGTGAGTTATAGATTTATGGTAACTGTAAGGTGTTTGAGACTACCCTTTAATCATTTTACTCCTTATATCGACCACGCCTATTTCCAGTGTGTATTTACATGTTCTATCATTATCTAAAATAAAAATATGCAAATCTATGGCGGAAAACGCCCTACGTTTGATTTCGTTGATTCGCGCCTCCTAGAAATAAAATTTATTTGTGGCATTATTCTGTGTTATTTTTAAGAAGTGATAACGTATGCACCTTAGCAATGTCTTTTGCAATTTTATGATAACGCAATTCAGCATTATATAATGTTTCGTTCTAACTTAAATTTTATTCTCGGTCTACTGTAAAATACCGAATCTTGAGAAAAAACGAATCCGATCACCTTACTGTAGATATACACTTAAAAAAAAATTAGGATACAGCCAAGAAGCATAGACCCTGTACAATTAAGACTTATTTACACTTTATATTAATCTTGGTAAAATTTTATTAATATCTATTAATGAAATAAGCTATGAAATATCATTTTCAAACAAAACTAAAATGTTAATTAAGTCAAGACTAACCTGAATTTTTAGGCATATACTTAATGATGACATCATTACATTATGTTTATAGCAAAATGGTGTATAAATTATTGATAAGTGCATTAATCTACATTTATACACCTGTTATTATTCAATTATATACACTATTAAAATTGCAAATGTCATGTATTACTATTGTTTATATAGAAATACAATGGTATTACTGTAAGTACCTGCATAATTATTGCATTTATTAAAATTTTTAATTAACACTAAACACAATATCTGCTTATTTTTAATGAAAACAGAAAAGAATTGTAATAAATCTTTAAATAGAATTTAACATTAATAAGTATAAATATACGAATAGGAGTAGTGCTCGTTTACACTTCTTGTTTGTAAAAACGCATTTGGGTATGGATATTTTTTAAATTGATTTTAACGCATTTTCAATGACTTGTGATTACAAATTTTACGAATTTGGGCTTTGGCGCGCTTATCGCCATCTATTACTAAAAACACGTAACATTTAAGCGCCACTAACTTTTGAATAATTCTGAAAATAGAATTGTTTTACATATCATTTTTATAAGTAAAACAGGTAAATATAAGCATGTTATACGAAATCAAAAGCTAGTAAATTGACTTAAATGTCTGATTATATTGAACTACATTGAGCTGATTGTATTCATGAGTTCATCAAATGTTAACAATTGAAGGTCACATATATGACATGCTTTATTGGCACAGGTCATGCATTAAACACCTTTAGATCCTGTTAAGTTATCAAAACTTAAGGAAATAATAAGTAGAGCGTATATTCATTCTCACGGTAATTATGTTAATAAACCACAAGTGATAAAGTTATATTACTTAAGGTTATCAAAAATCAATTGTGTAAGTACTTACTTTAAATGGGTAGTATTGGGCTGTTGTAGACATCTTGGTAATATATCAGACTAAAATGAAAAGATATTTATTAACTAAAATGAATCACATAAACTTAAAGAATATAAATGATCCAGGTATGTGTTAATTGGAGAGGGGAAACCAAATTGTGAGAAATTCTTAAAGTATGTAACTATGAGATCATCATACTAAAACTAAAAGTGAACTACTAGTTGATTTATTAAAAATCTGTGACTAATAACTTTTATAGTCATTTACGTATAAAACTGCAATTATTTTTACTCGTCAATATCTTAGTTATTGATTGAAGGCGTTTCTCAACAACAACCACAATTTATTTATAGAAATAATTTATTTTTAAATATGACATTTTTTGTCTATTTATAATTATCGTGAATAGGCAACCAATATTACACTACAATAAATACCCCCAAAACAAACATTTTGAACTAAAATGTAAATTTTAGCTACAAGTAAGATACCCCTGCATACCCTATTTACCCTTAAAAGAAAAATCAATAACCCTGACATACAACCTTAGTAACACATTCAGAATTTAGTTAAATTAAGCATTTTTATCTACTGTGTCAGTATAAACATGTTAATTGGATTACGAAAAAATTAAATACCTTTAATAATTCGTTGAAAAAGGCAAAAATTGGGCACTTTTCAGAGGTAAATTAGAAAATCAACCGGTCACACCCACTACGAAGCCAGTAAATTTATTTGCGGCACGCAACACTGACGACGATGAACAAACGCAAAGCCACCAAGAATTAACTTCGTACTTTCAACACGAAGTAGAACCACAAACGTGGTGGGCAAATGGTAAAACCAGAATTCAACGCGCACGCCCCTTCGATTTTAAAAATTTTATTCAAGGTGATGAGCGATTACATACAAATATTTTAAATTATTTAAAACATATGTTTGAATTCATGATAAAATTCCATTAGAACATTTTCATTCATAGATTTACGTTTCTCAATCCGCATTTCCTAAAATTAAAAATTCATGAATACACTGAATCATTAATTTAATGATTTCTAATTATCGTTTGATCAGACTATTTAATAAAAAAACGGAAATGAATCATCCTATTATTTTTATTATTATAGTGGTAAAACTTCGTTTTAGATTGAATCCTGTCTGTACTTTCTGCATAAAAAATCCTACAACTTTCCATTACCAAATTCAATTTTACACATATACAGGATGGTCTCCCCTTATATCATTAATATTTGTGACGACTCACAACTTTACAAATTTTCAAGGGATTAAACTATAACTTTTTATTCCATCGATTTAATAGTGTTTTAGCGTTAAGTCGAATAAAAGACTTTTTTAATGATAATTTGTATTAATATTCCTCACTCTATTTTAGTCAAAAGGAAATGAAGGTTAATGAACAATATAATGTTCCTGTTTCTAATTAATTACCTATATAAACGGTACAATAACCAACAAGCATGCGTCATTGTAAGGGTTGAAATTTATAACATATAACATGCTGAATATTCCGGCGTGGCTCGCGTTAAATCTTAACAGTTTTGAGTAAAATCCTTAAATTAAGAAAAGATAAATTTTAAAACACATCTATTTGTACGTATGTAACGCAAGTAAATCTTTATATGGTTATTGTTTTAGTCCCACAATTGTGCTGTTTGATCAAGTTCTCAAAACTCTTGTTGGCGTGCGATGACTAACTGATAGGTATAATTCGTATGTAATAAAAGAATACTGTCATTTTAATAACTGAAATGCATTTCGTACTACTAATATAACAAACATCATTGCATTATAAAAAAATTAATACCTACTGCTAAATATAAATATATTTGAAAATGTAAATTTTCAGCATAATTACAGTTATCGTCTTCAGTAAATGGTAATATCTGTAACAATTACAGACATATTTATGAAATATGAAAACGCAAACATAAGCCTGCTATTAACGCAAGTTTGATGAACGTATAAAGCCAACTATAAAATGTAATTTTAGTAGAGAATAACCCGATCCATAATACACTAATAGTAATTAAGGTATTAAGGGTGTTACGGGTATAATAATGCCCCGAGCTCAACTTCCCGAGGGTCTTTGGCCCGAGGGATGTACATTGACCGAGTAACACCCGTGGTGCCTTCTTTATTTAAGGTTCTTTTAGTGTTTATCGCTTCTAACGTGTTTAAATATCTAGTGTTGAACACTATATGACCTTCCAACCTACAAAATGGAAATTAAAAGAAATGCAATAATTTTAATAACATTTTTTAAGATAACTATGCATCCTCTTTTATATACGTTCATAACGAAAACAGACAACATTGTAAAACAGCAATCTTTGTAAGAATGACGTTTAAAACTTCATGTCAAATAGAGATTCATAAACATAAATACACGTTATTATAAGTTTTTTTGTGTCTAAATGGGTAGCCCTCTTAGTCCTGTTGCAGCTAATTTGTAGAGGACACATTTACTATCTGGACATAGAGAAAAGCACTACATAAATTTTTAATTTTTACGTTCCAACCTACATATGTATATGTAAGTAGAGAAGGTTATGCAGTCGACTTTTTTTCACTATCTCCAAATCAACTTATTAGTTCATATTACAACGTTTCACAAAGTTTTTGCCTGATCCAGCAGTGGTGTGCACGTGCATGCATGTTGTGTGTGTGTGGTGTATGTTGTTAACCTCAGAATCATAATACACACATACTTGAAATTTCGTATTTAAGATTCATTTAATTTCTCCTAGAACTGAATAGATTTTGACAGAAATTCAGCAACGGTCAAGGTTTATTAGGGACAGTTTTTGGTGCTTATCCAATATTTCTGAAACAGCTGAATATTTCAACGATATAAAAATACCTAGATATAGATAGACTTATCAGCTCATTTTACAATGTTTGGCACAGTTTCGCCAAGGTCGCCATGAAGAGGGTTTATTAAGAGAAGTTTTTGTTTTTCGTCAAATATTTTTGAAACAGCTGTATATAAAAATACCAACGTATAGATTTTAAACACTTCCTAAAGTAGAATTTAAGTGCTATATCTGAATAATGATTACTTTTATAAGAAAATGTAGA